>CM053583.1:100061950-100091310 GCA_028627135.1 Pseudochirops cupreus | reverse complement strand
TTTTTTTTTAAATCTCTGTGGGGCTCTGCTTGCAGAAGGGAAAGCTCTGTCCCAAATCGCTGGGGTCCTCCCGGCTGCCGTAGCTCTCAGGAAGGTGCTGGGACCCTTCCTACTTACTTTTGGCTCGCTGGATAATGAAGACTCCAAGACCGAGGCCCAAGATGGCGATCTGGATCCAGGCTGCTCAATGTGAGAGCACTGACCTCAGAACAATCACTTAGTCCCCCTGCTGTCTGCAGGCTGCAGGCGGGAAGCTGCAACGTGGAGGCAGGTGCAAAACCTCTGCCTTTCGCTTTTCTGCTCTGGAGGCCTTTCCGCGGGACTGCTCCTCCCTCCCAACTTTGCAAATCCCACTGACCTAGTTCTGAACCGCTGCTTGCAGCTGCCGCTAATCCGCTCACCGCTCCTCTCATCTGGCCACCCCGGGGGCTCAGCAGCGACTTCAGGCCAGGCTGGTTTTGGTTGGCAGTGCTGATATGGTTCCTCGTAGCTGAGCTGACTTTAGTGGGAAGTATCTTTGTGTGCGTTTTGGAGTTCTAGGATTGGTTTAGAGTCCTATTCCATGGGTATTTTGGGGTGGCTATGTGAGAGCTGCGATATGTTGCTGCTGCTATGCCACCATCTTGGCTCCGCCCCCCCACCATTACCTTCTGCTCTTGGTTCTTCTTGTCCTCTTGTCCTATTGCCAATCATGTCTTAGAAGCCTCATCTCCCAATTACTCCCACCATCTTCCTCCTTTCCTCCAACTCACATAATGCCGAATGGAGTGGGAAAGTATCACAGATTTCTTGCATCCTACTCCCCTACATGCTCTCCATGATCCATCTCCACTATCTACTCGCAATTCCTTTTGCATCATGATCCTCCATCCCCTGACTCCATGACTTTACTGGCCATGTCCCAGGCCTGGAATGCGCTGCCCCTTGGTCTCTTCCTCTTAGACTTCCCACTTCCCAGAAGACTCAGCTTAAGTTCTACCTTCTATAGGATGCCTGTACCACTCCCCAACTGCTAATGACTCCCCCTTTCAGATTATTTTCCATCTGTCCATATGTTCTGTTCATACCTAGCATATATCTAGTCATTGGCATATTGTCTGCCTCATTACAACAAATACTTCTGGAGGGGGGGAGGGTCTTTCTTTGTATATCCAGTGCTTAGTGTAGTGCCTGACACATAAGTACTTAATAAATGCATGTTGCCTAATAGACAGTAAGGATCCAAGGTCTGACTTAAATCCAAGTCCTCTGACTTCAGAAACAATGCTCTGCTCATTGAGCAACAGTCAAAAACCTAATCCTTAGCAACTAGATGAACTTTGGGGTGTGGGGAGTACAGTACAACAAGAGAATAGGGAGCCATTCATCTCATAGATTTGAGAGCTAGAAGGAAGATGATGATGATTTCAACACTTACACCCATTTTACAGATGAGGAAACTCAAGGTCAGAGAGATTGTGTTTTGGTCAAGATGACATAGAGAGGGGATTTAAACCCCCTCCCTCTGACTCCAATTCTAGTTCCCTTTTAACTGCATTATGGTGCCTTGTTTTAAATCTTCATATTTCTAGTAGTGCATAATTTTATTGAGCAGAATTGTTTGTTGGATTGAATGTATACAAAGTATTAGGGTCTCTATATTAATACCTTCCCCTCCTAGCATCTAGGTGGCACAGGGGAGAGAATGCTGGGCCTGGAATCAGGAAGACCTGAATTCAAATCTGTCATGGGGAAATTCCTGGCTATGTGTCCCTGGGCAAGTCACTTAACTGCTGCCTCAATTTCCTCCACTATAGCATTAGAATAATGATTGCATCTACTTTGTAGAGCTGTTGTGAGGATCAAATGAAATATTTATAAAGTGCTTAGTGCATAATACCAAGTATCTTAGTACACAGTATCTTTCGTAGTAGATATTACTATAGATAGTAAATGCTTATTCCCTTCCCCTTCACCTTCCCCATCAACAGGCACTGTGCTAAGCTCTGGGGATACAAAAAGGGGCAAAAGACAGTCCCTGCCCTGGAGAAGGTAATTAACAGGGAGGTAATAGGAGGCAATTAACAGAGGGATGGCACTGGATGAAGAGGTTTGGGGAAGACTTCTAGGAAAAGATGGGATTTTATTGGAACTTAATTGGAACTTAAAAGAAGCCAGGGAGGTCAATAGTAGGAGCAGAGGAAGGAGAGCATTCTAAGCACAGGGGACAGTCAGAGAAAATACCCAGAGTGAGAGATGGAGCATCTTAGTCGTAGATCAGCTCAGGAGGTCAGAGTTACTAGATTGAAGAGTATGAGTTTACAAGTAAGGTGTAGGGAGACTGGGGGGCTAGGTTATGAAGAGGGGTCTAAGTCATAAAAGGCTTTGAATACCAAACAGAGTTTTGTATATGCCCCTGGAGGCAACAGGTTACTGAGTAAGGGGGAGGCAGTGGGGAAAGTGACATGGTCAAACCTTTGCTTTAAGGAAAATCACTTTAGTGGCTAAATGGAGCAACCAGCACCATAGAAAGAAGCTACCAATGATCCCTCCCAGGAGATCACTCGATAGGAGATCAGGGATCAGGGATCAGGGATCAGTGCATATTTACCAAACCCCTCAACTCTTTCCTTGACCAAAGTGTGGGGCACTCAGGCAGACTAACTGAGGACTCTGCATAGGTGTTGTCAGTCTTCAGGTCCTCTGCCTATGACAGGTTTGTGAGGGATGCAAGACAGTTTAGGCAAATGCCACCCCCTCCCCCTTGGCTTTGGGCTCCCCTCTGCCTGCTTGCCCTGTTCCAAGTGAGGCAGCAGGCTGGAAGCCCCCCCCCCCCCACTTTTGCATTTCAGACTGATTATGTCCCAGAAGGCTTCCCTGGGGTCATTTGGAAACTTAGCAGGGCTACTCCAGCATATGGTGCTGATAAGGATCTCCCTGTTTGAGATAAGGAGCTGTTTAATGGAATCTGAGGAAGCTGGAGTTTGGTCGCCATAAAGCTGTACAATGTAAAGCATGATCCCAACACAGATGTAATTAACTGTTAAGCATATTAGGTGCCTGAGGAAGGGTGTTCTGTAGCTCATAAATTACTAGCAGGCTACCTTCAGTGAGGCAGGAAGGGGGGCAGGTATCTTTGGCTTCCAGCTGGTCAGAATGACAGGTTAGGATGAATAAGGAGGCTGGGTTCGGGTTCACTTTCATCAAGTCTCCCTCCTCCCCGCTAAATAGAACCCAGGGAGCCACAAAACTACCGCAGAGACCTTGCCCACTCCACTTCATTTGTTTTCCCCATATTGTGGGGGAGGGAAGGGCAAAGGACAGGGGAAAAAGGATCACCAGGGCTTGGAAAAACAATCTGACCTAGGCTCAGAAAGAAGCTTAAGACTCTTAGACTCCAGAGGCCATTTAGTACAAGTCTCTCATTGTACAGATGAGGAAACAGAGAGGTTAAGTGATCTGTCCATGGTTGCAGAGTTAGTAAGCAACATAGTCAGTATTTGAACTCAAGATTCCAGGACTCCAGGCTCCATTTCCTCTATTCCCTACTGCTTCTCCTAGGCAATGCTCTTCACTGACTTTCCCATCAGTCAATCCACATTTTGTCATCTCACACACAGGGCTCCTAGAGCTCATGAAAAGTTTATTTTTCTTTCTGAGTCTTCCTACTGAATCCTTCATAAAGCTTCCATTTTGTCTTGTGCTTGGATCAGCAGAGCGTCCAGAAGGAAGACTTCCTAAGTTTGGTTTGTGTCCAGGCCCCACTGGGTGGGAACATCTGCTCTCTAAGGACCTGGAACATCATCAGCCAAATGATACTTCATCCTTTCCTCTCATCAGCTTTATCCTTGGAGATCAAATCAGTTACAGCTCTTTAAAGTCTTCTTGGAGAAATCCACCAATCCTACTGATAGTGTTTACTGTGAGGGTATGGCCAAATTAAAATCTGGTGTAAGATTTAATTATTATCATTAGGATTTGGGGAGAGACTGGGATAATATGCTGTTCTATATACAGCAAACAATTTCTGCTATGGTTGCCTCTGTTGTGTGTGCTAGAAAAGCATTTGGGAATTTCTGCCATGAGTGAGTTTCTGGTGTCCATAAACTTTTGATATCACAGAATCCTAAGATTAGATCTGGAAGGAACTTTAGAGATTATCTGTTCCAGTCTAATAATTTTACAGATAAAGAACCTGAATCCCAAGGAGAAGGTGAAATGGGTAACAAGTGGCCGAAGTATAATTCAAATTAACTTTTCACTATACCTTATCCCCTTTGAAAGAACACCAGAATCCTTGTGTGAAAAGGAATCTCCTCTGAGACATAAACCATGAGTAGCCACCCAACCTTTGTCTGAATATCTCTAGTAGGGATAATTTTACTACCTCCTTTGGTAGCTCATGCCACTTTTGGATAACTCTGTAAGGAATTTTATCTTTACAGTAAGCCTACGTCTGCCTTTTCAACATCTGTCTTCTTCTCTTGGTTCTGACTTATGGGACTTATTAGAGCAAGGTTAAACCCTCTTCTATATGACAGCCCTTTGTATAATTGAACACAGTTATCACATCCCCCATAAGTCTTCTATTTTCCAAGCTAAACATCCCATTTCCAAGCTAAACATCTCATATGATTTGGACTCAAAGACCATCATCTCAGTTCCCCTCCCTTTGATGCGCTCTAGTATCCTTTCTAAAATGTGGGGCCCAGAATTGAACACGATATTCCAGATGTGATCTGATCAGAGCAAGAGTTCAGCATAATTACCTCCTCTCTAATTCTAGATGCTGTCCCTCTCTTAACTCAGTCCAAGACCAATCTCTTTTTAGATGCCATATCATACTGTTGATTCATATTCATTTCAATATGATAATCATTTTAAATTTTTATTGACATATTTTGTTTTTGTGAGTTTTGTTCAAGATTTTATACCTCTTCTCTTCCCTTACATAGATCCTTGCTACAAAGAAAAAAGGAAGAAAATAACCTCCCCATTAAAAAAAATTAATCCGCATATCATCTAAGTCTGGCACAACTAGAGGTATATTTTCTCTTCTTTTTTTCCAGGTTAAGGTTGGTAATTATGATTTCATAGAATTCAGGTTCGTTTTTGCTGTTGTGGTCATTATGTATGTTGTTTTCCTGATTGTTTTTTTATTGCACTCTAAATCTGAAGTTCCTGTGCTCTCTGTATTCTTCATCATTTCTTTTGGCACAGCAATATTTCATTGCATTTAGCCAACAAGATCTTTTAGCTTAAACTGCTGGACATCCATTTCACTTCCCTCCCCAGTTGTTTGTTTCCATAAAAAGTGCTGCTAAAAAATGTTTTTTATTTATTTTTCCTTTTTGTCCTTGACCGTTCCAACATATTTGCTTGGCAATGGAAAGGGTATGGACATCTGAACCACTTTCTTAGCAGAAGGTTAATTTGTTTTCTAAAATGGTTCGATTAATTGATAACTTTACCAACAGTGCATTGATTTGACTTTCTGCAGTTCTTCCAACATTGACTATTCTCTCCTTTTGCTATCTGCCAATTTACTGGGTATGAAATTAAACCTTCAGATTGTTTCAATTTTTGTTTCTAGTGGTTTAGGTCAATTGTCCATATGTTTGTTAATAGTTTTTAATTCTTTGACCATTTGTTCATTGTGGAATGGTCTTGGTCTTAGATTTTTAAAAATTATTTCCCTATATATCTTATATATCAGACGCTTATCAGAGAAATTTGATTAAAAGATTTTTTCCCAGTTGGAAGTTTTCCTTTATATCCTGGTCGCATGGATTTTGTCAATATAAAAACTCAGTTTCATGTAACTGAAATGATCTATTTATCTTTTTTGATTGTCTCTATTATTTATCGATTGAGGACTCTCTCCCTAGCCATACCTGACCTGGTTCTATTCTTTTTTTTAATGATGTGAACATTAGTATTCAGATCATGTATTGAGTTTATTTTGATAAATAGTGTACGATATTGATCTAAACCTAATTTCTGTGCAAATGTTTTCCAGTTTCCCCAGTCATTTATTACGTGCAAGAACTGTATTAGATGCTGAGAATACGGAGAAAAAAAATAAAACCAGAATCTCTGCTCTAAGCAGCTTAAATTTTCCTAGAATTGTTACACGGCTCTTATTCTTAGGAAGTTCCACCTTACTCTAAACTAGAATCTGCCTGCAACTCACCCAGTGGTCTTAGTTCTTCTTTCTGGGGCCAAGCAGTATAAATCTGGTCCTTTGTCCATATAACACCCATTCTCCCAGTGTTCCTCAAGCATTCATCACCAAGCCTTTTTTGGAGAAGTTTTTATTCCAGTTATTTATTTATTTTTCCTTGGAGGGTTGGAGCTAAGAAGTGAAGCAAAAGTTGTATTACCTAATACAAGTGTCTAATACTTTGGGGTTTCTCATGCTCCTATTTAATCTACTTATGGATTAGGTTTACTATGAACTTGAAGAATGAATGATAAAATAAACCACTGGATTTGGAAAAATAGAGTGTGAGTGGTGGGAAGAGGCTAGAACCAATGACTTGAATATCCTAGACTGAGTCCAAGTATGATAGAGATGGGCTGGAAGGCTGAGTGATTGACAGTTTACTTGTAAGACATACTACCTTCCTGTGTGTGAAAGGTCAACGTCACAAATAAATGCACACATAGTCCTAATGCACCAATTTATGATCAATATGGAGACAACATGCTCAGTGGCATCACTTTGCAACCTTTAGAATATAGGATGACACTTAACCCACTACAACATAACACAGAATTTCATTGAGATGAATCAGATTTAGCATAAGGCGTAGACATTTTTCTTAGATGCCAGAGACTCTTATAGAGTGTATATTCAAGTGAGCATTCTCAGACTGCCTGACTTACTCCTTCACTCTCTTTCCTTGACCCTACACAAACAATAGGTCTTCATTTCCCCCTGAACACAATACTTTGGTTCTAAAGCAAATGTCTGTGAGGCCTCGTTTTCCTCATCAGCTCTCTCATTGTCTTATGGTTGGACTTAGCATCAGGACAGCTGGGCTCTAGTCTGCCAAGAACTCACTGTGTGACCTTGGGCAGTAATAATAAGTAATATCTTAAAAATAACTCATTTCTATTGCATTTTAAGGTTTCCAGAGCACTTTCCGCACAACAGCCATGTGAAGTAGATAGTGTCCCTCTTCCAGCCTTGATTCCTATCATCTGTAAAATAAGCATGTTGGAGGAGATCGTTTTAAAGGTCTCTTCCACCTTGGAAGTCTATGAATCTAGGGATAAGGACTAGACCTGTGATCATATTGGGATAAGGACTTCCAAAGTGAGGAAATTCCCTCTGCTGATGCAAGTTGGCAACATATATGCTTAGAGAGTAGCCAAGACGTGAGTGAGAAACATAATAACATGGATTATCCTGGGCATTTAAGCATCACTGAATTGCTGCCTGGCCTTATGTATCAAGCCAGATCCTCCAACAAACAGAAGCCAGGTTTCAAGTAAGATGTTGAATCTTGGGCAGAAATGTAGCCTCTGGATTTTCCAAACCCTTGGTTACATTAATGTAAGGACCTAGGACATGGAACATATTATACCCCCAAAAGTATGTTTTTATTTTTAAATCCTGCTCACACCCCTTCCATGAGATTGCTACACATTCTCCCTCATTTCGTGGCTTCATTTTAAATGACTCTTTTTTGCCCAAAGGAGCAATTCTTGTATGGAGCTAAGTCTGTCCCCTTGGTTAAAAATAATCTGGTTAAATTCACACACACAGAGTTATATGAATTGTATATATACTATTATATAAACATATGTTATAGATAACATATATAAACATATAATCCTACATACGCTACAAACATATAATACTACATACACACTGTTTAACAATTGAGAAG
This sequence comes from Pseudochirops cupreus, assembly GCA_028627135.1. Classification (NCBI taxonomy): domain Eukaryota; kingdom Metazoa; phylum Chordata; class Mammalia; order Diprotodontia; family Pseudocheiridae; genus Pseudochirops; species Pseudochirops cupreus. The sequence continues at coordinate 100,083,433 of CM053583.1, read as the reverse complement.
GATATGAGTAAACAGTTGCTTAGAGAACTAAGCAGTTCTTACTTAAGAACTAACTTAGTTAAGAACTTTGTTCTTAGCAAAGCAGGATGTCATGGGGCACACTAATAATCCTTGCTTGGTTGGGGGAAGTTAAGGTTGGTGAATCTTTTGGACTTGGGAGTTCCAAGATCCAGTGGGCTAAGTCCTTAGGGTATCTACAATAAGTCTAGTACCAATATGGCGAACCCCTGGGAGCAAGGTGAGGAAGCACCAGTTTACTGAGAAGAACCAGTTAGACCCCTGTTGGAAATAGAGCAGGTCAAAGCTTCTATGCCAGTAAGCAGGAAGATCTTAGCTCACAATTGGACACTGTATTTCTGTTTCCAGCCTGGATGAGATGTGGAGACTCAGTCAAAGAGAGAATTATTCAAGAACATTTAAACACTTTGACCCAGTGATCCCACTTCTTAATATATAAGACAAAAATATAAACACACACACACACACACACACACACACACATGTTGTTTGTCCTTCATTTTTGGAGAGGACTGGTGACATCAGGGGTGATATCTTGATTTGCACACAAATTGGATTTAAGTGTCCCAGAGTTAAACAAAGTGATTAGCTTCATTCTCTTTTCCTGAGTCATTGAAGTCCAGTGGCAGGACAAAAGTCAAGATGACTGGTGATGACCCAGGATGCAGTGGATGATGTTGGTGTCTTCAATGCCTGACCAAGCTCTAAGTGCTCCTCAGCACCTGCTTCAGCCACCTTCGTAGCTGTTAGAACAAATTGTTTTCATCTGCCCTTTCTTCCAGGGAAAGTGTTAACATGCTTGGGGTAGACCTCCCCCTAACTCACTGACCTGTCAGTTACCCTAAACCTGATTTGGCCCGTCTACCAAGAAGAAACATTGTAAATGCTGGGACGTGGGTGCTGTGTGTGCTACAACTTCTTGGAGCCACAGGCGAGATTTGGGTGAATCAGGTGAACACCAAAGGTGAATGAGAAACCCTGAAAAGCACCTCAGAGATGCTAGTCCTCCTGAAAACCCCAGACTGAAAGAAAGGGTCCATATATACCAAAAGAGTCATAACATATTTTTTGTGCTAGCAAAAAACAAACCCAACAACTGAAAACTAGGGTTCAAAGTGGGTACTATTGATTGAGGAATGGGTAAGCCAGTTTGGGCATGTGAAAGTAATGGAATGCATCAGTGATGAAATAAATAATAAGTCTGAGGAATTCAGAGAAACATGGAAATAACTGAACGAACTGATGTAGAGAGGACAGAACTAGAACAATAGAATGCATGATTATAACAACGCAAAGGAGAAGAACAGTAAAAGGTAGCTAACCTGAAATTCATGGTAATGACCTGTCTTGGCCCCAGTACTGGCGACAAGTGAGAAAACATTTCCCTCCTTTTGGGAGAGAAGTGGGGGCACCATGAGTTTGGAACACTTTCACATGGTTGTTTTCTGTTGGTTTTTAAATGTTTTTTTTTTCTGTTATAAGAAAGGATTTGGTTGGGAAGAAGGTAATGAATTTAGATGAGTGAAGTGTCAAAAATAAAAAGCACCTTTAAAACTTAAAGCAAAACATTTTAAATGAATTAAAACAGCTTTATTTCTAGAAGCTCCCTCCGGAAGCAGAAGGTACTGGGGCAAGCTAGAAGGATCCACAATCAAGGGGATTCCTTACTGAGGCTGTCTAGTTGTACTGAGTCAAAACATGCTGCCTTGCGTATATCTTATCAAGTACCATTTAATGACTTAAGACAGTCAGGTATTTTAAAAAAGAGAGAATAAGTGAGAGAGAGAGAAAAGGAGGATTTTCCCCCCAAAATCTCCTAAAGGCTGTAGTGCTCATTTCCAGAGACGTTCAGGCAGAGATAACTCCCCAATCAGAATGGTGTAGGTACACTTAGGCTGGGTTTTACCTAAAGGCAAAATTATAATCACAGAGAGATCTTTACATTTTCTGATAAAGCCCCAGGCCAGGCAACAGCAGCCCAACATTACATTTGAGTTAAGTGCTAAAAGCAGCAGGGAGGCTAGAGATAAACCCCCACAATTATTAACTTACCCGCTGGTTAACGGCATGAAAACGATCACCATCAATGTGAGGACCATGTTCCCACAGTAATCCTGCCTTCTTGCTGATCTGGCTTATTAAGTTTTATTGGCAGCTTACTGTTGGACTTAATCATGTGAACAATGCAAAAAAAAGTGATGGTGCTGAGAGTGGATGCACACTTTGGCCAGGGCTTTTTCTACGGCACATAGAAAACTTGGGTGGGGTGGGTTGGTTACCACCATTATAGTGACCCAGCACAGACAGACATAGCTTGAACTTGGACAGCCTCACCTGGCTTTCCCATTGACTGCAAAGGCCCAATGATGACAGATTGAGAGCTACAAAAAATTGTCTACAATATGCAAGGTCTCAAGGAAAGAGTATACTAGATGAGAAGGATCAGGCAGTGGGCCCCACTGGAAAAGGAATCGCCTTCTATTTCCTTTTAGCTTGCTTCGTTCTGGGAATCTGCTAGTAGGTGGTTTCCTGAGGGTGACCTACGAGGTCTCACTTTCAGTGAAGCCAGCTTTGGGCATCACAACAACCAGGCCCATTCCACTCTCCCACGCAGGGCTGGTCTCATGGGTAAGCATGAGTAGGGGACCCCTTATGTGATATGATTTGACAAGTGCAAAGAAGACTCCCTTCTCCAAAATATAGCTCCCACAGGCGTGTCAAAACGTCATAAACTCCACCATTAGAAAGATGCATTCCTTGGGGCCAAGAAGGTTTTCAGGCTTTCAGAGTCTCCTGTTAAATACACATTGTCTTGGGAAAGGTAATGCCATAAACCATTATCAGCCAACACCTCCGCAGGGATTAGTTTATCATTTACTTTCTAAACAACATTCTGCCAGAATAAGATTGTGTGTGTGTATGTGTGATGTGTGTGTGAGAGAGAAAGTGTGTATGTGGTGTGTATGTGAGTGTATATGTGTAGTGTGTGTGTACGTATGTGTGAGAGAGTGTGTGGTATGTGTGTGTGTGTGTGTGTATGTGTGTGTGTGACAGTGTGTGTGGTGTATGTATATATGTGTGTGTATGTGAGAGAAAGAGAAAGAATGTATGTGTGTGGTGTGTGTGAGAGTATGTGGTATGTATGTGTATGTGTGTGTGTATATGTGTGTGTATGTGAGAGAGAGTGTGTGTGTATGTGTGTGTGTATGTGTGTGAGTGTATATGTGCAGTGTGTGTATGTGTGTGTGAGAGAGTGTGTGGTGTGTGTGTGAGTGTGTGTATGTATGTGTGTGTGACAGAGTGTGTGTGGTGTGTGTATATGTGTGTGTATGTGTGTGAGTGAGTGTGACAGAATAAAAAGCACTGGATTTGGAGCCAAAAGAATTGGGCCCAAATTCTAGTCCTGCTTCATGACCTTGCTCATGATCTTGATATCTCTGGGCCTTGGTTTTCTCACGGGTTAGAATGATCTCTAAAATCTCTTCTGGTTGCAAATTCATGGTCCTATGTCATACAAGGAAAAAGAGTGTTGGATATTGTGATGGAAAAGACTTCCACTCAATTACAAACTAAGCTAGTCTGGGGCCCAAAGCACAAAAGACATTAGGGACCTTTCCTCATAATTTGTCACATGTTGTTTTAAGTTTCATGTATCACTCTTTTAATGAATCTGATTTAATCTATGTGTGTACTCCCTTCACTGGTGCAGACTGCAACCCATCTATGCCTTTGACTTCTACTTGGCTCCTGTATGTATGTATATGCGCTGGGGGCCTTCTAGGTTTCTTTGCATTATCTGGATCCCAATGCAAAACATGTGTTGTCCATCAACTGTACATATTCAAGTCCAGGGTGTTCTTAACCTGGGGTCTATGGATTTGTTTTAAATAGTTGTAGATATCTTTTTTTTTCTTTTTGGAGGGGGGAAGTCAGGGCAATTGGGGTTAAGTGACTTGTCCAAGGTCACATGGCTAGTAAGTGTTAAGTATCTGAGGTCAGGATTTGAACTCAGGTTCTCCTGACTCCAGGGCCGGTGCTCTATTCACTGTGTCACCTAGCTGCCCCTAGACATAAATATCTTGATAACTGTGTTTCAATATAATTAGTTCCCTTTGTAATCCTCCATATTTTATTTTATGCATTTAAAAACAGTATTCTGAGGAGGGATGCATAAGCTTAACCAGACTGTCTGAGGTCCATGACACAAAAATGCTTGGGGCTTCTGCTAGACACTTGATTTCTCATTTCCTGTTCCAGTCATCCTTTTCCTCAATATCTTTTATTCTGTTTTTTGTTTGCAACACCTCATTGGAAGAATGCTGAAGCCTATTTACACTCTTTCCATCAACCTTTGGCTACCGAGCAATTTTGAGCCTTTGAAGACTGTGGTACTCCATAATAGGCAGTCATATAGCATTCTTTAAAAAAATATTGATGTTAAAAGATGGGTGCTTTTTTGGTTTGGGTTGAAGCACAGGGTCATTAAAAGGACCACACAATTTCATAAATGCAATCTAGTCTATTCTTTTCTACCCCTTTGATGCTAGACCTAGTTCATTGTCCATCTTTAGTTTTTATGCAAAATACATGCACTGACAGACCAGGTATATGAATTGCCCATCTGATGATCACAGTCCATGCAATTGACAATCTTCATCCATTTTGTTTTTCTTGCGTGAATATTTAGGTTGAACCTTTGGTTGATTATTGATCCTATTTAGGCTCTACAATGTTATGAAACTTGAAGAAATAAATGTCATCATTAAGTAGGAGCATCTGGAGGGTTTCACCATCTCTGGGAAATCTCTCTTCATTTTGGACCCTTGTTATATCTCCTGTGATGGTTGCAAAAACCTTTGGAAAGGATATATCTACTGCTTGATTGATACCTTACTTGATATTAATAAGAGAGAATTGTTGAACAATATTATTTCTGTTATTATGTCAAGGAATCTTTCTTGATATAACATTGAAAAACTTTTAAAAACCACATTTGAGAAGAATTTCATAACTCCAAGTGCTCTCTTCTTCATTGCAGATTGTAATTCTACTGTAAGTTACTAGGGTGTGTGTGTGTGTGAAAGAGAGGAGAGAAAGAGAGAGAGAGAGAGAGAGAGAGAGAGAGAGAGAGAGAGAGAGAGAGAGAGAGAGAGAGAGAAAGTTATTATGGTTGGAAAATCTATCACCCTCGTAATAAGCCTGTCTGACTAGCCTAGACCTTAGGGAAAAAGTTTTAGGGGATGCTTTTAAAAAGTTCAATTTAAACATGGAAAATACCATTATTGCTCCACTATTTTATACTTGCTTAACATTTTTCCTCTACTAAAGTTCTCTGTCACTTGGTCTCTCAGTACCCCAAGACAACTCTCTAAAACCATCAATTGTGCAACAATTGTGATGGGTTTTGGTGGAGGGAATTTCCTTATGGAGAGTTCACCTCACCAAGAAAATCACTGATCTTTTTTTTTTCTGTCTAATTTCCATTCTCACAGAAAAACAGAATTGTTTAAATTTATTTTTAATTCAATTTTATTTTATTTTCCATTCTGAATTCTCTCCTTCCCCTACTCCTCCCTGACCCATTGAGAAGTCAAGAAAAATAAAACCGAAAAAAAAATGGAATTTTTGACATTGAATAGTCCCAGCACTACAGCCTCACCAGAATCCCATCTGTAGCATTCCTAAGGAGTTGTTCAGCCTCTGAAGACCTCCAGGGAGGAGGAACTTACAACCCTTCTAAGGCAGCCCATTTTGTTTTGGGTTAACTCTAATTTTTACTAAGATTTTCTTTTTAGTAGATCTTCATCTTCTTCTTTCTGACTTCTACCCACAGTAGAGTCTAGAGTCCAAAGGAACCTTGGAAATTCATCTAAGGCCAACCCTCTCATTTCTCAGATAAAGAAGCTACCCAGAGCTCAGGTGACCTGTCTAAGATCACACAGGTAGTAAGTAGCCTAAGTAGCCTGTTTCATTGCTCCATAGGAGTAACACCTGTCTTTTTAAAGGTTCTGCCAGTGGAGACTAACTTTTATTTAGCAGATCCTACCCAACCGACCAGACCAGGTGTGTTTGTCATCTGAGGACTGGCCTGGCTTAAGTCACAGAGGCTCAACACCAGAAGGTTGGACACCATGTGATGGATATTTTTTTGGCTCACAGCAACTCACAAAAACTATTTACTAAGGCCTGAAAGGGTTGTGACCTGAATCTGTGGAAGAAGTGCCAACACTAATGAAATTATTGATCTTTTGAACTTTTGAGATATTAGAACATTTTCACTGGGACCTGTGCCAACACTGATGAAATTACAAAGCTAGCAAAAAAAAAAAAAAAGTATTTTCTAAGATTTAAAAGTTAATAGAAGCATCTCATGGGAGCCAAGGGAATGAGGTTTTTTTTTCTGTACTTTCTGTCATTTTCTCCCTGATCCTGGCTTTTGCTGCCAGAGACCTGCATTGCCTCTTCTAATTACATTCCATGGGCTCTCATTAGGCAATCATTTCTACTCCAAAACTCACAGTGAATGGTCAGGGTTCTGGAGTTGGGTAGAGACAGAGGAAAAGAAGAGCAGACCATAAATTCAACCATGCAGTTCAAGCATTTCTTAGGCACCAACTAAATGCCAGGCATTGTACTAGGCATTAAGGATACAAATATAAAAATGCTTCCCTCTTCATAAGCTTATGTCCTGTTTGGAGAAAGGCAAATGGAAAACTTAATGTGAAATAAGTACAAAATAATTCCCAGAGGTGGAGACTAATGTGAAGAGCAGTTTGTTAACAATGGACAAAGAATTCCAAAGACCACAAGTGAAGGGGAATTTCGAGAGGAGTAGGGTGATGGAAGCTGTGGATGAGTATAAGGGCTGTGGCCAGAAAAAGGAGCTTTGGCTTTGGTAGCCTATGACTGAAAATAACAGGTACTGCTGTTGATCCTTTGTTTTTAAAGAAGACCAGTAACATCGCAATGTTGGAGTCAGGGTACGGTGGATTCGACTGTGGCTAATCAGTCCAATATGAGATCTGAAGGCACCACCACATATCAGACACAAGTGGTCCCTTAGAACATTAGAGTGGAAGTGGCCCTGGATTGGTACAATTCATGTTTCTTCTGTGCTGCCATGATTCTGCTTTGTTCATGGAGTACAGTGCCTTCTTTGATGCGGGCATACCATGTTGGATGGTCCTCTGCCAGCATTTCCCATGTCTCATAGTCGATATTAAAGTTCTTCAGAGAGACCTTGAGAGTGTCCTTATCTCTTTTCTTCTGACCATGCTATGAGAGCTTGTGTTTTGTGAGTTCTCCATAAAACAGGCTTTTTAAGTAAGCTTGTGTTTGGCATTCAAACTATGTGGCCAGCCCGCCAAAGTTGTGCTCTCTGCAATAGAGTTTGAATGCTCAGCAGTTCAGCTCTAGAGAAGACCTTTGTGTCTGATACCTTATCTTGTCAGGCAATCTTCAGGATCTTCCTGAGATAATTCAAATGGAAGTGGTTCAGTTTTCTGGCACTGGGTGCTGATAGACTGTCCAGGTTTATGATTAGAGAACCGTCTAGGTGATGCAGTGGATAAAGCAGTGGTCCAGGAGTCAGAAAGACCCTAGTTCAAATCCAGTTTCAGATACTTACTAGCTGTGTGATCCTGGGTAAGTCACTTAACCCTGTTTGCCTCAGTTACCTCATCTGTCAAATGAGCTGGAGAAGGAAATGACAAACCACTCCAGTATCTTTGCCAAGAAAACCCAGAATGGGGTCACAAAAAGTCGGACAGAATGGAAATGACTGAACAACAAATTGTTAGAGTCACTGGGAAGTAGATTGTCTTGCCTTTTACTGAAGCAATGGAAATGTTGATTTGATTATCAAATCCCAAACAGGGAGAGGGTGGAGAAAAGAAACATGGGGCACAGAATAAATCTAATCCCTGTTCCAAGTTATGGCTAAACCTCTCGAGTTCATTCAAGTTATTCTCATTCACCATACTGCTCGCCTGCTTCTGGACCCTCTCCAGTTTATTAATACTCAATACGGATCTAATCAGGGCTAAATACAGTGGGATTATCACCTTCTTTGCCCAGCAGACCTTGCCTCTCTTACAGCCTTCAATCACCTTAGGGGATTTGGCTGCTGTATCACAGGGACAATTCTTTGCCCAGAAGGGAAGGAAGGGAGGAAGGGAGGGAGTAGGGGAGGGAGGCTGACTGCTTTGCTTCTGCTAAATACACTGGAAGTGCTGGTGCCTATTAAATAGCTGCTCCTGGGAACATAAAGAGGGGGCTGGGTGACGACCAAGGACAATTATTTTTTCTTCACAGTGTAGCCCAGGGCCAGGTCTGTTCCTCCAGGTCCTTATAACACCTTTAACAATCCTATACTCATTGTGGGACATTTACTGGGATCAGAGGATCACAGATTTGGACCTGGAAGGGAATCTTGTTGTTCTACAGTTGTTTTAGTCATGCCCAACTCTTTTTTCTTGACAAAGATATCAGAGTGGTTTGCCCTTTCCTTCTACAGTTCATTTTACATATAAGGAAACTGAGGCAGACAGACTCAAGAGACTTGTCCAAGCTCCCACAGCTAGTAAGAGTCTGAGGCCAGATCTAAACTCATGAAAATGAGTCTTCCTGATTCCAGGTCCAGCACACTATCCACAGTGCCATCTAGCTGCCCTAAAGGGATCTTAGAGATGATCAAAGCCAAATGCCTCATTTTACAGATAAGGAAACTGAGGCTCAGGGAATTTAAGTGACTTACCCAAGATATAGGTTGTGAATGGCAGAGCCTGAATTTGAACCCAGGTCCTCTGATTATAAATCTAGTACTCCCTCTCTTTCACCATATTGATGATTACTACCAAGCTCTCTGCTGAGCAGAATGAATAAATTTCACTTCTAGGTCACTCAATAGATTTTCTGAGGTCAAAAACATGCCAACGGTATAAAGTGGGGATAGACATAGGCTGGGGGCAGCCAGGTGGCACAGCGAATAGAGCACTGGGCTTGGAACCAGAAAGACTCGTCTTCATGAATTCAAATCTGGCCTCAGACACACTTACTAGGGACAAGTCTCTTAAAACCCTGTCTACCTCAGTTTCCTCATCAGTAAAATGAGCTGGAGAAGGAAATGGCAAACCACTCCAGTATCTTTGCCAAGAAAACCCCAAATGGGGTCACAAATAATCTGAAACGACTCAACAAGAGCAACAAACTTAGGTAGGGATGGAGTATAATAATTAAATCATGGTAACTTTAGCTTATTAAACTTAAAGTTTTGGTGACTCATAAGCTTCCTGAAACTTTCCTCCTTTTTGTATAACTGAATCAGTGAGGGCTTTAATGAGAAGCAATCGGCATTTCATTCAATGCTTTGAGATCTGTTCTCAATGAATAGGATTGCTCCCAAGAGAGGAGGTTTCTACAGAGTTTTTACTTGCTGAATACTGGCAGGGCTTATGGCTGCCTCACCAAATGCTGGGAGAGGTGTTGGCTTCTCTGGGCAAACAACCCAGCGACTGTGGACTGGGTTGAGAACAATGATATTGGGCCAGTTATGTCATTTCAAGGCAATAACAGTTCAATGGTATGATTTGACCTGGATTGAGCAGGAGGAGGAAAGACAAAGTCAAAGGGCAGGGAGGATGTGCTTCCTTCCCTTTTCATTGTATTGGGCTGTGACAGCACCTTCGTCCAAGCCCCTCGGCTGTGTGGCCACAGGCTTTCCCAACATGCACATAGAAGAAATAATAATTCACAGTTATATAGGAATTTCATAAGCAATAATGGAATGGAAAAGCATTTCTTTAGTATGTACTCTATGCCAAGTACTGTGCTAAGCCCTTGGATTACAAAGAGGAAAATAAGACAGTCTCACTTCTCAAAGAGATCATGTTTTAATTGAGGGAGATAGCTCATGTAGAAGAGTTCAGCTACTGGGTGAAAGGAAAGGACAGTGGTATTTAGGGCACAGCTGAAGAGCCATTGGCGATATCTGGAAGTTCTTAGTGTACATTGCTGGAGAGACATCCCAGTAGGATCTGGGAGGGCAGGGAGTTGGAGGGGTCCACTGAGGCAAGGGGTACTATGGTGGCTCCAGTGCCAACGTGCCAATGTGCCCATGGTCTCTGGGTGGATGGGGCTCAGACTGGGGCAGCTGAGGTGTAATATAGTCCTAATGGGACATTTATTGGTGATCAGCGGACCATAGATTTGGACCTGGAAGGGACCCCAGCAACTATCAAATGTAAATATTTCATTTTACACTTGAGAAGCCTGAGTCCCAGAGAAATTCAGTAATTTGCTCAAGGATGGTTCAGTGCCTGACATACCAAAGACACTTAATAAATGTTCACTGACTGACTGATTAAATGGGTGCTTCACCAGAATATTTACATATCACATATGCATTATCTTATTTAATCTTCACAATAGTTTTATGAGGTAGGTGCTATCAGCATATTTTCATTTCATTGATCAGGAAATCGAGGCTCATAAAGACTAAATGGGGGCAGCTAGGCACTGCAGTGGATAGAGTGCCAGACCTGGAGTCAGGAAAATGTGAGTTCAAATCCAATCTCAGACAGTAGCTGTATGATCCCAGGCAAGTCACTTAACCTTGTTTGCCTCAGTTTCCTCATCTGTAAAATGAGCTAGAGAAGCTCCAGTGTCTTTGCCAAGAAAACCCCACATGGGGTCACGAAGAGCTAGACATGACTGAAAAATGACTGAACTACTACGAAAGGTGAAGTGACTGGCTCAGGGTCCCACAGACCCTGGAATGAGAGGTGGGATTTGAATCCCCTGATTTGAATTCTTCTTGAATCCATGTCCAGCATTCAATATCATGAGATGATGATGACACATCATTAAACTTTGCAAAACATTCTACTTATATTATCTCATTTGATCCTAGGTAGCGCAAGTATTATTGGCTTTATTTTCCAAGTGAGGAAACTGAGCTACAGTGGTCACACAAGTGATTTGGGCTTGGCCTCGGCCTACAGTGGTCACACAAGTGATTTGGGCTTGGCCTCGGCCTCAGGCATCCTGACTCCAAGGTTCTTTCTAGTATGCAATTCCAGCTCTGTGGGTGGGAGACTATGGGAGCCTAATAAATGTGCTGAATTGAATAACAGCAGTTCTCAACCTGTGGGTTATGTTCAATTTGTAACAATGAAAATACACCCTGCATATCAGATAGATTCATAACAGCAGCAAAATTACAGTTATGAAGTAGCAATGGAAATAATTTTATGGTTGGGGGTCACCACAACTTGAGGAACTGTATTAAAGGGTTGCGGCATTAGGAAGGTTGAGAACCGCTGGAATAGAAACGATATGCCTAGCATTGTGCCAGGCTCTATGGGAGAAACGAAAGAATTAATTATCATATTTCACCATCCTCAAGAAACTTATGACCTAGGAGAGGAGCTAAGCTTCTAATATACATGAAACCATGGCAGAAGGAGTAGGGAGAAAGGTTGCCCCAATCTAGCCCATTCTGGGGAGTTATTTCCATCCCTATAGAATGAGTCTCTATAAGGTCATGGTCAGGGGAGTCCAACAGATTTCAGGACAGTTTGTCTGAAGACTCACTGGGACTGCCCATTAAAGGACACTCTTGGGGGCTTACTTTCAAGAATATCTTAGGGTAGGTGGGAAACTTCTCAGGGCTGTTGTAGAGGGGTGGAGGGCCTTTGCCATATCCTTTTCAATCTCTTCTCCCGGTACCTTCAGTGATAGCCCAAATGCCTGCTGCTCCTCCAGATTTCTGGCTGCTCATGAGCTGACCCTGAGTGATGAAGGCAAGCCACGGCAAAATAAGACGAGGAAATCTCTTGCAACTTCAGGAACCTGGACATTTCCTACATATTCTGAAAGGATTCAGAAATGCTAAATATAGATATCCTCCTAATTTCCGTGATGTGAGGAGCTTTGTTTACTCAGTTTGCATAAAGCCTAAATCTGCCCCTCAGTAACTGTGGGGAGAAGTTTCAGAGAGGAAGATTTTGGCTCTGTGTAAGGAAAAACTGCCTAACAATCTGAACTATTATAATAAGCTGCCCCAGGAAGTAGTGAGCTCCCTGTCACCAATGGTTTCAAGGAAAGGCCACTCGTTGATTATGTTGTGGAGAATATTTTCCCTCAAGAGCCCCTGATATTCCTTCCAACTTCGACATTCTGTGATCCTAAGATTCTTTTCACATTCTGTGTCCAGTAAGTCTTTTGTGGCCCTACATGAAGAGTTTTCTACATCTCCCAAAACATAGTACTTTGTTCCCTTTTCCAAAGAATCATCTTTTTCTTTTTCTTTTTGGAGGAGGAAGGTAGGGCAGTTGGGGTTAAGTCACTTGCCCAAAGTCACACAGCTAGTTTTTGTGTTAAGTGTCTGAGGCCAGATTTGAACTCAGGTCCTCCTGACTCCAGGGCCGTCACCTAGCCGCCCCAGAATCAGCTTTTTCATGGACTCCACTGGCAGGGGGGAGGATGTTAGAAGAGCTCCTGTCATGGCAGACTGCATTTCTGCTCAAAATCATGATTCCAGACCAGAGAACTGCTCTGACAGAGCCTTCCCTTATACTGTGGTACTAGAGGGCAGGAACAACTTCTTGTTTCAATTCAGCAAAAGTTTTGAAGCATTTAATGTGTCTGAGGCACTGTCCTAGGTGCTCAGCTTCCAAGGAGGTCTCTCTCCATTTCCAGAATTAGGTTGCATCAGGTAACTACAATCAAAGCTTCTTAATCTGGGGTGACCATTATTGATTTAAGGAGCTATGGGGAAAAAATGATATCTTAATTTTCATGCTTTTCTAACTGATATCAAACATTTCATTCTATTTTGAATGTAGATAACAAACATTCTGAAAAAAAGCAGTCATTAAGAAGGTTCCTTGAGGTCTCAGGAGCTCCCCACTAAAGTTCCCCAAATGTTTTTCTATTCTTGCTCAAAGGGTCCACAGCTGGGTCCACCCAGAAAGATTCACTTTGGGGAAAAGTTAAGTTCAAATGCCCATGTCTAAATCATTGCTTCCTTGATCACAGCAGTCCTGGCTGGGTTGTGAGAGCATGGGGAATTAACCCTTGCCTCTCCTTTTCCCACCACTATCCAGTCCTATAACAATGCCCTCAAAGTCCCAGTTGACCCACTTTCGTTATGTCTCTGGTGTTCGACACGATTCAGTTCAATTCTGAGTTCAAATATTTTGCTCCTACTTAGTTTTGGGCAGCCAGGTGGTGCCGTGGATAGAGTGCTGTGCCTGGAGTCAGAAAGACTCATCTTCCTGAGTTCACGTCTAGTCTCAGACACTTAGTAGCTGTGTGACCCTGGGTAAGTCACTTGACTCTATTTGCCTCCGTTTCCTCATCTGTAAAATGAGCTGGAGAAGGAAGCGGCAAATCACTCCAGTATCTTTGCCAAAAAACCTCAAATAGGGTCACAAAGAGTCAGAAATGACTAAATATGAACAGTTTTGACAAAGGATTCAATAAGAGAATGTTATATGTCTTAATAGGTTCAAGAGAAATATTTGTTATCCTTGGAACATTTATTAACTGTCAGACTTGCTATTATAGAGTGCCCGATTAATGATGGATCGCCACACAAACAGTGCAATCCAAATCCAAAGAGTCAAACAACTCTCTAGAATCCTCCCAGATGCTATAGAAATCTAGTTACTGAGCTTTCCTCCTTTTTTGTCTCTTCCTGGTGTGGAATGCCCTTCACAAAATGGTATCCCAAAGAGCACCCAACAGGGCAAGGCTGGACTGAAGAGTGAGTTGTATTAGCTGCCTGTGTAAAAAGATATGAGAAAGCCCTTTTCAGGCTTGGCTCCTCAAAAAGTTGCTCCTTCCTTATCCCGACTTCATCTCTTTTTTGTCCCTCCTTGTCCCTCCCTTCATTCTCTTTTTTCTCTATTTTTTTTTTTTTGGAGGGGGGAGACAGGGCAATTGGCATTAAGTGACTTGCCCAAGGTCACATGGCTGGTAAGCGTTAAACTTGTCTGAGGCTGGATTTGAACTCAGGTCCTCCTGAGTCCAGAGTCAATGCTCTATTCACTGCACTACCTAACCATCCCTCCCTTTACTCTCAAAATGCCCTTATAGTTCTTGGGAGATCTTCTATTTCTCTATCATTAACACAGATTGATTTGTTGATCCTAAAGGCTCAAAGAGCTAGTTAGTCTTGTATTTAACAGAGCATGTTAAGCTGAAACAACCAGCTATAAAGGCGTAATCCTTTTGTGGAGTCTTAAGGACTGGACTGGAAGCCAAAGACTGCCTTACTTGGCATTAAATGCCCTGGGTTTGAAACTAGTCTCTGCTACTGACTAGCTGTGTGATTAAGGCAAAGGGTTTAAGATCTCTGAACCATCTGAAAAATAAGAATAAGCAGACATGTAAGTGGGAATTCTGGCCCTTGGGGCAAATTCAAACAAACAGAATAGAGGAGTAGGGGAGAGAGTTAAAGTCCATTAACTCCAGTGCATGCCTGAGGTAGACTAGAGATGGAGATCATGAGAATTGAAGGGACAAAGGGTTTGGGAGAGCAGGGTGTTTAAAGGGATAGGGACTGAGTAGAAATAAGATCGGAGACAGAACATGCCAGGGAGCAGGGAGAGTGACCTAGAAGACCGTAGATGGGAGCAACAAGGTCCTGGATAGGACAGAGTGACCTGAGTTATCACTGGCAACTTTCCAGCCTTCCCTTCCCCTCTCATTTCTATACTTCCATTTACTTCCATAAATGCAGAATTACTTCCCCCTCCCTTTTCACCATCATCTCTCACCTTGAACTGTTGTTTATCATGTATCAGTGGAAATGCATTTCTGACACTAAAGAATGTTCCCCTGGATATTTTTATCTTAATTTTAAAAATTATTATTATTTTTATTTCCCCAGAATTTATTTATTTATTTTTAGTTTCCAGCATTCATTTCCACAATATTTTGTGTTACAAATTTTGTCCCCATTTCTTCCATGCCCATCAACCCCAGATGGCAAGCATACTGAATGCCCCTTCCCCCAATCTGCCTTCTCTTATATCACCCCATCTCCCCCTTAACTTTATTGTAGGGCAAGATGGATTTCTATGCCCCATTGCCTGTGTGTCTTATTTCCTGGTTGCATGTAAAGACAATTTTTTAACATTTATTTTTAAAACTTTGAGTCCCTGGAGATTTTTAAAGCTAAGAGAAATAACTTTCTGAAATGAACAGTTTACATCAAGTCCCACTTGGAGGCAGGAGAACACATCCTATAAACGCCAAGGATTCTAGAACATCTTATTAGCTCTTCCTTCCTGTCATCCCCAGGCTCATACTAAGGACATTTCCCATTTGGTAGAACTTGCTGGAGCTTAGACTCTGTGGGCAAAGCCTTTGAGAACCCAGGCTCACTGCCACGCTGTGAAGGGGCATGAGAAGGACTTGGCTATAAGGATCACATATGGATTATCTGTCTATTTCTTGTCTGAGGTCCAGCCAAGGGAAGTTCAGAGAGATCTGGTACCGGATTGGTTAAATGATGATGAGGTTTGGGGCCATATTAACTCTCAGAGGCCATCTAACAAATAAATTACAGAACAATTGCTGATCTCTACTGGTGGAGGGAGCTTATTCACCAGGAATTTCCTTCACTAACAAAAATCACAAAGAGGCAGCTAGGTGGCCCAATGGATAGAGCACTGGCTCTGGAGTCAGGAGGACCTGAATTCAAACCTAGTCTCAGATACTTACTAGCTGTGTGACCCTGGGCAAGTCTCTTAATCCTGATTGCTTCCAAAAAAAAAAAAAGAGAAGAAAAAAGAAATCACAAGTCCAGATTAAAAAAAAAAACCCAACCAAATATATTTATTTATCTGTATTTTTTTCACCTCCCCTTCAAACATAAACCTCATCAGGGTAGAGACTACTTTTTCACTTTTTTGTCTTTATAGCCCTAGTGCCATAGTGCTAAGCCATAGTGCCTAGCTTAGCGTCTTGGGCATAGTAGGTACTTTATTGAAGTGGTAGCTGGAAATGGTGCTGAACTTGAAATCCCAGGAGCTGAATTTGAATCCTGACTCTGTTGCTAACTCTCTCTGGGAACCTAGACAAGTTTCTAATCTCAGAGCTTCAATGCCTCATCTGTAAAAGGAGGGGTTTGGAATAATGATTTTTTAAAATTCTTTTTTGGGGAGATTTGTTTTCTTTTTTCCCCCCAATTTATTTTTAGTTTTCAACATTCATTTCCACAAGATTTTGAGTTACAATTTTTTACCCATCTTTCCCCTACCCCCACCCCAAAATAGCTAGCCTACTACCCTTTCCCCAATCTGTTCTCTCTTATATCTTCTCCCTTCCTTCCTAACTTTCTAGGAAGGCAAGATGGATTTCTATACCCCGGTGCCTGTATATCTTATTGGAATAATGATTTCTAAGGTCCCTTCCAGCTCAAGATATAGAGCATCAATTGAAAATGCTATATAAATGTGCCATTGTCATTACTTCACAGAAAATTTGCCTCTAGCCAACCTTGTGCCAAAGTCTCCAGAGCAGTCCCCTAGATGTTTCTTTACACCCAACCATAAGCAAAGTCTCCACCCCTCAAGGGGTCTTTGAATGGGAAATAATGAATGAGGGTGGGGGCATTTAACAAGAAACATTAATCTTTGTAAAAACCAACAGTGGTTTAGAATGCTCAGGATGATGAATGTTTTCATGGTGCCATGTTTGATCCATTTTTTTTTAAAAGCTTTGAGAGAGGGAAGCAGGGGAGGGACAAGAAAGAAATCATTCCCACTACTTCTTGGCTCCTTAAATTTGGTTACTTTCTTTAGGATTCTTTAAGTCTAGTAAAATTCCTCTTAGTGGGGAGCAGCTTTTTGCCCCCTGCTCCTGCAGAGTACTGAGAGCCCTGCAGGGAACTCTCTATAGGGGCACATGACTTTCCTGCCGGCATCCTCCACCCTGGTGGAGCCTGGGAAACTCTCAGTGGAAAAGTCAACAACCTGATACTATTTGGACACAACAATGCCTCAAGCTTTTCTCTCTACAACAGCAGCATAGCTCCACATCCCCCTTAAAGGAAACAAGGGGCCATATGAGGAAGGTGAACTTGGAATCAGAAAGCAAAGGATTCCTGGTATTTATATATCTATATATAAAAATATTCAGTGGTTCACACGGAAACTCAACTTTAGCACCTCTCCTCCTGAATCTATTTCAGGATCCCTCCCCTACCTTATTGACACAGAGATACAGAGTTTGTGCTGTTCTCTTGTGGAATAATAACTACTGGCAGACTCGATGCAGGTTGAAAATAGACATTATCCTTCTCTAGAATTCACCCGTCCTCACCCATTCCCTGACCTACGGCTTATATTTTGACCAGAATGTTTCTAGTTCTTTGAAACACATACTGTGATGGGCTGTGGCCCATCCAGCATCTGATTTAAATGGAGATTAATGGTCTTGACTGAGTTTTGAAAAGGAATGTACAAATAAATACTTTTTTTTACCTGGTCATTGGTGTCTAGTACTCTCTGTTCCCCCACTGATCTCCCCACCCTCTGTGACACATTCCTGAAAGGACTCCAGGAAAAATGTTTTAGCCCAGCAGATTGGCGCTGTCAGATTTTGCAATATCCTTCCTGAAAAATCCTATTCTTCAGAGGTTACCATTCTGAAACAGTGAAGAGAAATACGACACTAGCTGTTAGGGAGGAAGAGGTGATGGCAGCAAATCTTGGGAAATGATTGAATGTTGGGTAAATGTATGGAGGATGCTGTGCTAGGATCCCCAAACATATTTGATCAGTTTGGTAGGTTATCATTAAAGTGTTGCAGTAAATGTTTAACAATCAGCTCTCCAGCGAGGAAAATGCATGGAAGACACATCTTAAAGTTTAATCTAAATTATTAACATTTTTCCCATAACTTAATAAAATCTAGACATTTGACCAAACAATGAACCAAGCCTCTATTTGAAGCTTTGCAGATTCTGAGATGTAGATGCTCACACTGAAAATTTCACAATCATCTTTCTTTGGTTGCTAGGTGGCTCCAGCATGCTTAGCTGGCAATCAAGGGGATCATGGATGAAGAAGGAAAACAGCGCTGCTAAAACCGCACTCATAGCAGAGCATATATGTTATATCTACAGAAGGTACACTGTCTATGCCAGTATTAATTGCATGTGAATCGTTCGGAATTTGTTTCCTGAGTTGGAATTCCAGCATCATCTGAGAACTTTTAAAAACTGTCCTAGGATGGAGCTTTCAAAAAGATGAAGTACAATAACACCTTATTTTCCCTGTATTGTTGGGCAACATGGTGAATATTCCAATTAAACTGAAGTTTACCCATATAAAGTGTCAAACACTCTTTTCACAAATTTTGACTTTTGATTGAATTCCTTCTTTAATTTATCATGTCCCTTCTTGCCTTCTTAAATAGAACATCCTGCACAAAATTCTCTTCCTCACTAGCTGCTTTTCCCCTGGAGAAACCTCAGCCCTGAGGCCTATTCTGCTGAACAATGAATACCTAGTTCTGACCACTATTTTATGAGGGGTGATAGCCATGCTTATTTTACTCTCAACTCCACCCACTCTCCCAATTTCTCCTCTTTGGCAGCCTTGCCCTTTCCCTTCTTTTCTTCCCCCCACCCCTTCCTTTTGTTGTTTAGTCATTTTTGGTTGTGTCCAACTCTTTGTGACCCCTTTTGGGGTTTTCTTGGCAATGATACTGGACTGGTTTTCCATTTCCTTCTCCAGCTCATTTTACAGAAGAGGAAACTGAGGCAAACAGGGTTAAGTGACTTGCCCAGGGTCACACAGCTAGCACCTGCAGCCAGATTTGAACTCACGTCCTCCTGATTCCAGGGCAGACACTCTATCCACTGTACCACCTAGCTGGTCACTTGCCCCTTTCCACTTCCCTTTTATTTGTTGTGGCTTCTCCTTGGAATGTAAGCTTCTTAAAAGAAAAGGATTGCCTAGTTGAATTTTATTCGTATCCTCAGTGTTTAGTACAGTCCCTGGCACATAACAAATGCTTAATAATATCTTTCTTTGATGAGTCAGGGCCATAATTATGTGCATTAATTTCCATAACAAATTGTGACTCATTGATGCCCCAAAGGACGATTTATGGGTGGCTTGCCCTTATAATCCATGGCTTCATGCTGCTGTTTTGGTTTTAGTTCTTGTATTTGCCTAAATTCTTTTTCCAAGCTTCTTTCAGGCTATGAGGAGGTCATTCCTTGCTGTCTTTTGTGGTCCTTACTGCCTGCCCCATCTACCCCCAACTCCTTGGTGCACATACTGATTTATGGCTTCTAATTTTCCATATGGGTGCAGCTAGGGCTCAGTGGATAGAGTGATGGTCCTGAAGTGAGGAAGACCCATCTTCCTGAGTTCAAATCTGGTCTCAGACACTTGCTAGCTGTGTAACCCTGGGCAAGTCACTTAACCCTGTTTGCCTCAGTTTCCTCATCTATAAAATAAACTGGAGAAGGAAATGACAAACCACTCCAGTATCTTTGCTGAGAAAACCCCAAATGGGTCATGAAGAGTCAGACATGACCAAAAACAACTAATTAACAACAATACTTTTCTATAGATTAAAAAATCAGTTTCCATACTCATTAGAGTTGTATGAGGCAGGATAGTACAGTCAAAAGAGAAAGGACTCCAGGTCAGAGGCTGCAAGCTTAAATTCTATCTTTTATACTTATTATCTGTGTGACTTTAAGCAAGTCACAACTTCCCTCGCCCTCAGTTTTCTGATCTGTAAAGTTAAAGCATTGATCTAGATTGCCCCTAAGGTCTCTTCCAGCTCCAAACCAATGACCTGTGTCTAAAATCACAGTAAATAGGATCTGAGTGACTCTCTTTTGAGTAAAGTCGACAAACTTTAGTTCCTAGACTTTTCCATATCTATTTTGATTTCTCACATTCTCAGCTGTGTTTCTGGATCATTGAAATTTGTTGGATGGGTTGCATGGATAACTAGGGTGTTAAGATAAATTACAGCTCAGATTCACATAGAACTTTAATGTTGAAAACACATTCCCCACCCTAGCAACAAGAAGTAATATTATTCCCCTTTTACAGAAGAAGAGAATGAGACCAGGAGAGTGGCCAAGGATGGTCACCCAGCTAGGCAGTGTCTAAATTGAGTGAGATCTGAACACTCTTCTCCCAATTCCAAGTCCAGAGATCTTTTGACTATTGCAAAGAGGCTCCTGATCACAGAAAGTGGACAGGTTAGACCACGAATGAAATAACCTGTGATGAAAAAGAATGATATGAACCAAAGCACATACCAGAAAGTTAGGAATCAGTGAAGGAGTTGGCTATGGAGGGAATGTGACTCTAGCATTGGGGTATCATGGGGCTAACAGCAGCATCTCTGGACACATATTTGGATGGACTAAATAAAGGAAAAGGAAAAACCCATCCTCTTGAAAAATCAGTCTTGAAAAAGTTATTTGCAAAGACATTAGAAATGCTGTTAATTAACTCAGGATGAAGAACTTACAGTACATATTGAAGGAGTAGCTTCATAGGACCATAGATGTAGTTAGAAGGAAATTGGCAACCACCCATCTGGCCTGACTCAGTGGATTCCTTTGCAATAGGAGATCCGGGCTTGTCACCAACACTGAGATTCCATGATTAGAGATTTATTGCTTTGACTTAAGAAATCTCTCTGAGACTTTTTTTAAAAATTCAAACACCCTTGGGAAAGGTCACATATCAAGTTACTTACACCTTAGTATGATTTAATTTTTCAGATGTTTTCCTCTGGGACAGAAGGAAGACCATGAGAGTAGTGAGTACTATGTATATATGTTTGAAGGAGGGGTAAAGTTCAAGGGGAAAGAAGGCAGAATGGAGACACTGAAGATAAACTTGACCTGATTTACACTGAGTCCAGCCCTGTTTGTAGTTCAGACCCACATAGTGCTCTTTCTGTAAAGATTCCTTATAAATAATACAATGAATAATAATAATAATAACTGACATTATTTTAGCCCTTTGAGGTTTACAAAGTGATTTACCTCCATTAAATACCCTCACATTTGTAATATGAGGAGGAATAATAAACTTAAAGTCAACAGCCATTTCTGAATCTCTGTTTTTGCTTGTGGTCTTTTCTTTCCTATGATGACTTCTTGTTCACCTCGCCAAATCCTTGCCATCCTTCAAGGTACAGTCCCAATCCCAACTGGAAACATATGGGATTCTGAAGGCCTGACCAGAAACAATTCCAGCAAGGAAGAAATGGGAGAGTTAGTACAAAATTTGTTGGGCATGTATAGGGAATTTATCGACCAATAATACAGAACCAGGGTTGGGGGAGAAGGGAGAGTGAGTAGCAGGAGAAAAATACAAGAGAAAGGCATGGAGTTGTAAGAATGGTGTCAAGAACCCAGATACTGAGGCTGAGGTTGGTAAGGAAATCTAACCCCGCTCCCCCCCC
>CM053583.1:100030918-100061850 GCA_028627135.1 Pseudochirops cupreus | reverse complement strand
AGATGGCTTCATCAAGAACCAGTCATGCCAGACCAAACTCATTTTCTTCTTTGGAAAGGTTATTGGAAAGGTAACCCAGGTAACTTAGTGGATAGAGGGCTGGGCTGGAAGCAGGAATACCTAAATTCAAATCCAGCCTCAGATATTTACTAGTTGGACCCAGAAAAAAGTTACTTTACTTCATCTGCCTCAGTTTCCTCAGTTAGAAAATGGGGATAATAAGAGTACCTACCCCCTGTGGTTGTTGTGCAGATAGAATGAGATAATATTTGTAAAGAGCTGGTCATAACACCGTCACATAGTAGGTGCTTAACCAATGCTTCTTTTCTTTCCCTCTTAGGGGGACATCATAGTTGTAATTTACCCACATCTCCCATTTCTGCCCCTCGGTGCTGGCTAGCATCCTCCTGCCTGGAATGCACTCCCTCCTTCCCCGCTGCCTCCCAGAGTCCTGTTCCTTTGAGATGTGGCTTACATCCTGCCTTCTGCATGAAGCCTTGCCTAATCCCCTCAAGAGCTAATGATTCTTTTCCTACCTACCTAGTGCTGACTAATTTTGTACTCTTTATTATTCTGTATATACGTATATCTTATATTAGAATATAAGCTCGTTACTGGTAGGGATTGTCTCATTCTTTTTCTTCCCAGAATCTAACACAATGCCTGTCACATAATAGACACAATAAGTACTTTTTGACTGATTGAACTTAAAGGGATATATTACTTATTTACCATATAAATCTAACCAAGTTACTAAACCTCTTTTGGCACTACATTTAACAGTGGAATTAATAACTCATATCTAAGAGTTTGTGGTTTACGTGATTTCATGTAATCCTCTTAATCCCTCCCCGGAGCACAGACTATAAAATTATTATTATCCCCATTCTATAGATGAGGAAACTGAGGCTTAGAGAGGCTAAACAACATTTAATGACAGAAGCAAGACTCCAATTCTGTTTTCCTGAGTACAAATCCAGGGCCTTTTGCCACTCACTGAAGATCATTGTCTGGCAGGTCAGGGTAAAGGTCTCTTTCCTTCAAAATACGAATGGGAAAAGGCAGGAAATATGTGACCCAGGTGTTTCACGTTCAGGGTCTGCCTTGGAGAGATAATGCCGCCTGCTTGATAAGGACACCATGCTCTATGTACCAAGTTGTTTTTTCCAACTGCTATTTTCTGCCTCTAAAAATTCTTGACTTCTTTTTGTAAATCCCCGGGGCTACAAATAACAAAAGGTGTCATATTTATACAGGGCTTTCCTCCAAAAAGCTCAAGGACCCAAACAGAACTTGTTTTTATATCTAATTTAATTAGTTCTCACATAATCCCCATGGGCTTGGGGAGAAGGGACAAAGACTGAGAAGAGGGTAGAACACTATTAATTTCTAGGTTGTGGAATAGAAAACGGAGGCACAATTATAACTGACATTCTCAGAGCTCTTCAGAAATGTTATCTCACTTGAACCTCCCAACAACACCATGAGGGAAATCCTGCAGATATTATCAACCTCATTTTACAGATAGGGAAACTGAGGCTTGAAATGATTAAGTGAGGTAGCGGTACAATTCAAGCCTGCATTTTCCAGGCTCCAAATATAGAAACCTTTATATTACAATTCACTGCCTCAATAACACGTCAAAGTGAAGGTCAAACAGAGAGGTGGGGCATAAACCGGTACTCGAGCCCAGCTCTCTCAACTTTTGGCTGATGTTCAAACCATCAGCACAAGGCAACAGAAAATTAAAAACTCCAAAGACCAGGGCATCTTACCCTTTCTGTGTGTCACAGACCCCTTTGGAAGACTGGTGAAGCCCATGAAGTGCTTCTCAGAATAATTTTAAAAATAAGTTCCTGGGTTCTGGGTTAAGAATCCCTGCATAGATTCTGATTTGAGAAGTCAGAGCACAAGTCAATGCAGTTTCATGCCCTATATCCCAGTTGCTTTCATTAGCCAGAGTATAGCCACCTGGAGTGAGAACATTCAGATTTTGTGTATGTTACAGAGCTAGACCAAGAGAATACTTTTTCCACCTCCATCAGGAGATATGTTGATGTGTTCTCCAGTTCAAGTGCCCAAAAATTTTAGACCTAGTGGCCATACAACTTGCTATCATACTGCACGAATGCACTGTATTCCTGAGAAAGGTGTTAAGGCTTTTCAGGAAACTCCCATCTTTTCATGAAGCCTGCCCTTACTTCAGAGTACAGGAATCAGGAGAGCCTTTCCTCTGCCTTTCAAACATCAGTCATAAAGATCTCCTTTGGGGTGGCTAGGTGGCGCAGTGAATAGAACACCGGCCCTAGAATCTTGAGGACCTGAGTTCAAATCCGACCTCACACACTTAATATTTACTAGCTGTGTGACTTTAAGCAAGTTGCTTAACCCCAATTGCCCTACCTTCCTGCCTCCAAAAGAGAAAAAAAATCTCCTTCTTTCCACTTGGACAGCCAACACCCTGGTACAAACTCTCATTATTTCACATCTGGACTATTGCAATGGCCTTTTGACTGGTATCCCTGCCTCAAGTCTCTCTTCACTCCAGACCACAGGCTGCCAAAGTGGTCTTCCTAAAGCACAGATGTGACCACGTCACTCCCCTGCTCAATAAATTTCATTGGCTCCCTATTACCTCCAGGATCAAATATAAAATCTTTGTTTAACTTTTTTTTTTTTTTGCTTTTTGGAGGGGAGAAGATAGGGCAATTGGAGTTATGTGACTCGCCCAAGGTCATATGGCTAGTTTTTGTGTTAAGTATCTGAGGTCAGATTTGAACTCTGGTCCTCCTGACTCTAGGGCTGGCACTCTATTCACTGCACCACTTAGCCACCCCTTTGTTTAACTTTTTAAAGCCCTTTACAACCTGGCCCCTTCCTACCTTTCTTCTTCTTACACTTTATTTCCCTCTAAACACTCTACCTTCTTGCCCCATTGGTCTCTTTGACGTTCCTTGAACACCATCATCCATATCTCAGCTCTCTGTCTTTTCGTTGACTGTCCTTATACCTGGAATGTTCTACCTGCTCACTTCCACCTCCTGGCTTCCCTGGCCTCCTTCAAAACTCATCTCAAATCCCACTTTTGGTAGGAGGCTTTTCCCAGTCCTCCCCACTGTTAGTGATTTCCACCTGGGATTACCTCCATCTAACTGTCTATGGCTTTATATATATCACTATTCACATGATGTCCCCCAAGTTGAATGTGAGCTTCTTGAGGCAAAGAGCCATGGGTTTTTGTTTCATTTTTATAAATCCTCAGTGCTTAGCACAGAGCCTGGGACCAAGCAAGTCCTTAATAAGTACCTGTTGGTTAACTGGCTATAACCAACTAGCTCTCTGACCTCAGGCAAGTTACTTGATCAAATTAAATCAGTAAGTCTTGAGTATCTATGATTTACAAGGTGCTGTGAACAAGACATCTGAGCTCTGTGAGCCTCATTTGCTTTATCTATAAAAGGAGAGACTTAGATTTCCACGATACCTTCCACATTCTATGACTTTTTGGCCCCATATGGGACTAAGCTATGGTCCCCCTCATCCTTTTATATCCGTACAGTCTTTTGAACCTGGGACCTCAAGACATGATTGGAGGAGAACTGCGGTTGTGGAAGAAACCACAAGGAAGAAATCAAAATCATGTTGGAACAGGTGAGATAAAAAGCCATTCTCATCATCTAGTCTATTATGGGATTTGTCTGAAGTATATTTTCAGTGATCCCATGGAAGATGAACTTACCACCTCAAGATTTTTATTCAACTACAAAAAGTAATAATTTTATCCACCTACAATGGTCTGTAAAACACCAAAAATAAAACAACAATAGTAAGATAATGACATGTCCTTGGACCATTTCTATCTTTACTTCAATGGAATATATAATACAATAATAATTAATGATAATAATATAGCATTGTAATGTTTGAAAATCACTTTACATATATTATCTCATTTGATGCTCCCAACAGTTTTATGAAGTAGGTGCTATTTTCATCCCCATTTCACAAATGAAGGCTATAAAAGTTTAGCTCTTTGCCAAATTCCTGAAGGGATGATGATGAGTTTCCCTAAGAAACTCTTGGAGTATCTTTTTCCTCTAGACATAGAATCTTCTTATCTTGGATTTGGAAGGAAGCTCAGAGATTATC
The DNA here is from genome assembly GCA_028627135.1 of Pseudochirops cupreus. Classification (NCBI taxonomy): domain Eukaryota; kingdom Metazoa; phylum Chordata; class Mammalia; order Diprotodontia; family Pseudocheiridae; genus Pseudochirops; species Pseudochirops cupreus. The sequence continues at coordinate 100,057,701 of CM053583.1, read as the reverse complement.
TAGTTCAATCCTTTCTTGGAGAGCAATCCTTTTGAACATCCAACAAAGATCCCAAGGTCCATTAGTCTCTACTTAAAGAAGTTGGCCAAAGGTAGATTTCAGAAAAACCTGGAAAGACTGATATGAACTGATGCAAAGTGAAGTGAGCAGAACCAGGAGAACATTGTATACAGTAACAGCAATATTAAATGATCAGCTGTGAATGATTTCACTACTCATAGCAATACAATGATCCAAGACAATTCCAAAGAACTCATGATGAAAAATGCTATCCACCTCCAGAGAAAGAACTGATAGAGTCTGAATACAAATTGAAGCATACTATTTTTCATTTTGTGTATTTTCTTCTTTGGGTCTGTGTCTTTTTTCACAACATGACTAATATGGTAATATGTTTTGCATGATTGAACATATATAGCCTATATCTAATTGTTTACTGTCTCAGGGAGGGGGGAGTTGAGGGAGAGAGAGAGAAAATTTGGAACTCAAAAATTTTTTTAAATGAATGCTAGAATTGTCTTTACATGTAGCTGGGGCAAAATTAAAATATTATTATATTTGCTTTTTTGGGGGGGGAGGGGCAATTGGGGTAAAGTGACTTGCCTGAGGTCACATGGCTAGTAAGTGTTAAGTGTCTGAGGCCAAATTTGAACTCAGGTCCTCCTGGCTCCAGGGCAGTGCTCTATTCACTGTGCCACCTAGCTGCCCCTTAAAATATTATTTTTAAAAGAGAATAGGAATATGGTCAGGACTGGTTTGATACCATAGAAAGCTAAATGAACAGCTAGAGAACTATAATTGGTTCTGTTACAAATTAGGCTGATAACTGCTTTTGAAAGTATTCAGAAGAATCACACATACAAGAATTGGTAAATAGCTCATAGTAAGTACTGAACAGTTAGGAGGCAGATTCTGGTTTAAAATAGGAGTAAATTAAATAAATGGACCTTCATCAAATCAGCATATAAGAGAACAGAATGGTCGGCTCCAATTGCCATAGGGCTAGACTGAGAACCAAGTAATTACCTTGCAAATTATTCATTGAGAAAATAGCCACTAGTGAGTTACTTGGGTTTTAATTTAATTCTTTCCCATAGATTTATAATTGGCTACCAAAGGAATTGGACAACTTAACCCTAAATGAGATAAGCATCAATGTAACTACTACTCAAAAGAGAATCAAAGAAGTTGGCCAATGAATAGTGACTGGTGGTAACTCTAAAGCATCTTAGAGAGACAACATGGCATGGTAGATAGAATGCTGGACTTGGAATGAGGAAGATTTGGCTTCAGATCCTGTTTTTGATACCTATTTGCTTTGAAAATATGGGTGAGCCATATAACTTCTCTGAGTCTCAGTTTTCTTATCTGAAAGGGGAGGGTTTAATACTTACTTTAAAGGGTCATTGTGAGGATTTAAGATTGTGTACATAAAGCACTATTGAAAATGTGAGTTATTACTGCAGAGAAACAAGTAAACACTGAATTGTGATGGTACCTACCACCACAACAATATTCCAAGAGCCCTAAAACATCTGTGAATGATGAGAGTGAGATAGTGATGATGGGTGTGTGTATGTGTGAGGGGGGAAAGTATTTTTTCCTTTTCTAAATCGAATTTTTTTTACTTTTAGTTTCAGATTCTCTCCTTTTTCTCATCCTTTCCTTTACCCATTGAGAAAGCAAGGAATACAAAACTCATTACAAATATGAAGTCATGAAAATCAAATCTCCAAATTAACCATAGAACAAATATTTATTAAGCACCTACTATGTGTTGGGCACTGTGCTGCTTTACAAATAACAGCACATTTGATATTCACAAATGAAAAGGGGGAGGAAGATCAAAAGGAGAAAAAGGAAATAATGATTCTTTTAATTAGCATATTTGAAAAAAAAAGATCAGAAAGAAAACATGAAAGGACAATGGAAAAAGATGTGAGTATTCCAAAATAATCATGATGTGTACCCAAAATTCTTGCAAGGAGACATGGTTTATTTTTTATTTTCTCTGCAAAAGAAACTTTATCCAAAAATAATACAATGTCTCAAAGTTGCCTGGGAATATATTTATGCATTCAGCAAATATTATCAAGTACCTACTGTGCGAAGGACACTGGGCTAAAAAATTTTTGGTGTTGCAAAGATGTATTAAATATGGTCTTAACACCATGGAAATTATAACTTAATTGTTCAGTCGGTCATATCTGACTCTTTGTAACCCTGTGAACCTCCCATCCATAGGGTTTCCTTGACAAAGATACTGGAGTGGTTTGCTATTTCCTTCTTTAATGGATTAAGGCAAACAGAGGGCAAGTGAGTTGTCCAAAGTCACTCAGCTAGTAAGTGTCTAAGGCTGGATTTGAACTCAGGTCTTACCAACTCCAGGTCCAGAGCTTTATTCATTGAGCCACCCAGCTGCCCCTATAATCTTATAGGGAGTATTAAACACATACACAAATAATTGTAATTATAGGTAAAGTATGAAAACAGAGTGAGAGAGGTACAAAGTAATCTGTAAGTTCATATCTGGCAGTGGTGTATGGAATGAATTGGGTAGAGGAGGGAGGATAATTTAATAGTAGGAAAACTAGCTAGTAGGTTTTAGGATTGTTCAGGAAAAAAGTAGACAAGGCTTAAATTCCACTTATGCCAGCAGGAATAAAGTGTATGGATGTAAGAGTTAGTTTAGGGATGGGAATGATAGGGTTTTAGTGACCAGATGCAGATTCTTATTCCTTGGGGGTCTTTAAGGAGAGGTTAAAGGACTATTTGTTGATTATGTTATAGCGGGAATTTCTTTCTTGTATAGTTTTGACTAAATGACTGTATTGTTAATATATTTTTTGCTTAATTAGAAGATCTTTCCCACCCATTAATAGAACCATGTGACCTGCTTAAGTCACATGGAAGCCTAAATTACATGAGTTTGAGTCACTAGAACGCCCCAAAATGAGCCTGGGTCACTAGAGTTGACCCTGAAGAAGTGTATATATACTCTGAGGTTAGCATTTTGCTTTGGGGCTCACTCATGAGAAGAGTGTTCATGTGAAGCAGCCAGATGAGACTCTGTGTAGTCGTTAAGGAGCCCCCTGGCTTTGAAAACTCAGATGTTGGTGCTTTTCTTTCTGATAACTATTGCCTTGGTCAGACAGTTGAATCTGTCTGTTGATCTGTGATGTAGGTATTATTTGGTCAGAGGGTTAGAAGCCCTATCTGTTGGTCTTTATGCTATTATTTCTGTTTGTAATTTCTGTTTGTATTTCCTCTGAAGTTCAGGGTGCTGACGTTTCCCCTTGAACTAAGTAAATGACATATATGTTTGATTAAAGTAAGACTGTTGACCCCTTGTGAGTTGCTTTCCTTTGGAAAAGCAGATGAAAGAACCTGTGCTAGCAGCCACCCTGTGCGCTAGTGTTATTGGTCTTACAACCCTTCCCCCTTCCCCACTGCAGCAGCAAATAGCATTGCTATCGCAATGACTCAAACTCTCATTCTCTGATAGATCTGGGAATCAAAGAAAAGGGAAGAAGCCAAGATTATTTGAAGGATTTAAGCCTGGTGATAGGGAGGAAGATTTGACAAATCAGAAGGAACAGCAGGTTGCTGAAAATTTTATTTGTTCACTTTGGGGCATTCTGAGATTGAAGTTGCCTAGAACCATGTTAAAGAATGAAACAAGAACAAAGAAAGAAGAAAGATGATTGATATGGAAAATCTCATTTCCTTTATTAACAGGGTTACTATGTTGGTTAATCAGAAGAATGATGTAAACATAATTGACCTAAATTTCAGCAAAGCATTTAACAAAGTCTTCCATCCTCTCTTTGTAAATGAAATGGAGAGATGTGGGCCAGATAATACAACATTTAGGTAAATTTGGAATTGGTGTAATGACCAAACTCAGACTTGTCATTAAATGTGTTGATGTCAAATTAGAGGTAGGTCTTCAGTTGTATGTCCTAGTGATTTGTTCTTGACCCTGTGATGTTTAACATTTTTAATGGATGATTTAGATGAACAGCCTTTTCAAATGTGCAGATAGCACATTGTTGGGAGGGATTATACATACTGAATGATAGAATCAGATTTTTAAAGATCCTTATCTAATTAAATGAAATTCAATAGGGAGAAATAATAAAGTTCTACTTGGGTTCAAAAATCAAATTTACAAGCATAGAACAAGAAAGACATGCAGATAGTACTGTAGTTCATCAAAAAATGAGATAGAAATTTCAGTGGACCACAAAATTAATATGTCAATGATACAATGTTGCAGCCAAGAAGTTTGTGCAATTTTTGGCTACGTTAAGAGATGAATAGTACCAGGAGAAATTTGTACACAATTACAGACACGACATGTGTGTAACAACCAACTTTGATAGACTGGACTCTTCTCACCAATGCAGGGTTAAAAGACAACTCCAAAAGACTCATGATGGAGAGAGATGTCTACATTCAGAGAAAGAACTAGAGAGAATTGGAAAGAACAGAGTTTGAATGCATATTGAAGCAAACTACCTGCTCTTGTTTTTTTTTCTTGTTTGATTTTATTTCCTCTTTCTCATCTTTCATTCCATCTGTTACAATCCTTCTTTATAACCTGACTAATGTCTAATGTGAAAGTATTTGCCGATCCTATACTTGATTGCATCCCACCATGGGGGGAGTGCGGAGAGAGGGAGGGGGAGAAAATTTGAAACTCAAGGGATTGTGGAACTGTATTTTGTAAACTAAAAGTAAACAAACAAATTAATAAAGAAGATTTTTTTAAAAGAGATGAATAGTGCCTAGAATGAGGTAGGTGATAGTCCCATTGTACTCTGCTTTGATCAGAACCCACTAGGAGTGGTGCTTTCTATTCTAGGCACCATATTTTAGGAAGGATTGATAAATTGGAGTATATCCAGGAAAGGATGATCAAGATGATGAAGGTTCTTGAGATTATGTAATGTGAGGAATTTATAAGGGCTATTTAGTCTGGAGAAGAGAAGACTTGTGGGGGGGCATGATAGCTGCTTCAAAATGAATGAAGTATTGGTATGTGGAAGAAGGATTAGACTTGTTCTGCTTCATCCTAGAAGGAAGAATAAAGAAAAATGAAAGATTTGTCTCTCTCTATATATATTGTATCACTTCTGGACTCAACTTTTCTATTTCACAATGATACTGGATTTCCAGAGCAATTGATGCTACTTTGGGTTTAAGTGTTAACCCTGTGTGTTGAAGTCCTTTTAATACTGCATCTTAGGAGCCCCCACTAGTGTGCTTCCCCTGGCAAAAACCAATATTCAATTAACTTTTTTAAAAATGGCATTTATTTAAATGGTGTAATATGTACAGTACTTATAAAGCATTTTCCTCCAAAAATCTGAGGAGTACTCTCCCACAAATGCACACAGAGTCTGTGGGAGGAAGGGTGGACACGGAGAGAAGGACTACCTCACCGGTCCATATGAGGCTAACGTGGTATGATCCCTATGAGGCAATAATGAGACAGGGCGGAACTGTCAGTCTTCTTGGAATCTTTGAAAGAAATTAATGAATTTAATAGAAAGCCTTTGGAGGCTTTCCTGACCTATATATGGAACCCTGAAAACAAAGTAATCCAGTCATTAAAATATCTTTTTGTTGTGATTTTTAGCAATAGTCAATGATAGAGTAATTAGGTGTGACAACAGCAAGCTTAACCAGCCCCCTCCCCACCCAACAATCTGAAACACGTAGTACCTGTGTGTGTGAAGACTTCCTCTTTATGTTCCTGTGTTTTCTTTATCAGAAAGATGTGGAATGACCAACAAATGTGAGGAATACATCAAAATCTGGAAAGACCTTTATTAAATAAGGTGAAATTAAAAAAAAAACAAACCAAAGTAGGACCAGAAGAGTAGAGTACACACTAACTATAGCTCCAGGAAAGATGAATGAGAAAATCAGGACAAAGAATCCTGCTGAGGAATTCTTCTGAGCACTATGAGAGAGAGAGAGAGAGAGAGAGAGAGAGAGAGAGAGAGAGAGAGAGAGAAAGAGAGAAAACACGAGAAATTGTTATGCTACTTTTTTGCTGCCAAATTAACATCCCTAAAGAAAAATTATGATTACATTATTCCATTGATCAAGAACAGGGGTGTGCTGGTAAGTGTTTAACAACCTACTCCCTGGTATGGGACACTTTCAAGTTTGATCTGCATTAATAACATTCTCTCAATCACCTTCTTATGTCTAGACAATCAACAAAATAATAAACCAAGCCCTGATTTGTAGCGTTTGCCCATTCCTGAGATGTAAACATTCACACTCAAGATGTAATAATTGGCTTTCCTGGGTCCTTAAAAAGGGTCTGCAGCACACCTCTGAGCCCAACCCTCAGAAGCATGTGCAGACATTCTAGATCTGGTTTGTGCGTATGTGTGTGTGTGTGTTTTTTCTAGATCTAGTTTTTGTTGGCTACACCTGTGCTGAAGAGGCATACTGTTGATTGGTATGTAGCCAGAACTGGAGAGAATTCAGAGTTCACTAGTCAAGCACATTCTATGCATTTCTGTCTGATTCCTTCCAGACTGGCAGACAGCATTCTGGTAAGAAAGACAATGCTGTAAAGGCTGTTGTTCATCCTTCATTTGTGAAGAGGACCAATCACATCAAGGGGTGACGTCTTGATGCACGCATGAATTGGATTTAAGCAAGTCAGAGTGGCACAAAGTCATCAGCTTCATTCTCTCTTCCAGAAGTCATTAAAGTCCAGTGGCAAGACAAAAGTCAAGATGACTGGCGATGGCCCATGATGCAGTAGATGACCTTGGCATCTTCAAAGCCTCACCAAGCTCTAAACATTCCACAACTCCTGATTCAGCAGCCTTCGTGGCCAATGGAACAAACTCTTCTAATCTACCCATTCTGCTGGGGGAAATCTTCACAGGCCTGGGGTAGACACCCCCCTAACTCACTGACAGGTTTGAGGCCTGTTGGTTAGCCTCAACACCATTTAACTTGTCTGCTAAGATAGTTTAGTGGGGTGTGGTATGGGTGCTATATAGCTTCTTGGAGCCAGAGTGAGAGTTGGGCGAAAGTGGACACTGAAGGTGGATGAACAGCCCCGAAAAGGGCTCAGCAAGCCCTTAGTCCTCCCTGAAACACCCCTATACCTTGTGGTAGGGGTAGAGGTGTTGGGGCTGCCCCATTCGAGATCAGTTTGAGGACAGGAATAAGGGCTTCTGTTCTTTGCCTCTGTGTTTATTTTCCCTGCTTCTAGGTGAAGATGGAAGGCTATGACCTTTTGAGTTGCAAAAGGTCAGGAGGACAAGCCATCAGGAAATCTGAGAGTAGAGTCCATGCTAGAGTTTGCAGTCAGCCAGTCCAGCTTTGAGGTCTAAGGAATGACCTTCAAGACCCAGCCTAGTGGTAGCTAGTGCTGAGGACTCAACTGGCAGTTAGGACACATATGGATGTGAACTCAGTGGAGTCAGTGCTAAGTCTGAGCTCATTCTCCCCAGAGACTGAAGTGTTGTAGGAAAGTGTGCTTGTACTTCTTGCTGTATCTGTGAAATAAATATTCCTTTCTTAATAGGTATATATTAGTTATAATACATATTAGATATTAACCTATTAATAGAATCAACACTAACTTATTAATAGTTAATCAATATTAATTAGTTAAATAGAACTGGGATACTAGTCCCTGGAAGCTAGTGGGAGGAAGGGGACACTCTGGTATCAGGGCTCGAGCTAATAATATTAGAGAATACCACCTTAATTCCTAGGGAATATCTATAGAACCAAGACACAGCTAGCTTTTCCCTGGAAGAGAGTTAGTCCAAAGCAATTGTTTCATCTGTCAGGAGAGCCATCAGAGGTTCCTTAAGCAACTGGAGTTGGTCCCAGGCACCATCCCAGCCAAACAGCAGCTGAATGACCCACTTGATGTAATCTTTCAGCAGGTTGACTTGTCAGCTGAGATACCACTTGCTGTAAAGGAGCAAATCATTCCCTGCCAACACCATACCCAGAAGCACAGTTGGTGAAATGAAAAAGGTCAGGAATCATGAAATACCCCTTGGCTCCATAGGTCCCTCAACAAGACTGCCTTACTGCCATGGATCTCTTGGCACACAACATGGCAGGTTTGAGAGAGTGAGCCCAGAGGGAGTTTTGCAAATAAAAGGAGTGGAATCAAATCTCAAAATGCCCCTCACTAGCTCTTCTTCCAAGTTCCCAGGGCAACAAATTCTGGTTGATGTGACCAGGCTGCTCAAGCCCTTTTAGCCTGGAGCCTGGTTGCTGGGCTCTTTTGACTAGAAGGAATATTTTACAAATCTGAGATGGTTTTAGCAGCCATGTCAACCAAATCATTCCCTCTTCTTGAATCAAAATACTTCTCTGGGTTGATCACTTATCTTGAACCATTCATTGCTTATTAATTATCCACTAGGGGATATTGTTCCTCTTCTTTGCTCAAGGGCTCATACCAGGACCTGTGATCCAATTTTCTCAGAGCCCATCTCCCTACTGGTCTGTCTAGGTTCCATGCTGAGTTTTGTTAAATTAACTTATAGCACAGATGTCATGTCTAAGCCAATTACACTCAGGTAATTCTAAATCATTTTTTCCTTAGGAGAATGAATTTTTGTAGGAAGAAAGAAAGAAAGAAAGAAAAAAGAAAGAAAGAAAGGAAGGAAGAGAGAGAAAGAAAGAAAGAGAGAAAGAAAGGAAGGAAGGAAGGAAGGAAGATAGGAAGAATAGGGGTTTTTCCCCATCTCAGTCTCATTTTTCCCTTTGTCTTTCACACTTGATTATTTCACCATTTTCTGAAATGATGTCGAGGCAAATTGGGTAGTAACTGAACCATGTTTGTTTCCAGGGCTTAAAATCTGAATGATGGAAGGCTCTAAGAAACTGAATTTCCACTGAGGATGATGATCTCCAGACTCTGATTGTTTGTTTTGAAAACAAAATTGTCCCCGATGTCCCTGGAAAATAGAACCGGAGGCTTTAAAAATGTTGTAGGAGATACTTGATATTAGCACACAACTGAGTATGCATGGAAATGTTAATTGGGGTCAACTTCTAACATGCTTTATAGGTTTCTTTTCTTTTTCTTTTAAAATTGTGTCTCCTTTCCTCATCTAGGCTAGAAGTACAAGGCCTACCCAGAGGCCCTCTCCCACTCTGATTGGGCTGCAAAGCTTTAACCTGCTTTGTTTCTGGCCTAGGCCCATTCACCCCACCTTAGGGAACCTGGTAGATCCACCCACTGTGAGGGGCCCAATATGTTTAATAAATGCCAAACTTCATGTAGAACCCGACTGGCTCAGCTCCTTTCCTTAGTTCAAGAGTTCTGCCAGACTACTTAGCCTCTTTTGCAGGGATTATAGGAGTGTGGCATTATGCCCAGCTCTTTAGAGGTTTCTGATTTTTCCCCTGACACCACACACACACACGCACGCACGCACGCACGCACATGCACACATGCATACAGGCACACACACATGCACACATATACAACTTTTGCTACAACTGAAGCCTATGTCCCTCTAGTCATTGATCCCAATCCCAGACTGAATCTCATCATCTAATCAATGAGATCTTCCCCTCCCCACCTCCTACTCTGCCAGTATCTTTTTATATGACCCTAGGCATGTTACTTACACTCTGGTGAGCCTTAGCTGCCTTTACTTCTCAGGTGGCCAAATTGCCATTTCTTTTGGCAATATTTTATTGGCTTTATTTCTTAAAAGAGGTAGTCTATGAATTCAAGGACTAAATATATATATATATATATATATTGCATAAAATATGATTTACATATAAAATATATTATATAAAAAGGGAAAAGAACACTCATTCTAACCCCAGAAGATCCAAATCTGGCCTCCAGCACAACCTGTGTGACTTCAAGCAAGTCAATTAACCTGCATGGGCCTCAGTTTCCTCATCTGCAAAACGAATTGATTGGACCAAATATTCTATGAGGGCCACTATGTTCTAGGTTTATGATTCTATGGGGAAAAAAATTTAATAAGCCAGTCTATTGATCAATCTTTTATTGAGTATCTACTTACATGCTTTTAAAGTATCTAAAATACACTATCTGCTAAGTTCTGAGCTAGACACTGGGAGACACAAGGAGAAAAGATCCTGTGTTGTCAGGGAACTTACCTTCTATTGGGAGAAACATGTGTCTATTTGCGTATACAAAATATCTGCAGAATAAATTACAAATACCAGGGACTTATAATGCAACACCATACTGGGAAGGATGAAATTCTAGGACCACCACTGGCTATTCACTAGACCCATGACCCATTCTGTTCTACTGATCTGTGAATCTATGGATGTGGCTTGGTGTAATCATTCAGGTTTCCCTCGAACTAAACAAAGTAGTCTAATAGCTACCTAGTAGTCTAATGATAATAAGCATAGCACTTGGGGAGGGCACCCTCCCTAACTTACAGTGGGTCCCCCCCGAAACAAATGGCTACCCTAAGTTCAAGGTGCTACTTGGGTCCCATGTACTTTAAAAGAAACCATAGATCACAACCTACCCATACCATCTCTGTCATGTTTTCATCTTCACTAGTTACAAGACATAATTCATTCAAAGAAAAAGCATTTAATAATGTGACATAGGAAGAAAAACTGCAATAAAAAATTTCCTCTTAAGTCTCCTGAAAACATGCAGACCTTCAGGAAAGAATGGACAGAGGGAAGGTGCACACATGGAAAGATATGTAGAGGAAACAGGGGTGACCACAGCACACTGCAAAAGGGCAAGTGGTGTCTTTAACACTGATGTCTTCTGCTGTTGACACTATGTTCCTCCCACCAGTCTCCAATGGATATATATTTTCTGTCACGTACTGCTTTCTTGGATGCTATTACAATGGACATGGTCTCAGTTGGAGTATGCATTGTCTGCTGGACACATAGCGTACTTTTGAAGCATAGTATCTCCTGGATGTATAGTATGTATCAGATACTATTTTTCTGGACATGTAGTCTCTGCTGGACCAATGGTCTCTGTTGGATGTAGAATCTCTACCAGATGTTGCATATGTATTCTTCACCAGGTGCTACCAGAACAGCCATCTCTACTTGTTACATAGTTGTAACTTCCAGTTTGAACTTCCAGCTTTTGCCTCAGCTGAAATTCTTGACTTTCTCTTTCTCATGAGAAGAGTGATCATTGATTTCCTCTTAGTTCAAAACCAGAGGCTTTTTTTCACAACTCTTTTTAGAAAGTCTGCCACCCTCAGGGGAGGAAGTGGGAAGAGTACTAAACTTTCTGGTTGCATAGGAACAAAAGTAAGCACAACAAAGTCATTGATCTTCCTGCATGGATATATTCTTATTATATATGTGTATATGTGCATTAGATTGAAAGGAACTATCTTACATATTTTCTTGAATGTTTTAATAAATCAACTATTTCATCTATTCCTAAATATAACAAATTCTGATTAGCTCTGCGGACTCCTTTTCTCTTGCCTCTTCCTGCTACCACTTATATTTCTTTTTGCTCATCAAATTTCCCATGATTTTTGGAATTGCTTAAATATTAGCTTAGCTATTTTTTTTCACATTAGCCACCTTTCCTGATGCTTGTACATTCCAGGAGCCTGCTTTCACTTGACTAGTCATGCATCTCATGTAAACTACATTCAATTTCTCCTATGTCACTGCAAACACTTGCATTTTCTAATGCTCAATTTACATTTTGATTACTCTTTGTCGAGTCATCCCAAGGCACCATCAAATATCTAAGGGACAGAGTTTTCACTACAGTTGAGCAAACAAAGCTCATGGGAGTCACATCAGTACTTGAGAAATGTACCCATACCATTCCCTATCTACAGGATATTCGCCTGTTCCCCAGTGTTAGGTCAATCAGTTTTTAACTGTTGAGCTATAAAAATCTGAGTTAATTTAGGAAAAGGATAAGGGACCAGGTAGCAATTATCTTTAAGATTAAATTTTAAATAAACAAGCTTTGGTTCTGTCTTTAATTTTTATATCACAGTCATTTCTGGACCCACCCGTCTTCACTAAGCCTTCCATTATAACAAAAAGAAACAGTTAAATTAAACCAATAACAGAAAGACCGTGTCTGACAGTGAATGAAACATTTTGCCTCATTTGTTTTCTGGAACCAAGACTGTTCATTACAGTTAATCAGATTATAGTTTCCATTTAGTGGGGCTTTTTCTGATAATATTATTGTAGTTATTATGTCTATTATCCTCTTGGTTCTTCTTATTTGACTCTACATTTGTTCACATAATTCTTCTCTGAATTCCTCATATTCATAATTTCATATGGAATAATAATATTACATCTCATTGATTTGCTGCCATTTGTTCAGTTACTCTCCAGTCAATGGTAACTGCTTTGTTACCAGGTTTTGGGGGTTTTTTTGTTGCTATTACAAAGGTGTTGCTATTCATATTTTGCAGTCTTTTATTTCTGTATTTGACCTCTTTGAAGTATGGGTCTAATAGAAAGATTACTGAGTATAAACATGAACACAAACATTTTCCTTTCTATAGAAATCTAAATTGTTTCGCAAAAGAGTTGGATTGATTCCACCTCTTAAGGATGAGCCTGTCTTCCCATATCCATAACACTGATTGTTGCTATCTTGTATATGTTTAGGGATATGTGGTGAGACTTCAGAGCTGTTTTAATTTATTAAAAATTCAATCTATTCTTAGTGTTCTGTAGTATTTTCATATAGTAGTTGATAGTTTACAATTCTTCTTTTGAAAACTATATACTTTAATAATTAATCCAGCTCTCAAAAAAATACTATGAATAGGAAATGACTCTTATTCTTATATTTTTTTCCATATAGCTTATATATGACAAGAAATATACTATATATCACAGATATTTGATTCAAATCTTTCCCCCCTCAATAGTTCATGAAAAAGTTTCCTTTTAAAATTTTAAGTAATTGAAATTGTGCACTTTATCTTTTGTGTCATTCTATTCATTGTTTGATTTTAATTTTTTTCCTTTAGCTATAAATGCGAAACATACCACTTTCCATTCTCTTTTATTTTGTGTTATAATTTTTAAATTAGTGTCTTATGTCCATTTGTAGTTTATGATAATATGTCATGTGATATGCTAGTTTAAGTCTAATTTCTTCCATATTGCTTTCCAGTTTTCCCAGTAGTTCTTGGTCAACAGTTTATTTAAAAACTGAACAATTACATTTGATTGTTTTTGTATCTTGGTTTTCTAGTCTGTTGTACTGATCTACTTTTTTCTTTACTATTTTCTCTAAGATTCTAGACCTTTTGTTCCTCAAAAAACTATTTAATAAAATGGATTTTGCTAATTTTTTTAGTTCAAAAACTAAACTCATGAGATTTTCATGAGCAAAACATACAATCTTTTGATTAATTTAGGCAGTATAAATATTTTAAAAATTATACTGGTGCTGCCCAACAATGAATAATGATTACCTCAACAATTGTCTTCCTTTATTTCTATAAAGAATGCAGTTGAATTTATATATTCTAAGTGTATCTTGTCAGATTAACCCCCCGATATATTATAGTCTTAATTAGTTTCTTTAATATTCCTCAGTGGTTTTCACATTGATTTTAGAAGCTGAATTGTAGTCTTTTCCACTTTATCCCCTGTTAACCTCATCAATTTCAATATCTATGTTCATAACTTTTGTTTTATGTACTCTGGTGTCACAATGTCTTGACTTCTCAATTCTTACAGCCTCTATCTTGAACTCCACTTCAGTCATTCAAGGATAAGCTTGGAGTATATCTCACAGTCACTTTCTCAGCACCCATTAACGCCTCAACTCTTACAATTTTGCTTCTGTCCCCATCACTCTGATATTGCTCTTTGGTCTGTCGCTAACATTTGACACCATTGGTCTCTTCCTCCTTGTTAAGACTTTTTCTTCCATGACTGTGTCTTTCTGATTATCTTCAACCCCATGACCATTCTTTCTCTGTCCCCTTACTGGCTCCCCTTTCTTTTCCTTTTCCTGTAATGTAGCTCAGGTCCTCTTCCCCCAACGCTGTAATTGACTTCCTTACCTTTTTGCTCTCCCTCATTGATCTAATCCATTCCCATAGTTTCAATGATGACTTCTCTGTGGATGACTCATAAATCTATGTCTCCAGTCATGAACTTTCTTATAAATTGCAGACTCTCCTTAACACTCTGTCCCATCAGCCCCTCAAACAACATATCCAAAAATGACCTTTTTATATGTGGTAAAATGGAAAGAATACTGAATTGGTAATTAGAGGAACTGAGTTCAAATCTCAACTTTGCTGTTACTAGACGCTACTTAGGGCGAGCCATTTCAACTCTTTGGGCCTCAGTTTCATCACCTGTAAAATGTGGGATTGTGGTGGTTGGACTAGATCATCACTAAGATTCCTTGCAGCTTTTAATCTATATTCTTATACTCCTAAGACATTACACTTTCCTTCTCTGGTCTTTCTTATTCTTTGTTAATGATAACATTATTCTCTAATGCAAAATATGAGTCATTTTTACTCTTCTTTCTTCCTAACTAACTCTAATCCCTTCCATAAACCAGTCTTCTGATAGTATAATGGAATGGGCTTGGGATTTGGAGTCAAAGGAGTTGAATCAGAATAGGCAAGTCACCAAACGTCATTTGTAAAATGAAGGGATTGGATTAGATCATTGCAACAGACCCTTCTGGTTCTAAATTCTGTGATTCTGTCCATTTTATCTTTGGTGAAGCCATCTTAAACCCCCCCTAAGCCCTAGTCCAAGGTTCTCCTTACCATTCACCTGAACATTTTTCTATAGATTCTTTACATGATTTTCCCACTTCCCGTCTCTACTCTTGCCAACCTTTTCTACATATGACTGATCCAGATGTATCTTTATAAGGAAGAGGCTTGATCATATTATTCTGCTCTTCTAATTCCCACAGTGACACCTTTGGCTCACATAATGCAGCATAAATCCCACAACCATAAATTCTAACTGAGAGTTCTTAACAATCCAAATTCCTTTCTCGGTCTTGTATAATGTTATTTCCCTATAATATACTTGAAGATTCAGCCAAACCAGACAATATATTCAACATGAAGTATTTTCCCATCCTCTTATCTTTTTTCATAGTGTTTCTAATACCCGGAATGACCACTCCACCATCTTTGCCTGTTGAAATCCTACACTTCCCTATAGTCTATTTTTATTGTAGTTACTTGTGTACATGTCTTGTCTTGCCAACTAAATTGTCAGTTTCTTGAGGAAGGGAGGGGGATGAAGGACTGTATGTCACTCATATATGCATGCCCCAGAACCTAGCATGGTGCCTTTAATAGTATAGGCATTCTCATGGATGTTTATTGGATTGAGTTGAAGTCTACAAAGACTCATTTAAATGTCACAACATTCATTCAGCCTTCCCTGAGGACCCATATGAGAGTGATCCCTTCCTCAACTTTCATAACATTTTTCTTTGAAGTTCTCTGACGCACTTAGCACACCCTACTTTACAGTGAAGTTATGTGTGTATGCATCATATTTCCTTACTAGTTAGTGAATTCCTTGAGGGCAAAGAATGGATTGCATAATACATATATATTTAAAAGAGTATAGAAGTCTTCTAAATTCAGAAGAAATAAAATGGTAGGAGCGTAGGAAGGGGGGAAAGGACAAGGGAGAGATCTTTAGAGGAGAGGATGAGAGAATAAGTAAATAGGGGAATAGAAGGATGTTTAAATTTATGGGAATGGGAGGATAAGGGAGGGATCCTTGGAGGGGGGTATGCAAGTCATTGGAAGGCAAGGTAGTGGGTAAAAGTAAAGTAGAGGAAGCCAGAGGGATAGGAAACAAGAGATATGAATATACATAAAAACAAAGATCAGGAGTAGAATAGGTTTGAGAATGTATATGTCTATATATGTATGTTTAAAAAAAAGAACAGATTGCATTCTTTTTTTCATATTTCCCCATGTCTAACATAGTGCCTTTGGTGTAGTTGGAGCCCCAAAAAATTATTTGTGGAATTCAGTGGTTTAATGGAAATGACCACGGAGATAGGGATGGATAAGACCTGTGATTTCATGGGCTAGGAAGATCTACTCTGTGTGTAGCCCAGAGATGCAGTTCAATCCATGATTTGCATGTTTGTTTATCTAAAACAACCTAGAAAAGATAATAAGGGGCTCTAGAACCAGAATTCTCTGAGACATTAGTGACCTAATGTTATGGATTTAAGAAAGAGGAAAAGAGTTCCATTCTTTTAAGTAAACCAGTACAAAACTTATAAAATGAATAAAATTTAAAATATAAAAACACAATACAAAACCTATAAACTATCCATAGCAGCAAACATTCTTCGACATCATTTCTCTTGGAAGATGGCTGAGTCACTGGCAGAACTAGGTGTTGCTAAAATGACAGTTCAATAATAGATCACCTCTCTATATTCTCTTCCTTTGCAAATATTCACAAATACTGTCTGACCTATAACAGTCATTCTTTTCAGGAACTGAGACTTCAGGGTTAAAGCCTCAGTCTCCTTCTAGGAGATGTTTTCTCTCCAGAAAGTACCTCCTCCTTACTTTCTCATGACAAAGGTTTCTCTTCTTTTTGCTGGGATCCAAGAACATGACCACTGAGCTTATGCGGGTTTCAGTCTGTCCAGAGCATGTTAAGCTCTCTTTAAGCAAACAAACATGTCTTTCTCTTTGACAACGTCTCAGACAACCATCTTACCACAAAACTAATGGAAGTCTTTCCTCCTTTTAAATAGCCTTTGTACCTCAAGGTTCTTGCTCTCCACCAAATCTGAGAACAGTTCAATCTTGGCTGATACTTCCTTGTTTTCCTTAATTTATCTGGAGGATGGGGCTTGTTACTTCTGTTTCTTTTTCTGCTCCCTCAAGGGCCTCAGCTATCTGATTCTTCTCTTTTTGGAACATGATCTCAGGTTCTCATTGTATTTACCCAATGCAGTAATTGATCAAACTTAATATAGCCAATACTACCCTTCTGGAGCCACATCTAAATCCTTATTGTGTCTTCTGAAATGTTACAGCTACTCCTTCAGAATGATTAAGAACCTGCCACGAAGACACGCTCTACCAGCTCTAGAGGTCTACCCTCCATAGGAGCCTTGTACACAGCTTCATCATGCCCTCTGCAGGAAAGGAATAACCAAAATAACTAACACTTATATAACACATTAAGGTTACAAAGCCCTTTATGTATGTTTCCTCACTTAATCTTATGAAATTGGTGCTATTATTATACTCATTTTACCAGTGAGGAAAATGAGGCCAAGAGAGGTTTAGTGACTTGCCCAGGGTGTGCAGTGACTTTGTCTGCTGAAAGGCTCTTTTCCATTAAAACGGAGGTCTACTTATCTGTGGAGCTGCACTGCTGTTTGCTGGTGTTACTTTAAGGGTCGACTTTCTTTGGGAAAACAAGTTGGCCATATAAAGCTCTTCAGCTTGTGTTTATCCAAAGTGGAGTGTGAGGACATAGCTTAGGTGTGTATAAACAATTGATTTCATGGGTATTAGGCTGTGGTTCTAGGATTCATCTCCGAGGGGCTGCTTGTCTTTGACTCCCTTAGAATAAGAGGCTGACCACTTCCCTTCCATCCCCTCCCCCCCCCCAACGGCTAGACTGCTCTGCTTGCATCTGTTTTCTGTATAAATATTTAGAAACATTCACCCTTCACTTTTTATCTTTTCACCTGCACACCTGCTTAAACATTTAGAAAAGTGGCCAGGAAACCAAATAATCTCCACAATGAGGAGCAGATGCAATTATGTCTCGTGGAGGAGGGGGGAGGGAAGAGGGGAATAAATGATGAGAATTGGGGAAAGAAAGGATGACGCCGGCAGGTATGAGAATGGATGAAATTGGGGAAGATAGGAAAATACTCTGGGTCGCTTCTCATGTCCAGGCAGCCAATTCAGATGTAATCAGCTGGCAAATGGGTTATTAGTTTAATGAATAAGGAAAATATAAGAAAAATCCTGAGGTTAAAGGTCTGGAGGCAGGGTTTCCCCAGCCCCTCTTTAAGCAGACAGACACCTATTATGGTCAATATGAAATGGTACCTACCCCCAAAAAGCTGCCGACAGTCAGCTAACATAATGCTGTCTGGGTTAAAAATGTTTCAGTGATTTGCCTGAGATGGCGATGGAGGAAAAACCAAGGCTTAAAGCTGGGAGAAATCCCTCGCCTTCCTTCAAAACACATGCACTTCCTTTATGATGCCTTCCCTGAACCTCCACGGTTTTTTAGTCACTTTAGTAATGTCCGACTCTTCATGACGCCATTTTGGAGTTTTCTTGGCAAAGATACTGGAGTGGTTTGCTATTTCCTTCTCCAGCTCATTTGATAAATGAGGAAACTGAAGCAAAACAGGTGAAGTGACTTGCCCAAGGTCACACAGCTAGTAAGTGTCTGAGGACAGATTCAGACTCAGAAAGATGAATCACCCTGACTTCAGGCCTGGCCCTCCATCCACTGTGCCACTTACATTTTTAGCATTCCCTAAAAGCAGAAACCGCGTTTTTTGCCTTTGTGTACCCACTATGCATCACAACACTTTGCCACAGTAGGTGACTAAAAATGTTTGCAGAACTGCTGTAAACAGTTTTTAAAAGCATGCAGACGCACCTCATCCTGAGTCTCCAAGCCCTGTCCGGGTGATGTTTTTGTCTTTGTTGTTGCCGGCGTCCTGTTTTAACTCGCAGCATAGCATGAGAGTATTATCGCTACTCTCTCTCCGCCCAAAAGGTCTCACGAAAATTAGAGGCCAGCTCCTCATTGTGCAAATGGGAAAGCATAGGCACAGAAAAGTACAGTGACTTTCCCAGTATTACCCAGTAAGAGTCTGAGGTGAGATTCGAACCCAGGAGCTCCTGACTCCAAAACCAAGTCCCACGCATTATGGTATCATAATGATTATACGATGGACACCGTTAACTGCCGAAGCTTTCGCTGACTCGGCTCAGCAGGTGAAAAATAAAAAAAAAAAAGGTTCCTCATAATTGGATTTGAGTCAATTGGGTCTCCCTCCAATTAGCAATTTAGCAAGCAGATGGTTTGGTTATGGGATTCTTATTCCTGCCTGGGGGCGGAGGGGAGGGTACGGAACTCCACCTCTCTAAATTGAAGGATGCTGGGCTTGAGTAAAGAGATCCATCGGCTGCATTCTTTGGTTGCTTTAGATTTTGCCACCGGCAGCACTTTGAACATCACTTTCTCCCGCTCCAGGGGGAATGCTGTCCTAAGGAGAAAGGCAGTTCACTCATTCATTCAACAAATATTTATCTTGAGCCTATCCTAATCGAGGCACCGTGGGGGGTACAAAAAATTATGAGAAAGTGTCCCTGCCCCCAAGGAGCTTAGTTAATTAAGTAATTAAGCTTCCACACCAGAAACTATTAGATGGGCAATGCCGGATGAGCTGTGTTGAATAGAATCCCACGCTTGGTGACACTGTGGACCATAGAATGCCAACACAGTCCTTGTGGTTTTCTTGGCAAAGATCCTGGAGTGGTTTGCCATTTCCTTCTCCAGTGGATTAAGGCACCTTGAAGTTAAATGACTTGCCCAGGGTCACACAGTTAGCATCAGGTCTTCCTGACTCCAGGGCCAGATCTCTATCTACTGAACCACCTAGATGCCTCCAGTGTGAGTGGTACAAAGAACTATAGGAATTCGGTAGAGAGTGAGATGATTTTTGGCTGGGGTGAGCAAGGAATCTGGCTTTTGAGCTAAGCCTTGAAGGATGGTGGGATTTGGTTTGGAAGCGGGGAGTATGAATGTACTAGTCTAAGTCACTTATTGGCTAGGATCGGTTTCAGTTTCATCTGTAAAATGTAGATAGTAATAACCCCCCTCCCAGGATTGTTGTGGGGATAAAATGAGTTAATATTGTAAAGTGCTTTGCAAACTCAAGCTATATATGCGCGCTAGCTGACGTGACGTTTCGATTGCTGTTTTCGCGTTTATCCTATGAGAGTTCGTTCTACATTATGGCTCAGGGGCTAGGAAGACTAAATTGGCTGACATTCTCCTAAAGTTTAGGAGACCTAGGTCAGACCTAAACAGTCCCATTTTCCTTGGGGCCTTTATTGTACCCATGTTGGGGATGGGGGTGGTGACTGGAGGGCAGAGAGGAAGCTTGCTTTGAAAAACCTTTCCTGTGGGAATCTCCTTCCTTTGCGGTCCAAGCTGTTTACTACCTTCCTGGGTTAATGTGACTGCTCATAGCAATCAAAAAGATAAGTGCTTTCCAATCAAACAAATAATCAACAGGTATATACTGAGGACCTACTATGTGCAAATCTCTTTGCTAGCTAAAGATGCTTAGATTATGCAGGTTTGCTGAGGAAATAAGACACAGGCACAAGAAAAGACAGCATTACAAGTAAAGTACAGTATGACCAGTGTCTAGTCAATGCCATGACCAGGGGGGAGGAGCATGTTTCAGCAGCCATGTAACTGTGAGGAACCATCAGAGCCTACCTGGCTACTTGCACAGCTTTGCACAAAGGGAGTTGCCCCTCCCAACTGTGTCCCCAGCAGCTGAATCAGGACTTTGACTGGAGACCGAAGGGCTGGTCGGCCTGTTCTGCTCTCTCAGCATCCATGGCAAACCCACATGATAAATGACTGCCTGCTTCCTCACTTCTGTTTGTGAGGTCTCCACAAAAAGCATATCACGTTCAGCAGTAATGCTGTGCCAAAGGACCACCCTCCGCCCCCCAAGTAAAACTGCACCGAGAGAATGATTGATCACAGGGACGCATGGGCTCCAGCTGAAGCTGAAGGGAGAGGAAGGACCGGCAGAGGGATTAAAGTGCATGGGAAAGTTAAAAGACAGATTTAAAAAAAAATGGTTCTAATGTGCCCCCTCTGCTAACCATTATTTCAAAGCTTCCTGAATGGGAACAAATCAGGAAACAGAAGTGGAACTAATGAAATCTGTGCTGTGGAGCAGCTGTGGGCAGCATTATGGATTATTAATAAGACTGTACGGTAACAGGCTTCTTTCTGGTCACTTGCTGACCTGGCATGTGCTGATTCATCCTCGCTAATCTCCATGACTTGAGAGGTTTCTGACAAGGAAAAGGAAATTAAAAACAGAGGGTCACTCAGTGGGACCTTAGGGCAAGGGCTGAGACTCCCCCTCACACTGGGAATCCCACAAATGGCTGATCTTCTGATCCATTTTCAAACTGAATTTCCCAAGTTTCAGTTGCTACTACTAGCCACATTATTCCCAGATGCAGGACAAGGCCAGGACGAGAGAGGAAACTGAGCAGATTTTCATGTTGATAGGTCAGGAGACACAGTTTCCTGGTATAACTCTGGGCTTGCACCTCCTGGCACAATCTTTACCATGGGAAGTTGCTGGTTCAAGCTCCCCACTGTGGACCAAGAAGTGTGTGTGTGTGTATGATAGCTCCATCTGAAGTGTGCAAGAACTCAGGTTATTCTCCTGTTTCTCACACCCCTATCTAGCTGGCTAATTGATCTCTCGGGATCTGACGCTGCTTGGCTTCTTTGTCACCCGTCTACCCACCCCTACCCCCATTCAATAAACTCCCTGTCACCTCTAAGATCAAATATTAAATCTGTTGGCAGTAAAAGCACTTTATAACTGTTACCTTTTATAGTCTTCTTACACCTAATACCCCAACATATATTCTTCAGTTCAGTCACATTGACCTCCTTGTCCTTCCTCAAACAAGTCTCCATCTTCTGACTCCAGACATTTTCACTGGCTGTCCTCCATGCCTGGAATGTTCCTCCTCAGGGGCTGCTTTCTAGTTTTCTTTAAATCTCACCTAAAATCACATCTTCAGCAAGAAGGCTTTCAAGTTCCCCTTATTGCTAGTGCCTTCTCTCTGTTGATTATCTCTGATTTTTCCTGTATATATCTTGTTGGCACATCCTTGTTAGCATGCTATCTATCCCATTAGTTTGTGAAGTCCTGGAGAGCAGGAATTGTTGTTTTTTTTTTTTTTTTTTGAAACTTTTCTTTGTATCTCCAGGATTTAATACAGTGCCTAAAACATTTCAGTTTGTTGTTTAGTCATTTTTTGATCATATCTAACTATTTGTGACCCCATTTGAGTTTTTCTTGGCAAAGATACTGGAGTGGTTTGTCATTTCCTTTTCCAAATCATTTTGCAGATGAGGAAACTGAGGCAAATGGGGTAAATGACTTGCCCAGGATCAAACAGCTAGTAAGCGTCTGAAGCCAGATTTGAACTTAAGAAGATGTGTCTTCCTGACTCCAGGGCTGACCCTCTATGCATTTTGGTGCCACTTAGCAGCTCATCTAACACATGTGGGTGCTTAATAAATGTCTATAGACTGACAGACTGACAAAATGAATTTGATGAGGCAAAGACTAGAACTTGTACAAATTTGGTATCTCCCCCACTGCCTATTTCAATGGTTTCCATGCAGCAGATACTTAATAAGTGTTTGCCAAATGAACCTATCTTTCAGGCCCTGAATTTTAAGATGTATAAACCGACAGGGTTATCTAGGGTCCCTTCTAAATTGAAATCCTATGAAAATACGAGTACACTCAGCCCTGTACCTCCTTCCAGTCATTCTGTGCAGACTTACATCTGGCTGGCCTCCGAATACAAGGAGTAAAGTGTGGCTCCTTGAGCATTTGTAGCAGTGTCTAGAATGCTTTGTCAGAGAATAACTCTGTCCTTTAACTGGGTCTATTTTTCAAATTCCATTGCAGGACTCTCTCCTAAATTGCACACACACAGTCCTCCCTCCCTCAAATCAAAGTCAATTGCAAGTCATGTCACCTTCTCCCAGATGTCATGGTGCTCTTCGAAAATGAAGTACAAACCATGCAACACACGTAGCTTAGAAACTGCATGGATTGGAGTCCCAAAATGTTCGTTCTAACATTTGTCCTATCTATTTCACAGAGCTGTGAGGATCAAGTGAAAGAGTATAAAAATGCTTTCAAAAAACAAGCACAAGCTATTATTATCATCATAATCTCATTCTTCTCTTTTTCTATGGGGTTTAGATAGAGATGGTCCTGGGGTAAATCACTCTTTTGGCATTATTCACATTATTTAATATTTAAGAGAATATTAAAAGTTGAATAAATGATCTGCTTTTTGTGGTTGAATAAAAGTATCAGGATATAATCTCATCCTCTGTAGACTCACTGAAGACACCTAATATATAAACATAGTAGAACACAGGACAACAGGGATGATAGCTACCCCATTCAGGTCCCAAATGATGTTTAATCTCCTTAGCTAAACCTCCAAATTTTGCAAACTATTTTGTTCCAGGGAGCTTGGCAATTATAAGCAGCGGTGTGTTGGTAATGTTTAACAGTCAGATCTCTGGGAGTGGGGAAGTGGAAAAGAAGTGGGACATACTTTTAAGTTTAATCCACATTATTTCTCCATCACTTTCTTTAAAACTAGACAATCAACAAAACAGTCAAGTTCTGATTTATAACATTTGTGTTTTCTGAAGTGTAAATGCCCACACTTAAAATTTAACAATTTAACAATCAAACTGGTTCCAGCATACCCCTACTTAAAAGTAATGTATTCAGCAACATCTACTAAAAACGTTCTTATATCTTAAAGAATCAATGTTACATAGAGACAATTGTGGGAAACAATTCAGTCTGAGATAATGGGCTGGTTCCAGTAGTTTGTTGACTTAGTTCTCCAGGATACATTGAAGTCTGTAAGTGGACTTGTTATCTGTTAGTCTGTGAAAGATATCTTGCTTCTAGAGTATAATTCTAGCCAACACATCATGTCTTATTAGGCATTCAGTCATAGCTATATTTTTCAGCCAGTGGTAATATATTAGACAGTTTCCACCATTTCCTTGCATAATCTGTATTGATCACTAAGACTAGACTCCTTAAGGATAGCCTTTCCGTAATTTCTAGTGACAATAGTCTGATCTTGAGTTGTGGTTGTAAATCCTCCTTTCCACTAAAAAAGGGGGGGGGGGGGAGGAGTCTACATGATTCAATCATTCGTTTGACATTTCTTTTTCAACATATTATTAACTGAGTTCATAGAGATGATGCCTATGGAGAGTCTTTTGATTCTGTTCTTGAATTCTTAGCTATTTCACTGTCTCTGTCTGGAAGTAAACTATTATAGGTTGTATTTAATAAATAAATCATCCTTTATTACTGCTCAGTGAAGGGATTTTTGCTTTTTCCAGAAATATTCTTACAGTCTTTTGATCTGTTTATTATATTCCCCAGGGTTAGAAGGGACTCAGATAAGTGAGATAATTTATTAGTACCAGTTGAAATTTAGTATGTGAATAATCAGTGGTGCAGTGGATAGAGAACCAAGCCTGGAGTCAGGAAGACTCATCTTCCTGAGTTCAAATCTGGCCTCAGACACTTACTAGCTGTGTGACCCTGGGCAAGTGACTTAACCCTGTTTGCCTCAGTTTCCTTATCTGTAAAATGAACTGGAGAAGGAAATGGCAAACCATTCCAGGAAATTTGCCAGTAAACCCCCAAATGGGGGTCATGAAAAGTTGGACATAACTAAAAATGACTGAACAACAACAAATTTAATACACACTTAAAAAGAATAGAAAAGTATATAACAAAAGTTTACAATTTCACCTATAATAAACCTCTTTGCTGCTTTGTATATCAAACTGTTATTTGTTGCTATTTAATTTCATAATACAAAAAGAAAATTATTTTTAAAAAAAAAGAAAAACTGATTTTTTAGGGTATTGCTTTGGCTCAGTATTGTTACAGGTATCATTTGTCACTTTGGGATATTTAAGATTGACATTTTAAAGTAGATTTTTAGTAACAATATTTTGATTTTGCACCACGTTTTGTGGTAGTAGTTGACATCAGTTCTTAAGGGTATTCCTTAGTAACTCCACCTTCATTCCTATGGTTGTCACCATGGGAACAGCTGCCCCATATACTTATTCTATTTGCAGGTCCTGAGGTTTTTACAATTCTTGTCAAATATCCTGGGGTAATGCACCATCTTTTTCAAAGTAACTCTTCTTTCATGCCATTGGTCTGCTAGGTGGATTCATCCCATCAAACATTAACATTGCTTTTTAAAAAAATTCCATTTCCTTTTCAAAATCATTTGGGACATTTTTGTCATCTCTTTTGTTATTAGACATAATTTTGGGAGTTCATATTAAGTAAAGATTTCTAGGTGACCAGTTTTTCCTCTTTGGATTTTATGAATACTTTCACGCCCTCTCTTATTCTCTCTAATATGGATTTGCTTTTCATTGCTCTGCACTGTTGGTAATACATGGTTACTATGTGATGGGCCTGAGCATCCCTTTGATGTTGTTCAGTTATTTTCAGTCATATCTGACTCTTTGGAACCTCATTTGGGGTTTTCTTGGCAGAGATACTGGAGTAATTTGTAAATTCCTTCTCTAGTTCATTTTACAGATAAGGAAACTGAGGCAAACAGGGTTAAGCGACTTGTCCAGGATCACACAGCTGGTAAGTGTCTGAGACCAGATTTGAACTCAGGAAGATGAGTCTTCCTGACTCAGGTCCAGCACTCTATCCACCTCACCAGCTAGCAGCCCTTGTACCTTTGATAAAAAGCAGCATATAGCGCTGTTTATACTATAAAGATCATAATACAATTGTATTATGATATGGTACTGACACATAATGAGAACATTCATGTCTTCAGGCTATTTCATGAATAATTGTGGTTTGCTCTCTTTATGTTAAGTACCATCTGCACCAAATCATTTCCAGCAGATGGGCTATTACTATTGCTTATCCAGTCTGATATTTCTGGCTCATGAAAATCAGGTGGCACAGTGGATAGAGCTCCAGGCATACAGTGAGGAAAGACTGAGTTCAAAAATGACCTTAGATACTTTCTAGCTGCATGACCGCTACATCTGGGTCAGTTTCTTCAACTGTAACATGAGGACAATAACAGCATCTGCTTCATGGTGCAGCTGTGAGGATCAAATGAGATAAAATTTGTAAAGCACTTAGCACAGTGCCTGGTACACAATAATCGCTATATAAATGCTAGTTATTACTTCTGTTTCTGTTGTTGTTGTTGTGGTGGTGGTGGTGGTGGTGATGGTAGGTGAGGTGGTGGTGGTGGTGGTGGAGGTGGTGGTGATGGTGGTGGAGGTGGTGGTGATAGTGGTGGTGGAGGTGGTGGTGATGGTGGAGGTGGTAGTGGTGATGGTGGAGGTGGTGGAGGTGGTAATGATGACAATGATCATGATGATGATTAACCTGAATTGACTGATGCTGTCACCTGGAGATGAAGAACTTGGATCTTTAGACATTCCATGACCTTTGGTTGCTTGGCTGAACAACTGGAACTATCATGGAGAAACTCAAACACCCTGAGAAGTCTTTCTGAAGGACTTCTTTATTATATTAAATACTTAAAAAATACTGCTATCCATATGGCACTGATTAGAAACAGTTACCATATGTTTTTGTTACTGATTTTTTATGAATAATATAGTTTATTGGTATGAATAATTTACATTCCAGATTAGCTTTGCTGGCATTTGTGTCAGCCCACAGGGGACCCTAAGCAACCTGACACACAAAGAAAGAGGACCTCAACTTTCTTTACCCTCCAAGCTGGTCATGTGCTAGCGTACATCCTCCCTGCTTCTATCCATGGTCCCAAGGACTTATTTTGACACTGTGAGGACTACTCTTTACCCTCAGATTTAAGCCCCTCCTATTCATTAAGACCTGTCTTTTTCATGCT
>CM053583.1:100005715-100030418 GCA_028627135.1 Pseudochirops cupreus | reverse complement strand
AGGTCACACAGCTGGTAAGTGTTAAGTATCTAAGGTCACATTTGAACTCAGGTTCTCCTGACTCCAGGGCCAATGCTCTATTTCACTGTGCCATCTAACTGCCCCCATTTTAACTATTCTTATAGTTAAAATAATGAAGCCATTATCTTATTGGAAGGACACCACTTGGAATCAAGAGATCTGGGTTTGAATTCTGACTTTGAAATACACTAGCTGTGTGACCATTGACTAGTCACTTACTCTCACTGACCTTCAGCTATGTATCTGTAAAATGGAGATAAAATATCTATAACATTGTGATATGAGGCTCAAACGAGAAAATATTGTCAAGTGCTTTGCAAAATAAATCTTATTATTATTTATGGCACTACTAGGCGAAGTAGCTGCGGTGTTGTCATGATTAAAATTGACCTTGGCATTTTTCCTCCCTGATATTACATCTCTCATCTTCTTCAAAATCTTTCCTTGAGCTCTGCCATTATCTTTGCACTCAGGGAAGGAAACAGACTTCTAGATTTTGGAAGAAAGAAAACTTGTCTAAGAATTAACTGAAAGAAAAGTCTACATTTCTCCCAGAAGAAAAGCATTCTTTCCCCATCCCCCATTCCCTTTTCTGCCTTACTTAATAGTAGACATACATGTCTTTCTACCGGCAGCATTCATGCTTCAGGGGAACCTGCTTGACTCTCAACTGCAAATGGTGCATAAAATAGAGGACAATGGATTATTCCCTGGATTTCTTGGTAGATGCCCCTTCAAAAGGACTCTGGAGGAGAACTTGAAAGAAAATCATGTGCCACTGAACAAACTCTTAATTGAAAACTTTAAAAGGAGATGTGATATTATGTACATATGTATGTGTGTACACACAAATACTATATGCATACATATGTGCACACATATACACATGCATAATAAATATAACTTCAACATATTAGTAGAAATTCCTAAATTATTGAGATAGATAATTACATTATACACATTATATATTAACAGCATATAATATTAATGTATTGTACATATTATGTGTTTATATTTATATAATGTAAGATGTATTAAATAGTATAACTACATATCTCAGACATGCAGGAATTTCTTGTAAATCAGGAGATGGCAAAGCAATGTAACATACAGTGTTAACACTGATCCCAAGTCAAGTCAACAAGGACAGCAAAGTTTTTAGATGCAGGAAGTCATCTATTTTTAATATTGCAAATGCTTTCCTGTTTTTCTTTATTCATTACTTAAGGTTCACCAATCCAAGTCTTTGTTTGAATTCTTTTATTTCTTTCTTATTTTTTTATTTTAAACTTTGGACATACTCTGTTATTCTCAGAAAGCAAAAGTTCTCCCTTTGTTTCATAAAATGGTGGTGAGGAGGCAGTTGGCAATGGGAGAGGGATGTTTATCTTTTTCTATCATGATACTGACTGTATCTGAAATGTTAAGGTCCCAGTATTTGCTGTTCCTGTTAGAAGGGTTCAAAGTTAGCCTAGTTGACTGAATAAAGGAGTCCCAGGGGGTTTCTTCCACTTAGGGACTCGACTTTCACACATTTTTGGTGTGAGAGAAGGCAAAGGAGAGGAAGTAGAACCAGGGTGTGCCCATGAGCAGGCACAGAGAGCTGAGAATGCTAAGAGTACACCAAGAATTCAGTGCCCAGCCCCCTCACCTCCACCCCTCCCTCCCCCAGGAAGCTGGAAGGAGACATTCCTCTCATGCCCAGAGTAGCCCAAGCCCCTCCTGAATGTATTTTTCTGGCTTATTCTCTGTTATTCAACAGTGGTTTTGTCTTTTTCAAATGCTGGGAGTACAAGACTTCAGCAACATTTTGGCTCCAACTACATACTAGACTATTTTATTTCTTTTATTTTCAGGAACACAATCTGTGAAGGCATAGAGTGATACTGATGCCATAATAAGAACTAATTGGGAGGACTTTCCATATAACCTTTTCCAAACCACTTTCAAACATTAACCAATTAATCCAGATGCCCTCCCACAAAAACCCAGTGCCAGTGCTACATATGACCCCCCTTCCAGATCTGGGAATATTCCAAGGTTAAGTGATTCACTCTAGGTCAGGGTGCAAGCCTAGTAAAGGCCTCTAGCCTCCAGTGTTAAGCTCAGGGCAGGAATTATTTTTTAAGAAAACAACAGCAACAGAAAAACTTTCCATGTTATTGCCACTAAGATTAGCACTTTTAGTCTGAGGAATTCAAAGCACTCGGCAGATTTCACTAAGTCTCTCCAGATCCCTTGGAACCTAATAGACAAGTAGAGCCAGCCAGTATGAAAAACACCCCCTTTAACCCTGCCACTGTGGCACCTCATGACCTTGGACCAATATACCTAGTCCCTCCCTCTCACCCTGGATTTGAAGGTCTTCCAATCCCTGGGGAATGCCAGTAACTGCAGTCTCCCACCCAGTGCCCCACCCCTTTCCCTTTTCCTGCTAATTTAAAGAGCCAGTAGTCCTGGCTTCTTTAGAGCAAGAGGAGTCTCAGAAGGAGCCTTAAGGCTGTCCATGCTACCCACAACTTCCTCCCTGTATATGGGTTACCCATGCATAGTCAGACCTGAGGGTAAATTTACATATTACAATGCCAAGTCTTATTCATATTCTGTCTCAGACACACTTACTAGTTGTGTGACCCTGGGCAAGTCACTTAACTCTGTTTCCCTTAGTTTCCTCAGATATAAAATGAGCTAGAGAAGGAAATGGCAAACCATTCCAGTATCTTTGCCAAGAAAAGCCCAAATGGGGTCAGGAAGAGGCAGACCCGACTCAAAAATGCCTAAACAACAACAAAAATGCAGAGGCTTCCTAAAATAAAGGAGTTGGGTTAGGTCCCTCCCAACTTTAAGTCTTTGATCCTATGATAAGTTCAGAACCAGAGGAACCTAAATCCCCAGCCAACCTCATTAAAAAGAAAAGCTGTTTTCTTCTCTGCCACCGACTCCTTCGCTGATTCCACATGCAGGAAATGAGTTCACTTTGTTTCCTACAAGATCCAAAGAGAACCTCAGTCTGTTGTTATAGGAAGTAGTAGAGACAAGTCCATGAAGACATGCTGAATTTTTTTTTCCTTCACTTTCCTTATTTTGTCAGCAGTGAAACAGTTAACCACTCCGAAGCAATTCTTCTATTACCTCTGGGGTCTAAAGAAGTTTAATGGATTTAATATTCCCCTTCACTTCACTGGGGTTTCCAAGGCTGCTAGGTGGATACACTCCAGTACTCTTGTCATTCCTTAAATCCTTCACTTTCACTACCGGTTCAACCCTGCTTTGATCACTTTCCTCCCATCCCCAAAGAGCAGAAACCAAAAAACCACAAACAAGCAAGACCACAAAGTTTATAGTAAAAAATTAATCTGACCTTCTGCAGAAATAGTCTACTATGACTGAGGAACATGTCTGAGGGTTCTTGAGAAATCAAATCTTATCAAGGCATAAAATACCTTTAATAAGCAATAGCAATTTAGTATTAGTTTGGAATGACTGGACCTGTAATTTCATTGGGAACTCTTCACAAGGAAGCTTTTTCTACCAATGCAGATCAGTGTCACTCATTAGCTTATATCGTTTTAGAGAATTGTCCAGAACACTGAAGAGTTAAATGATTGTCAAAAGTCACATGGCCAATATGTGTCAGGGCAGTGATTGAATCCAGGATTCCTGACTCTGGAGCCATCTCTACCATGCTGCTTTACATTAGGCATCAGCATTCTCATCCTCATCCTCATCTTCATCACCCATCATCATCATCATCGCAATAATTCCATTCTACAGACATCTGTCAACCACATATGAAGGGTATGGCACTGTACTGGATATTGAGGGACACACAAAGATACAAAATGATAATGTTTGTTTTCTCAAGAAGTTTATATTTTACTGGGGTGAGAGCAGGTGATACAATATGTCCACAGGTTAGAATAACCCAAAGTAGACAGTAATGCAGGGCAGCTTGGGGTAGCTAGGTGATGCAGTGGATAGAATGCCAAAGATAGAGTGAGGAAGGCTCATGTTCACCAATTCCAATCTGGTCTCAGACATTTACCAGCTGTGTAACCTTTGGCAAGTCACTTAACTTTGTTTCTTCATCTGTAAATTGATCTGGAGAAGGAAATGGCAAACCACGCCAGTATCTTTGCCAAGAAAACCCCAAATGGGGTCATGAAGAGTCAGACGTGACTGAACGATGAGAAAGTAATGGAGCCCCAGGAGACATCCAGACGAAGTAGCCTAAGAAAATTAGCTGGGGGAGCCTTCATGACAGAAAGGGCTGAGGACAGAGTTAGAGGTGAGAAAGTCAGCTCTAGGAGGTTAGCATGAATGGGAGGAAAGATACAAGATACTAGTCTGAGGGGATGGTAGGATTAAAAGAAAAGTTTTTCTTTTTCTTTTATGGCTAGTTAAGATGTGAGTATGTTTGTGGGCAGTAGGCATGTAGCCAAGTAGAGAAGGAGAATGTGATAAGAGAGGAAATGATTGATGGAGCAAGTTCCTAAAATAGATGAGAAGGGCTTGATCAAGGGCCCAAATGTAGGAATCAGCCTTGGTAAGAAGAAGGACCTTGTCAGGGACATGTATTGAATGTTAACTTCTTTCCATTTTTATAACTAGATGTGAAAACAGGAGACAAGTGACCCTTAGAAATAACTTGTTAGAGATGATTTGCATATATATTAGGAATGGTCAACACATGTATGAACAGCACATGTAGTCAAGGCTTGGTTATCTATATGAATGAGAAGGAGGGATTGATTTTGAAGAATTGTTTTAATAATATGCACATATATCTATAGATAGTTAAATAGATATAGATAGGTAGACACACGTAACAGTGGTGTGTTAGAGACGGTTCCTGCTGTGAGTTTATTGTTAAGTTTTCAGTATAAGCGTTTGTATTTCAGCAAATCCATAAATCAGGGTTTGATTGATTATTTTATTGATATGTTAATTATCCAGACTTATGAAAGTATTAATAATGGAGATTGAAGTGAGTGTGTCTGCAATGCATTTTTACCCTAAGGACTAGTTGTCAAACACTCACCAGCATATATATTCCTGCTATATTTAGGCACATCTCTCTCTCTCCCTCTCTCTAAACATACATGTATATATATATACATACATACACCAAGAATCATAGTGTTTAGATATGTATGTATAATTTTATTTCTATAACCAGAACATATTTACCTGCCTAATGAGGGGGGCAATAAAGAGTGAAATTAATTTGGATTCTAGTTTCCATATTTCTCCCAAGCTCTATATCCCAACTAATTACTGATTTCTAATACTTAACTCATTAATTCCCTCCAAATCCAGTTACTGCTCCTGCTTCTGCCACATGCGCTAATTCAGTTCAATTCAGTTCAGCTCAGGGAACATTTTAAGCACCTAAGCACCTATTTAAAGCAGTTATGGGAGATACAAAAAACAGAAATGAAAATGATCCCTGAGCTCCAACACTTTATGTTCAGTAGAGAGTGGGGGAGAGTGGAAAGAACATGTACAAAAGTAATTAGATATAAAAATAAATATTTGGTAATTTTAGATAAGAGGAACACCAGAGTCTGGGGAGAGGGGTTAGGAAAGATCCCCTATAGGCGGTGGTACTTGAACTGAGCTGGGCATTCCTAGGGGTCAAGGTAAGGAGAGCACTACAAACATGGGGAATGGGCCTGTGCAAAGCGACAGAGATGGAAACATCATAGATGAGGAAGAACAGGGAGACCACTTTGGCTAAAATGCCATGTATGGCAGGGAGTAAGGTCAAATAAGAGACTGGAGCCAGAAGGGCTTTCCAAGCTAAGCAGAAGTTGGCATTTTATCCTAGAGAAAAAAATAGAACAGGTAAGTGTGGGGATGCCATTTTCCCCCATCACACAAGCTCAAAGACTCTGTTTTATCTCCTTTGTCCCTCCTTACCTAACCAGTGACCAAGTGTCCTGTCAATTCTACCTTCTCAGTCCCTCTTATTCTAAAAGGGCTAAAGGAGGCCAAATTTTAACAACCTGGCTGAAAATGTCTCAGACCTTGAGTCAGGAGACCTGGGCTCTACACTCTGGTTTGATGTGAATTCTGGGCTTTTTCCTCCCATGAAATATATGGAGATTAAATCAGGTCATTTCTATGGTCCTTTACGTTGGTCTGTTTGATTCTTTGATTCTACTTCAACTGGGCCACAATTTTCCCATAGGGATGAATACTCACATTATGAATGAATGAAAAATTAAACAATTATGAACATACTCAACATGTAAATCTTTAACAAAGTTTTGCTGGCAATAAAAACGCATTTATGTATGGGAGAAGATAACGACCTTGTCCTCTCATCTTAGCTTTGTTCCTTTGCCCCTCTCATTCATTGATTTGCATGTGAAAGAGAAAAGAGTTTTGAAATTGAAAAACTGGGGGCCCCTGAACCCCAAAGCCTTTTGTAGTTTCCTGGAAGAGTAGCCTTCATATGGATAATGACTAGATATGGTTTAGCTACTGGAAATGAAACAAAGACCAGCAACATGTTCACCTCTACTAGTTAGTCAGAGAACACAGTTAGCCCAGAGCAAGGCATTTAATGAGACGGCAGACTAAGAAATCATCAGATCATAGATTTTGAGCTAAAAGGGCCCTTTAAAGTCACTGAGTCCAGCTCCTGATTTTACAGATGAATTCTATGTCTTGAGCACTAAGATATGCTCTAACCTTAAGTCTCAGAGATCTGAACATACAATTTAAAAATGGAATTAAACCTGAGGGCACTAGCTAGTTGGAAAGAGATCTGCTCTATGTTCCCAAGAGCTTGGGGGAAGGGCTCTCATTTTGTACAGTGGGTATCTTTTAGCCAGATCTCTAGAACAGACAGAGCTTTCCTCATAGGAAAAAAAAAAAGGCTAAAAAAGTTTCCCTCTCCCTTCAACCCCCCAGAAAGTTTTTCCCCTGGTCCAGTGACTGAATGTGTTAGTGGCCTTTGCTTTCTAAAAGAATTATAGAAAGCCTTAGGGATTTAAACAAAAGGAGCAAAATCTAATGTCCCCATGAGGAAAAAATGCATCCTAGTTAAGGAGTCTAGAAGAAAGAAAGGAAGGAAGGAAGGAAGGAGAGAGAAAGAAAGAAAGAAAAAGAAAGAAAGAAAGAAAGAAAGAAAGAAAGAAAGAAGGAGAGAGACAAAGAAGGGAGAGAGAGAGAAAGAAAGAAAGAGAGAGAGAAAGAAAGAAAGGAGAGAGAGAGAAAGAAAGGAGAGAGAAAGAAAGAAAGAAGGAGAGAGAGAGAAAAAGGAAGGAAGAAAGAAAGAAAGAAAGAAATGCCAGAAGGAAGGAAGGAAGAAGAAGAAGGAAGAGAGGAGGAAGAAAGAAAGAAAGAAGGAAGAAATGAAGGAAAGAAAGAGAGAAGGAAGGAAAGAAGGAAGGAAGGAGAAAGAAAGGAAAAGGAAAGAAAGAGAAATTGCAAGAAATTGAGTGCTGTGTAATTATAATAACCAATCTCTCCCTAAAAGAGAGATGAGAAAATGTACCTCCCTTCTTTCTTTGCAAGGGACGAAGGGTGTGGAACACACCCTTATACTATTCTTATACTATTCTTGATCTCAAAATCATTTGGCATCATGGCTAATTTTGCTAAATGACTTTTTTATTCTTTATTCTCTGGGTAAAGGAAAGAATAAGACTATATTTGGTAAGTTTTAAAAATCAAACAAAAAAATTAAACAGTATCTAAATAAAATGAAATAGAGAGCTACTAGATGCCCAATCCCTCTTCCTTGGAGGTGGAGTGGAGATGGGGGAGTGACCAGGAGTTTCTCCTCATTTCTCTATGTATGGGATTCTCAGTATTGGCCACCAAAACTGTCTCAGAAAGAAAACCCATTGTTTTCAATTTGGTGTGTCTCAATAAAAGGCATTATTTTGTCCAAGGTTACAAATGAAATATTGGTTGGTCCACTGAGAAGGGAAATCACTCTGGGGCAAACAGGCATCAGAATATGAGTCAAGTACTATAGTTTACAAGAAATGTATAGTCATGCTGGGTTTACCACCGGTCAGCAACTGGCCTTGGAGGCAGTTCGTTGTGTTTCAGGGAATTCTTTGGCCTTGAATTCTGAGACAGATCAGATCAACAAGATCAGATCAACAAGCATTTATAAAATGCTTACTCTGTGCAGGACACTGTACTGAGAACTGAATATACAAAGAAATGCAAAAGGACTATTTTGTCATTTCTTTGTTCTTGCATAAAGACTAGGGCAGAGGAGATTAGATTGTGAAAACTAGAGGGCAGGGAATGTCTTTTGTCTTCATATCCTCTGTATTCCTACAACTGAGCACAGTGCCTAACACACAGTGGGTGATGAAACAGAGCCTTGTTCTAAAATGGCTTTGCCACAGAAGGAAAATACATCGTGCCACCACTACCACTAGGTATTTTTGCCCATGGAAGTCAGAAGCCTAAGCTCTCCATCTTCCTCCATGGGTGCAGTATCTGCCCTTCTCCCTCTTGCCTGACATTTCAAGGAGCTATTTTTGCTGCTTTCTCTGATTACAGTTTGTAATGCTTGCTTCATGTGCAAATCCTGCTCATTATAACTCTGTACCCAAAAGAGATTTGTTGAATGATTCAATGAATGAACAATTGAATGAAAGATACACGGAATGGCAATAGGGTAAGCTCAGGAATGTGTAAATGACACATTGAAAAGTTTTTAAAAGATATTTTAAATATCTTACATCTTAAATATTGAAATAAATAAAAGTTATTAAAACACATCTTGGTATTTTAATCCTGTGGCTAATGCACATGGCTTTGTTCCATCTTTTTCCTATTCACATCAACAAAATAGACCATTCATAGGCTGAAAACATACCATGGAGAAGAGTCAGATGGACAGAGGTAGTTACTATTATGTGTGTAAGTGTTAACTTTGGATTTTTGAATCTAGACCACTTCCCTTGCATCTTGATTCACCTAAGCAGAAAACACCCAGCCTTTGGATACTTTAGATTATTGTGTCATCTTGTAAGACTTAATAAAAATGGCCAGCCACAAAAGAATCAGAATTGAAGGTTCCATTATAAAGAGCAAATCTTAGCCCCAAAGAAAACTTATGAGAAAATCTGCACTTTGACCTATCTCTTCCGAAGGAGGAGTCTACAAAAATTGCACAGGGTCAGACTTTTTTCAATACATTAATAGGTTTTGTTAAATTTTTTTCTTAATTTTCTTTCTTTTTATTTTCCTTTTTTAAATTCTTTGTTAAGGATGGGAGAGAAAGAACATGGAGTGTGTGGGGGGGCATCTAAGCAATGCAAAAACAACAGACATCAATAGAGATCTTTTTAAAAACAAAAAATGGCAATAGGGTAAGGGGAAGAAAGTTTACAGAATTACAGGATTTGCACTCATTCTGAAGTCCAACGCACAGAGCTCTCTAGTACTATAGCACCCCTTGCAGGACAACAGAAGAACTTGAAAAGAAAAAAAAAGGTTCAAAATAAGTGGGATCAAGAAGGAAGGGTAGGTGACAATCTCCTCTGAGGGAATACTGACAACCTGATGAAACCTGAACCCTTTCTTAACCTTTCTTAATTATAGTACCTTCCTTCTATTATTTCCTACTTATCAGGTGGCACAGTGGATAGAGTGCAGGGCTTGGAGTCAGGGAGACCTCAGTTCAAATCTGACCTCACGCTAGCTGTGTGACCCTGGGTAAACCACTTAACCCTGTGTATCTCAGTTTCCTCATCTGTAAAATGAGCTAGAGAAGGAAATGACAAACTACTCCAATATCTTTGCCAAGAAAACCCCAAATGGGATCATAGTCTGATGTGACTGAACAACAAATTTATCCTGTATATAATTTGTTTGTATATATCTGTTTTCATCTTATCTCCCCCATTAGATTGTAAGCTTTTTAAGGACAGGGTTGTCTTTTTCCTCTTTTAGTATCCCTAGTGCTTAGCACAATGCCCAGCACATAGGAGGTGCTTAATAAATGCTGATTGATTGACTTATTAGAACACAAACCAGCAAACCAAAGAATTATCTTTTCCTGTGAGCTTTGTGGAAAGAACCGTCAGCGGCACAGCAATCATTTCTGCCTCCCTAGCACAGGCTGCAGGGGCACTTCGGATACAGAGGAGGTCAGCCTGAGCAATCAGGTCAAATGAACTTAAACACATG
The DNA here is from genome assembly GCA_028627135.1 of Pseudochirops cupreus. Taxonomy (NCBI): domain Eukaryota; kingdom Metazoa; phylum Chordata; class Mammalia; order Diprotodontia; family Pseudocheiridae; genus Pseudochirops; species Pseudochirops cupreus. The sequence goes on along the minus strand of CM053583.1, from coordinate 100,020,227 downwards.
AGCCAAGATTAGGCTAGATCTATGGTTTCATTGATGAGCAAACCTCACTCTGCCAAGGCAGATTAACAACTGCTTTCCAAATTAGGATTACAGATTAGAGCTAGGTGGGATGTTAGATTACATCTAATTCAAAGCACTCGCTGTGTATGAGAAAATTGAAGGCAGATTAAATGACTTGTCCAGAGTCACACAGCTCATAGGAGCATCTGAGACAGGAGTCAGACTTGGGTTTCCCTCTCCGAATCGAGCAATATATCCAATCTGCTATATTGGCCTTCAAGAATCGTTGTGACCAAAATAATTCATCAGTCATTGGTCAATCTGGTGATGAAACTTTCTGAATTTGGGCATATCAGCCCTCAAGCAAAGCCTTTCTAGCTTGATAGAATCTGGCAGAACTTGATTCTGACTGGTTAGTGTTCAAGAACTGGATCTCCAGATCAGAACCAAACAACCAATCTGTTAAGTATTTATTAAGATCCTACTATGTACAAGGAATCCAATGAGGACTTTGGTAGGAAAACAATACTTACTTATCATCCCAACTTTTAGCTAATGCTGTGAATGCCTTCCCTCTGCGAGTACTCTCCACTCTGTTTATATTTGTATGTGTACGACTTTTTCATGTTGTCTCCTCCATAAGAATGTGGGGTCCTTGAGGGTAGGACCCAAGTTTTTGCCTTTCTTTGTATCTGCAGAGCTTAGCACAGTAATCAACACACAGTAGGCGTATAGATTCTTGTTGAGTGATCAAATGACAGTTTAAAATCAGGGGAGCTTTCTTTTGGCTACACCAGAGCTACTTTTAATTGAACTCATGGACAATTTAATGGAAAATAGACAGGAATATGTGACCAGTGAAGTTCCCTACCAGGTATGACAGTAAAGTAATCAAACTAGTTGCTTATGGAAGTATCTCATTATTTTACAATCTCATCTTGTTTTCTTCCTTCTTCATGTTTGTCTTCAGTTAATATATAAGGATAACATAAGAACCCATTAGCAATATATTTTCACTCCCCCCGTACCTCCATCCAGGCGCTATCTAGTTCACCTTTTACATATAGTATGACTCAGAAAAAAAGGGGGACTCAAGGAGGCAAATAGATGTTGCCCGAGGTTGCATAGTTAGTTAATAGTAGGAAGGGGACAAAAATCCATCTCCTGAGGCTTGGCACAGTCATTTCCCCATTCTAACAAAGATGCAGAAATAATAAACAAAACAGAAACCAGGGCAGCATGTTTACTGGAACAAAATAATAATAGATTGTGTAATGAACCAATTGCTCATTAAAGAGATGAGCAAAGACAGAAAAACAATTCTCTCATTTTACAGTGTAGCATGGGCATGGTCTCAATTCTCAACTTTTTTCTTTCTGATCTGGGACTATCTCACCCACTCCACCTTCAGCTACACTGACAAATCAGGATGGTTCCCCAGCGGGAGTGATCATACTATCACAACAAACTCTAAGAGTCCCAGGGGATAATCTTTGTGGAGAAAACTATATAAAACTATATATTACTTACAACTATAGCTCTTAAGCCCCCCATTGGGGTGATTCCCATTAAAAAAAATCATCCAAGATGATATAATTTACTCTTTTCTTTCTTTTTTCTTTTTGTAGGGCAAATTGGGGTTGAGCAACTTGCCCAAGGTCACACGGCTAGTAAGTGTTAAATGTCTGTGGCCGGATTTGAACTCAGGTCCTCCTGACTTCAGGACCGGTGCTCCACTCACTGAACCACCTAGCCACCCCCTATAATTTACTCTTAACCATGAAATCTGATGCTAAACAAAATGCAAAGCAAGAATAATCATAACGTATAATATTGTCATAAACCATGGTCACACTCTACCACCAAGGTGCACAGTATCTGTGCACAAAATTGCAGAAACTTAGTAGACAGACATATGAGTAGAGAAATCCATGCGGTTGAGGCAGCTCACAGCTCTGGACTGGAAACTTTGCAAGGACGTTTTTGAGATCCTGAAGGGATAGTCTAACCACCTGTCTCCTTTTGAACAGAACCGTTCCTCTTCTGAACCTCTCTAATCCCATGTCTCCTGCTGGGTTGAGCCAATTTTTGGTTGACTGCTGCTCTTGAGTACTGAAGTAATGTTAAGCCTTCAGTGAAAGCAGAGCAGACAAACATTTTAGGGGTTCCACTTTTCAATCCAGTCTAAGGGGCAGCAAAATAATACAGTCTTCCCCTTCCCCAGACCCTCTGCTTCAAAAAGCAGAGAATTCTCCTTTCTCCACCCAGCTCTTAAGAACTGTAGAGCTTTCTTCCAATCAGCTTAGCTCCCAGCAACTGCTCCGTGCCTTGTCTGTTTTCCTCCAGTGAGCTGGATTCACCTCAAAGCAGTCCATCTACTCTCATTTCTTCTTTGTTCCTCTCCATATCACTCCACTTCTGCCTCTTTATCTCATCAAACTCTCTTGAGTTGCTGATTCTAGTCCACACTGACTCCTGCCCCAAAGCAATGATCTCCTGGTATAAAGTGTCTCACTTCTATCTCAGGGTGAGGAGCTGAAGCCTGAAATTCTGTCATATCACCATGAGTAGGCAATGTATAATTGTCTCATAGAAAGATTGTAGTTACATAACTCGTTCCCAGCTAAAATGTACTAGATGGTACAATGTAACTAGGTGGTGCAATGGATAAAACACACCAGGCCTGGAGTCAGCAAGTTTTGGGTTCAAATCAGGTCCCAGATACTTACTCAACTGTGTGAGTTTGGGCAAGTCACTTAACCCTGTTTGCCTCAGGGCAAATGAGCTAGAGAATGGAAATGGCAAACTAGTCCAGTATCTTTGCCAAGAAAACCCCCAAATGGGGTCATGAAGAGTTGGACACAACCGGACAGCAATGACAAGACATGGCCCTTACCATGTGCAGGAACTGTGTTGATTGCCAGTAAATGTCTGAAGCTAGACTTGAACTTAGGAAGATGTGTCTTCCTAACTTCAGGCCCTGCACTCTACTGACCACCTAGTTAGGTGTTTTTTTTAATGTCTACAGAACTCATATGTAAATGAGCTTCTTGAAAACAAAGATACCCTGCCATTTACGGTTACTTTTTCTCAGATTTTCTCAGAATTGTTTGTGTTTCTGTCCTAGTACTAAGAGGATACTTTTTTCAGTGTCTCTTATCAAAATGTACTTTTTTCTTCCCCTTCCAATAAATTAAAAAGTCCAAATAAGAAAGGGGTGCCTTACATCAGTATTCTTAGCAAATATCTGCATATAGTTTCTGTATGAGAAGCTCTACCAATACGTTACTCCCTATTCTCTTTTGCCCATATCACTTTCATTCCAGAAGTGAAGATTACTTTAAAAAAAAATTGCTTAGCTTAAATTCTTTGTGATCATTTCATTTTAATGACTCATTCATTAGTGTTTGAGGGTCTGCAACAGCTGAGCATGTCACCATGGAAACCAGAACAGCACTTGCCGAGAGCTTCATAAATCCTTTATGCCTAAGTCATCATAATGATGAGGGAGCTGGAGATTGGACGCAAAGGTAGAAGATGGAATGAGCTAGAGATTAAAAGAAAAAACCTGGTGTCCCTGAAATTTGACACTTCCTGAAAAATGAAGTGCTCATCTTGCCATCCACTTGAAGGGACATTTGCACTTGGCAGGGGTGCCTAGAAGCCAAGTGAGAGGGGACGGACCCCTTAAGCAAGTCTCTCACCTTGGCATGAGATGACTGATTGAAAGAGAAAGGCTCTTCTAGCTCAGCCCTTCGCTTAGGTCACTGTTCTGCATAGCTAAGGAGGCTTGTGTAAGGCAACAGAGGAAAGCCCTTACTAACTCATTACCATGCCCTCCCATTAATTAAGTAGAGCACTTAGTAGTAGCTTACTTTATATGGTTTTCTGTAATTTACAAAGCACTTTCTTTACAACAACCTTGAGAGGACATAGCATCCATCACAGATCTCGAGCTGAAGAGGACCCGTAGAGGTAATTGAGTTCAAACTCTTCATTTTATAGACCAGGGAACTGAGGCTTTTGTTGTTGCTTAGTCGTATCTGATCCTTGGTCACTCCATTTGGGGTTTTCTTGGCAGAGACAGTAGAGTGATTTGCCATTTCCTTCTCCAGCTCATTTTACAGATGAGGAAACTGAGGCAAATAGGGTTAAATGACTTGCCCAGAGTCATACAGCTAGTAAGTGTTTGAGGCCAGATTTGAACTTGGGAAGATGCTCTATTTGGGGCTCTATCCACTGCATCACCTAGATGCCCTGAAAACTGAGGCCTGGCGAAATTGACTTGTCCTTATTCCACGGCTAGCAATTAGCAGAAACAGAATTTGAATACAGGTATGCCTGACTCCAAGCCTAGCATTCCATCTGCTCTACCAGACTTGGAAGGATAAATATCATGATCCTTATTTTATAGATTAAAATACTGAAGTTTGGATACATTAGAGCTTGTTCATCATGATAGAGCTAATCAGAGCCTTATTATTTGGTGTGGTTTGGCTTTTTCTAAGATCTGTTATTTTGTTGGTTTAAGTAACTCCTGGTCAGGAACTTTCTTTCCCAATTGGGTAGGAAACCACTCTTCAATTTATAGCCACACAGCCCATAGGTGTCAGTGCCTAGGTAGTAAGATATAGTTAAAATCAGAAGTTACCAGATGCCAAAATGGAGTGAATAGTCCCTTTCTCCACCACTATATGTGTAGAGTAGCCATCCCAACCAATGTCATACTGTTGTTGACTGGGTCGGACTGTTCCCAATCCTTGATGGCTTCATTTCATGTCTCATGCCCTTGAGACAGGTTGTAGGACTTGCCCTGGACATAAAATTTATATGGTTATAGTGTTGGGGCTAACCTCGACACAGTTAGGCCTCAAATCTAGGTCTTCTCATTCCAAGGTCAGTGGTCTCCTTACTGCATGCCCCCCATTTTGTAAAGCTTCAGAGTTACAGCAATTCTCAGAGGGAAAATGGTGGTTCTTATCCTGAGTTGAATTCCAGCTGTGATGTGTTGGGCATTCAATATCAAATCAGGAGGCAAACATGATAAAGGGAAGATGACCTATGTATAGCAGTGCTGCATGATGGGTAATAAGAAGTATCCCTTTCTAGAATGGGTCCTGAATCTCCTTACCAGTTCTAACTCTGGGAACAGTGATGCTTTCCAGTCCCATATTCCTCTCTTAAGTAAGTTAAATGCTTAACTCTTTTGGCTAGTTTTTGTTCCCCCAAAAGTCATTTCACCTTTTTTTTTTTTAGGATTATTCATTGGCTTCTGTCCTCTAAGAGTTGCTTGTGAACTATCCTGGTTTGAAACATTTATTTATCATGTATGAAGTATGACTGGCTGCCACATATATTTTATATATATATGTGTGTGTGTGTATACAGATATATTACACACAGAGATATATATGTGTGTCCATGCATATGTGTATGTGTATGTAATAAAGGTAAAAATGTGGCTAGTCATAAAGAAGACAATGACTTTGATCCCTAGGCTGTAGCATTTGCTCTTATGGTTTTTCCATAATTAATTAATGTCTTATGGGAGACCAAAAAATTTGGGGTTAAAAAATTAAGGGGTCCTGGAAACATCGAATTTTAGCTGATAATTTGAATAACAGCCTCTAAACAGATGCTGACCTGATGCTGTTTAGTAGTCGTATGTTAAGACAGGCACTATTTGTATGTTACTAAGGAATTTCTAATTCTAAGTCAGATTGAGACACCAAGTGCCCACAAATTTGCCAGTTTTCTAAACGTCCAATTTCTGCTCAGGAAGAAACATCTGCTTCATCCAAGGTTCCAAGAAAAGGCCTTCTTTCTGGGAAGAGAAGCTGCAGATGACTGTACCTCCAGTCCCTTGACTAGTTGTTTTAGGACTTTTTTCCTTTCTAGAAGAACTCTAGCTTAAAGCCTAAACCCAAGGTTCTTAAAAGGTTTGTGTGTCATCAGTATGGTGAAATCTATGGAAACCTTCTCAGAATAATGTTTTTAAATGCATAAAACAAATAAATAGGATTATAAAGAATACTGAATATAAAGATTTATATACGTACACACATATACATATGCATACACACATACATGTATATATATGTATGTGTGTATGCACACACACACACACACACACACACACACACACACATACACACTGTCTGAGTTTATAGACCTGTAAAATCTGTCCATAGACCCTGCCCTAGACAATAAAATTAAAGAGGAATGGCAGAATTCATTCTTCTTCTTTTTTTTATTTTAAATTGATTTGTTTATTTGCTTTTAGTTTACAAGATTCAGTTCCACAATCCCTTGAGTTTCAAATTTTCTCCCCTCCCTCTCCCCGCCCCCCACCATGGAGGCATGTAATTAAGTATAGGATCTGCAAACGCTTTCACATTGGACATTAGTCTTTTAGGGAAGCGTTAGAATCTAGCTGAGAACTCTAGCTGAAGCCAGAAGCTGAGAACAGAGAGTAAATTATTCCATCTTTTGCTCCATAGAGTTGGACTTAGCAGTGACTGTAGCAGGAGTAGAGCACCCTCAAACAATGCCCTTTGGAGACCAGCAGAAAGCAATGTCCGGCAGAAACTACAAGTTACATGAAAACACGGAGGAGCATCGTGTTGATCTCAGCGGAAGATGCCAGTGTCAGGGGCTTGAGTTACCCTTCCATATGTAAGTTTTGGCCATGTATTTTCCTTATATGTGCCTACTCTTTCTATTGATAGAAGATGTGTTTGTGGTGGAATGCACTCCATTTTTATAGGGAGCGCTATTTTTTTTATTATTTTTATTACTATGCTATTTTGTGAAAGGCCTTTGCTTTGAAATAATCAGGTCCTCTGACTAATTAATAAAGGCAACCACATTTTTGGGGTCAGGGGAGCTTGTGAAATCTGGTTTTGAGTGAACATAGATCCTCAGAGGACCTTGAACCTGGAATAGCCTCATTTTTAGGGAATTCTTTGAGTTGGTGGCGGAGGGAAAAGGAAAACAGGTGCTAAATGTTCTTGTGTGTGTGTGTGTGTGTATATTTCCGAGGGAAGCTCTCTATCTCTTCACTTTTCACTCTTTTTTTAGTATTGATGACAATATTCAGGTATACACATAATCCATTTCATTCGAGTTGTTTAATATTCTTGGCACTGTAACATTGGTTCTGAAAATGCAGCATATTGCCTACAATAAGATGGAAGGTGGGGATGGGAAGAGGAGGTTGCTGTTACAGATTAAGGCTTAACACAAAGTGCAATGTTGTGTTTGATGAATGTTTATTAACAGTGCTGACTCCTGAGTTGGTGACTTCTCTGTAACCTCAAGAATGAGTGACCTTTGCACAGGAGACATCAGGGGACAGTGGGGCATGGATCTCTCCTGTATCCAGTGGCCTCCCAAATGCAGAGCTTGAGGAAAGCCTAGCTGGTGCTAAAAACAAACCACAGGGTCTCCAAAGTTGTCGCTCAGTTTGTCAGAAATATTGTCCCGGGTGCTTCCCTGTGGTTTCAACCACAATACTTCAACTAACTGTTTCTGAAATGAATACATAAATACCTGCAAGAGAGCATTTATTGCTAACCTAAGGTGAATTTATTGTTCAGTCAGCTTGAATGGTCCATTAAAGTACATTACTCCTCCCATCAAAAACAATTTAATAGCTGCTGTATTCAATTATATTAAAGTTTTTCTTTTCCTATAAATGAATGAATCACTAATTTTGACAGTCAGGAAGGAGGTCGGTCAGATAACAAACAAAACAAGAGCGCCATCTTGTGTCGGTGCTTGAAACCACCAGTGTGCTTGGGCAATCTTGAAAATATAAAATAATTTATGAAAATAAATTATAATCTTGAAAAATCATTTTCCCATCCCTCAAGATTGGAGTCTGGACTTGAGGCTGCCAACTGACCATTTGATGGGATTGACTTTTATACCAAACTCTGAATCATATTAACAGGGAGCAAGCTGTGGTAATATGTAGAGTGAATTTAGAAAGAAAGGAATTTTAAAGGAAAAAAAAGAATAAAGTAAAACAATTCTATTTCCTGTGATAGGTAATCTTCAGGCAATTATTTATATAGTTTCAAGGGGAAGAAAAAAGAAACACTCATACACATACAAACACTTGTATCTTGAAGTAGCTTTTTTTTTTTTAATTGAATGTGAGGTACTGGAAAGATATCATTTAATCCTTGGTTTGGGGCAAAACTTTAAATTCAAGGTTAAAAGAATTTTCTCTGAGATTTATATTGTCTCTAACTTTCAGGAAACAGAAAATTAGATTCCTTTTCTCATCTGGTAGAAGGCTAGTATCAATTTGTTCCTCTCCTACTCTGGCACAGACTTTCCCAAAAAAATGAACACCTTATAATTTGAAAGAGGGACTAGAAGCAGTCTAAGAATAGAATGGTGAGAGAAATGAGGAAAAGCTGATGGATTGGAATAAAAGGTCATAGGATTCAGAGTAAGAAGAGATCTTAGACACTATATAATGCCACCCCTGCATTTTACAGAGAGGGAGGCTGAGACCCCAAGAGACTAAGCCATCCGTTTGATATATAATATAGCAAGGATTCCAGCCCAAATTGTCCTATTCCAAATACAGTGAGCTTTCCATGATAGTACACTCTCTCTCCTTCATGGGAATGAGTTAACAATCATCCTGAACTCTACCAATATGCTGTGAAATAAATTCACCTTTTTATCATTAATTACAATCACCATAATAGCATATATTACATAGCACTAAGAGCTTTACAATTATTTTCTTATTTAATCCTCATAACCATGCTGGGAAGTAGGTGCTATTTATTACTATCTCCATTTTACAGATGAGGAAACTGAGGCAGATGGAGGTTAAGTGACTTGCCCAGCTATTAAGTGTCTAAGTCTGAGGTAGGTGCTATTATTATCCCCATTTTACAGATGAGGAAACTGAGTCAAACAGAGGTTAAATAAATGTCTCGCTCAGGTCACACAGCTACTAAGTATCTAAGGCTAGAATTGAATTGAGATCTAACTCCAGGACCAGAGCCAAAGATATAGCTGAAAAGATGAATGTGTGATCTCTGTACACTATGCAAGTCCAAAGCTGGGGCAGAGGCTACCACATTCCCAAGTGTGGCCTCTTAGGTTCATTTTCATCCTTTGCAGCTCACCAAAAGGCATCCTGACTCGTGGGCTAACAACTAGGACAGGAGATCAGTGCTTTGCTTTAGGACCCCAAATGTAAAGGGTGCTGAAATCTTCAACAGTTTAGAAGCAAGAGAATGTAGCACCTAGTTAGCTAGGACAACTCATTAAACTAGGAAGTTCCCGGATGCCGTATTGGAGTAAGTTTTTACTGCTGCTGGCCTCCCCCTCCCTCCCTCTCTCCTTCCCTCCCTGGTAGCTTCTTATTGGGAGCCTCAGATCTTTGTCTCCTCCCATTCATGGGTGTCCTTGGGTGGGAAAGCCTTGCATATAGAGCTTCCTCCAAACTGACAAAGTGATCAGAAGTAAGATGTAGCCCCCCAGATGATATTCCCTAGACAAGCAATATTGAAGGGAGCAGAGATCTACCCTCTCAGAGGTGGTGGCCTCCAGCTCCACCTTCCTGCTCCTCCTCCTGGCAAGTCTCCCTTGGAGAAGGGTGGGGGGAGAAGAGGCCAGTGAGTTCTACTGTGCCTGCCTTGAGCCACATGAAATGGCAAGTCCCTTGCCATAAATGGAGCTTCACTACATGTATGGGGCTCTCAACTCTCCCATTACTGCATAGATTTTAGAAAGAACTCTGCCAGGCTGTAGAATACCCAGAGGAAAGCCATGGCAGGGGGAAAAGATTCACCACTGTGTGGAAAGAAGATGGGGTGAAGAAGGTTGGGATGTTTAGCTAGAAGAAGAAAAGACTTGAGGGGATGGGGGGATGGGAAGAGATGCAATTGCTGCCTTAAAGTACATGAATGGTTGTCATATGGAAGCGAGATTAGACTTGTCTTTCTTGATCCTGGAGGGGCAGAATTAGGACCCATGAATGAAAGTTGCAGAGTTCCTGTTCAGCAGAAGGGGAAATTTTTTTTTAAATACTTACTACCAGGTAAATGTAGACAGGGCAGCTAGATGGTACAGTGGATAGAGTGCTGGCCCTGGAGTCAGAAGGACCTGAGTTCAAATCCATCCTTATATGTGACTACGTGACCCTGGGCAAGTCACTTAGCCCTATTTGCCTCCGTTTCCGTATCTGTGAAATGAGCTGGAGAAGGAAATGGCAAACCATTCCAGTATCTTTGCCAAGAAAACCCCAAATGGGGTTATGAAGAGTCAGACACAAACTGAAATAACAACAACAACAAATGTAGGCTGGGTAGAGAATGTTGTCTTCCAACAGAGGTCAGATGGTCATTTTTTTTTTTCTGTAACATTAATGGGGATTCCTCCTTCAGAATGGGTTGAACTAGATGACCTCTGAGATCCCTTTCAGACTGAGACTCAGAATTCTATTATTCTATAACCTAAGAATGCCTAATGGGTGTAAATCCTCATTTGTACTTTCCAAATCTTAATGTCATCAACCAGTCAATAAGGGCTGGTTAAATGGTGCCCTGTGATTGGCATGTTCTGGATGCTAGGTAGACAGGTGAAAAAAGTCTCTACACCTAATGAACTTCCATTCTGTCAGGGGAATGACAAGCACACAGATAGAAATATTCAAGGTAGATGTGAAGTAAATGGGAGGTCATTTTGGGGGGATGCAACACTAGCTGAATGGAGGTTCCAGGGGAGGAAATGCCTGGGAGACAGAAAGAGCTATGTGAGGAGCAGTAAGGAAGCCAGGTTGGCTGAACCTTGGAATGTGTGCAGGAGAGGTTAAACCTGGCCTGTGAAGAGCTTTAAAATACAAACAAAGGTGTCTGTGTAGGGTCTTGGAGATAATGGGCCACTACTGGAGTTTATAGCGCAGTCAAGTGGCATGGTCAGCCCATGACTTTGGCAGCTGTGTGTGGGATGGCTCGAGCAGGGAGAGACTTGAGGCAGGAAGATCAGATGGGAGGCTAGAGGTGATGAAGGCCAGAACTGGACTTGGGGTACTGTAAGTGAAGAGGAAGGGATGGCTGGGAATGATGTTGTGAAGGGAGCATCCAGGAGGCTTGGCAACTGAGAGTATGGGGTGGGGGAGAGCAAGGAGGAATAAAAGGTAACTCCAAAGTTTGCAAGTACTGTGCCTGAAAGAGTGGCGATGACCTTGGCAGAAACTGGGAGGTCTGGAATAGGGGTAGGTTTTAGGGGGGAAAATAATGAGCTAATTGGGTCATGTTGACTTTGAGATGCCTGAGGAACATACAATTTGAAACATCCCTATCAGAGAAGGTTTCTAGGGATGAAATGGAAGTTCCCAAGCCACCACCGACTAAGGACTTGGACAGCTCAGCAGCACGAAATTAGAGGACCTGAGGTCATTCTTATTCCAACAGTAGAATGTAAATTCTTTGAGAGCAAGATTTTGGGACGTTGGGATTGTATCACAAACCTAATACAGTGTCTCACGCAAAGTAGGTGTTAAACATTTGCTGAATTGAGTTTTGGGGGTCCTGCAAATCATGAGGTCCTTCTGGCTATATCAGATGGCCGAGACATTAATAAATATGGGAAGGGAAGGGAAAATGAGGAAAGTGTTCCACTGATTCACTTACTAAATGAAATTAATATCAAGGCAACCTAATTCTAATGTTTGTCTAGCACTCATTGGCCTTTTTCTCCATCAAAGAACAATTATATGTAGAAAATCCTGAATCTCTACTGTGCTTGCACTTTATCCCACAAGTATTTCTATTTCATTCTGTACCTAGAGTGCATCTCACTGTGATACCCAAGGCACTTACCCTGGGGGGAACTAATCCATCAGAAGTAACTACAGTTTAACTTAAACAAGGAATTTAAGTCTCTTTCCATCACTCATGTGAAAAGCAAATGTTTATTCTCTCTGCCTGGTCCTCAGACCTTTGAATCTGGTTTGACATTATAATCCAGCATTGGTTTCACACCTTTTACATTTCATTTTATGACTATTTTTGCCTGATTCTTATGAATGAAGGGAGACAGTGTTGGCACAGTGGAAGGGCCATGAAGTCAGAGAATCAAATCCTTCCTCTGACATTATCTGTGCAACTTTGGGCAAGCCCCTTAACTGCCCTTAGCCTCAGTTTTCTCAGCTATAAAATGAGGGGACTAAATTAGATGGCTTCTAGGTGGCGCTGTAGTAGATAGAGGGCCAGACCAGGAGTTAGGAAGACTCATCTTCCTGAGTTCAAATGTGGCCTCAGACCCTTACTAGCTATGTGACTCTGGGCAAGTCACTTCACCCTGTTTGCCTCAGTTTTCTCATCTCTAAAATGAGCTGGAGAAGGAAATGGCAAACTATTCCTGTATTGTTGTCATGAAAACCCCAAATAGCATCATAAAGAATTGGACACGATCAAGAATTGATTACAATCAAAATCACTGAACAACAAGGAGTCCCTTTCAGGTTTAGATGTATAAACCTGTGGCTCTGGAATCAGAGGAGCTGGACTCAAATCCCACCCTATGACTTTGGGCAAGTCCCTCAATCATCCTGGGCCTTGTTTTTCTCATATGTAAAATGAAGGAATTGGACCATCTCGTCTCCGAAGTTCTTTCCAGCTCTAGGTCTGTGGTTCTGTTTCACAATATTATTTTTAAACTCTGAGGTTATTGCAGCATTTTATTTTGCTCGCTAGAGGGTGCCATTTCTTTTCCACAAAGGCCATGTCAATAAACATCTTCTAGGACTGCAGATAGGAACATCTGTTCAGATATCAAACCAAACTTAATGAAAGTAAACAAAATGGTTTATTTAGCTGGGTAAGTATTCCTATTGTTTCGTAGGACTTCATGCCCTCGTATAAAGAAGATCTTCATTCTTTCAAACACAGGAATCTATTTTCCAGCTGCAATGGTTCACAGGGTTCCCATCCTTCCTTTCTTTTTCTATTGGGTGGTAATATGGAAGAGCGATGGCCAACTCTTAAAGTTCCTAAAATCATCTCCTTTTCTTCCTCCCTCCTCATCCCCATAGGGTCTTAAATTATCTTTGTGAAAGGTTATAAGCAAGAAAAGAATGAAATATCCCTGCCTTTGGGGCACTCTAATAACAAGGGTCTCATAAAGAGGATATTCAAGATGGCCACAACCATTGCAGGAAATCAACTATTGGATGGTAATGCCCAAGCTAGTCCTGCCCTTTCTTACAGATGTCTCAAGACATGTTTGTACAGACTTGAACAATGACTTTAACCTCATCTTTTCAGATGAGTCCCAGAGGAGTGAGGTGACCTGAGGTCAGACTAGAAGAGACTTTTTAAGACAAAGTTCTATGGATTGGATTCCAAGATTCCCACTCTTTAGCTATTTGAAATACAACTTTATTAGGATACAAACAAAATGGGACTGACAGAATCTCAGAGGTCATCCAGTTCAGGCTTTACCTGAACAGGAATCCTCTCTCCAACATATCCAAACTATGGTCATCCCCAGGCTTTCCTTGAAGACCTCTAGACATGGGAAACCCCGACTTTCCAAGTAGCCTAATTCTGCTTTTGAATAACTAACAAGGTAGCAGTAAGTCAATGAGCATTTATTAAGGATCTGCAATGTGCTAGGCACTTCGCTAAGCAAAAGAAAGGCAAAAATCAGTTTCTGCCTTCAAGGAACTCACATTCTAAGGGGGCAAAAATTGTGCAAAGAACTCTGAAAATAATAACAAGAATGATAATGTTATTACTCTATATTATCTCATTTTATCTTCACAGCAACACTGGGAAATAGGTGCTATTATTATCCCCATTTCACAGATAAGGAAACTGAGACAGACTCCGAAACAGCTATGGTCTAGATTATATGATTTTTTAACAGCCGTATTCATCCCCTTCAATGTCCCAAAGACTAAGCACAGGATCTGTTCAACCACATGATAAATGGCCACCCTGCCATCACAGTACAGGTTTCTATAATACCTGATCCCGAAGGATGGGCTTCCCCTTCCTTGAGAATATTTTCGTCCTGAATCCCAATTGTCTAAGAAATCTATAGATCCAACTCATGCTGCACTTCTTGGGCTGGGTCCATGACAGCCTTTGCATGGCAACTATTTCTGAATTGGAGTTCCCATTAGGTTCTCTAGGCAGTGAAAGAAGGGCATCTAGAAGTTCTAATCACTTTTGGTTGAAATGTCATTAGAGAAGATTTTCTTCCCCATCAAAGACAGTCACCTTAGCTTTCCTGTTCTTTTTTTTTTTAATTTTCATTGATTTGTTTATTTACTTTTAGTTTACAAAATTCAGTTCCACAATCCCTTGAGTTTCAAATTTTCTTCCCCCCCCCCTCCCCACCATGGTGCCGTGCAGTCATGTATAGGATCTGCAAATACTTTCACATTGTACAATAGTCTGGTTGTATAGAAGGGTTGTAACCAATGAGTGAACACTGGGAAAAAAGAAAGAAAACCAAACATGAAAAAGAA
>CM053583.1:99970762-100005215 GCA_028627135.1 Pseudochirops cupreus | reverse complement strand
TGTGTCTGTGATTGTGTGCAAATTTTTCCTGGTTCTGTTCTTCTCACTTAGCATCAGTTTGTATAGGTCTTTCCAGGTGAATATGAAGACTGTGTCCTCCCCATTTCTTATAGCATAATGTATTCCATTACATTCATATACCATACCTCGCTCAGCCATTCCCCAATTGATGGGCATCCCCTTAATTTCCAGTTTTTGCCACCACAAGCTTTCCTGTTCTTAAGGTCCTCATCATTATGTCATAACATTTTAGGCACATTTTCATGTAATCATCCCACTGGATCTCTACGCTGGTTACGTACAGTCTCATAACTGAATCTTGGTGTCACATCAAACACAATCATCTCCATTGAGCAATGTAATGCTCTCGGATCACCAGATTTCTCAATTTCTCTTGAACACCTATTTCTCATTCTGTACATTGAATTTAATAGCTCTCCTGTTAGTATGAAAGATGAACTTCATACTTCTCAAATCCATGGGTCAAGTGGTGAATTTTACAAAGATGGTTTTCTAGTACCCCTAAGAGTAGCTAACTCTTAGAAATCTGAAGTGACCTTGGGCAGGAATGTTTTTGGGGGAGGAGGAAGGCAATTGGGGGTAAGTGACTTGCCCAGGGTCACACAGCTAATACGTATCTGAGGTCAGATTTGAACTCTGGCCCTCCTGACTTCAGGGCCAGCGCTCTACCCACTTCACCACCTAGCTGCCCTTGGGCAGGAATCTTGATGGTTCTTCTAAAAGCATCTGCATATCCATCTCAGTGAATGAAAAAGATGAGAATGAAGAAGATGGTGGAAGCACAACTCTAGACTATATGTAAGTTGTAGAGATGTCAACTTGTATTATTGGACAGATTTCCCTCACCCGGGAGGTCACATATTGAAACAATCTCACGTCAAGTCCCTATCCCTGCCCTGTCTTTACCTCCCAATCTCTGCACAAACTGTCTATGCAAAAGGAGGGAATGTTGAACAGGGGCTGAGATGGGCTTGGAAGACCCTTGGCCTCTCTTTTGAGCCCTTCCATCTTCCTCATCTCTGCCAAGGTCTAGCTCCTGTGTCTCATTTCTGAGGCGAAGCCAACAACTCCTGTACGTTACTACATTAGGTGATAAAGGCTTTACAGCATTATCCTTCCCAGGAGTTCTGCTACTTTCACAAGGACTTCTTAAAAACCAAATTCCAGTGGAATGAACTGGTCCTAGGATAGGGACCTTGTTTTTGCCTTTCTTGTATCCCCAGGGTTTAGCACAGGGCTTGGCACACAGTAAGGGCTTCATAATGGGCAAGTACTTGTAGCTGAAGCAGGAGGGCACCCTGAGGGGAAGGTGAGAGGCGCCATGTGTGTCAAGCCCATCAAATCACCACCATCTTGACTGTCATCTTCTCTTTAGACCCTGATGGAGACTTTGCGGGACCCTCAACCCCAAAGCCTTGAGAATAGCAGCATCTAGGCCACTGGATCTGCCTCTAGACTAACCTCTGTGGTCATCGCTGAAGGGAGAAAATCATTGCAGAGAAGGCGCCAGCCTTCCATTTCATCACTAAAAACAACTAATGACCTCCTGCCCCTACCAGGCAGATGAGCACAAGAGCCCTGGGAGTGGCAGCACCCCAGACTACTGATCCTGCTCCTACCCCAGGCCTTACAGTCATCACAAAGTAACTCTTGTGGAGAAGAGAATAACCATTCCCACTGAGTGCCTACCAACTGCCATTTACCAGGCAGGCAAGCCAATCTTCCTGAAGCAGCATAAGGGAGACCCAAGAAACAGCATGTGTTCAAACCACCACCCATTTTCCCTTGGGTGTTAATGGAGACATCATGGGACCCTCAACCCCAGAGCTTTTGGCACAGCTATTCTTCCTGCCCAGCATCTACAGCTATTAACCGGGGAGACAACCCTGTGGAGAAGCAGCCCAGCAATGCTCCAATAGGTACTATATCTACATCTATTGAAGACTTAGAGAGTAAAGTTCTTGTCAACAAAAGCTTGACCACTGAAAAAATGGTTCAACATCAAAAAGGAATTTTTAAAATAGTGGAAATCATATTCAAGAAGCGTTGGCATCTTCTCTGTTTCTACACCCTAAGGACCATGGAATCTTTCCAGCTGTCTTGAAGGAAAAACCTTCCATGCATGTTTTCTTCTCCGTTGAAATGGAACCCTTACTTTTCTATTTGGAGCCCCGATAATTAGCACAGTGCTTTGTACATAGTAAGCACTTAATAAATTCTTCATTCATTCATTCACTCAATAAAAACTTGTTGCTTGATGGACTGATTGATTGACTGCTGAGTCAGTCACTGTGAAAGGCTTAAAGTAAGAAAGAGCTTCTAAGACTGAGAGCCCTTCAAATCACAGATACCTTTTTGGGAGCAGCTTCTCTTACCTTCTCTGAAGGTTTTTCTTTTTGTCCCTTGCCTTTTCTGGGGTCTTGACCAGAGAGAGGAAAGGGAGAGGGAATAAATCGTGGTTCTTTCTCATCACAGCAACTGGTCCTTTCAGGGGAAGAAAGAAGCAGAGCTCCATGGGAAAGCAGTCCGGGCTCTGCTCTATACCCTGGGCCAGGGGCTAGAAAGAGAGCAGGTCTGAAGGACAAAGCAGTCAAATCCCAAGAAAGGATTTTATCCTTTCTTGGAGGTTTCAGAAGACAACAGAGAGAATTTTCTGAGAACCCACAAAGAAGACGGCAAAATGTTTCACTCTTCTGTCTCTAGTTCAGATAAGAAAGAACTACTTGGGAGAAAGTTTGTGATGTTTGATCTCTTTTTTTAAACTTAATTTAAAAAATTATAATGATAATAAAACACATGAGGGCTAAGAACCAGAGCCAGCCCAGGATGATGCTATGTAGCCGCATTTAGCCATATTATAAAACAGTCCTCTTGCTGAAATGCCAAGCTGCTTTGATTAGATGAAAATAAACCAGGACGCTTTGAGGTTAACTTGCCCTGAGCAGATTTCTCCACCAGACCTGGTCCATTGGCCCTACACTTCCCCTAAGCAGCAGAGACAGCCGCTGGCTCAGCAGTCACGTGGTCCCCCCCATGATGGGCTGTGATTCTCAAATGGGGCCTAGGCTAAAACCTCAGCCCCTTTAATGTGACTCATCCATCTGACTATTCACAGCCATGAGACTTGCTGGTGGGAAAAGTAGACGTGGGCAGCAGTGTGGGGGCTCTCCCTCCCTAGCACAAGGAGACCATGTGCCCGGCACCCTCGGGCCAAGTGAGGTATGATAGAATGAGGTGACATTTTTCGTCAGAGGTCCTGCAAAGACTTTTCCTAGGATCGGAGAGCTTGGGGAAAGGCTAGGCATGGAACAGAAACTAACAATTTTGCGCCCAGGGTAAGCAAAATGATGAGGGATGGGGGTGGGGAGCACCCTCAATTCATTAGGAGGGTGCCAGTGGTTGTGACCTGAGACAAGGATGTGCTGGAGTGCACATTTGACAGCTGATTGTTAAATTTTCAGCATGGACATTCAAGTCTTGAAAATCAGCAAATGCTACAAATCAGAGCTTGATTTATTGTTCTGTTGACTCTCAAGACTTAAGAAACTAATAGTGAAAATGTTCATTCAGATTAAACTTAAAAGTTTTTTTGAGAGTACTTCCTCCTGACTCCCTGTAACTCCCCAGGTAGCTGTTAATCATTTACTACCTGAGGCTCTTCCGGGGATGGCTGGGGGAGAGCCGGGAGGGATCATGGCAGTGAAGGAAAGACTCAACTTGGCTGTGGTTGGATGGGAACAGGAAGGTGGAAAGAGAGCAAACTGCCAACAACTATCTTTCTATTGTAACAGGTTTAACTATTCTTGCTAATTAACTGCAAGGCTGGGAACAGAGGAGGTATTTCTAGGCTTCTGAAAAAGAGGACCAAAGGTTATCAGTGTTCCTCTGGCCACCCCACCCTGGAGACAGGCTGAAGGCTGTATTATTTCTATAATGAAGACATCCACTCCTCTGCCAGGTAAGGGGAACCTAGTCAAGGGTATTGGGCTTCCAAGATCCCCTCCAGTGCTGATATTCTATGATATTATCTTCTAGGCTCCCATGGAGGACACTTTCATCCATACATTATATCAAGGCCATCAGGGCCTGTCCCCAAGAACCAATGGGCATTGCATTACTATTTTAATTTCTAGTATCTGTCAAAGGAACAGTGGTGGTCTGTGGTCGCTGAAAAGTCAGCCCAGTGCCTTGGTCGGCTCTGTGGGAATTTGCCCAGACTGCTCTGGGAACGTCATGCAGCTTTGCACTATAAAATCCTAGAAACTAATTAACTGCACATGGATATACGTACCCAGATAATGGATTATTCATCCTCAGATCAAATCATATGTTTATATAGAATCATAAAGTTGAAAGGGACCTGAATATCAAGTCATTTTAATCAAAAAGCACTTGATGAGTGTCAACTGTATGCCTGGCACTAGACCATTCTCCTATCTCCAGAAAGAGAAGTAGTTTGCCAACTCAGACAAATGTTTAGATCCTAATTCTGGTGACCCACACATAGGAAGAATTTCCCCAAATTTTCTCAGTACATTGCCCTATTATTTAACCATCCTCTAAGTTTGGTCTAATATATTGCTAGAGTTTTGGATTAAAAAAAATTTAGACCAGATCCATGATTTCATTTCATCTCTTGATGAGGAAATCTCTGCCAAGTCATATCTACACCCGATCTGCAATTTGGAACAGGGGTTCAGACTCTTTTTTTGTGTCATAGACCCCAATGGCAATATGAAGTCTATGAATGGAACCCTTCTCAAAACAATGCTATTAAATGCATATAATAAAATATCATGGGTAAGGAATAATGTTGAAATACAGTCATCAAAGTATTGATTAAACAAGTCTGTGGCCTCCTGTCTAAGAATCCTTGTCTTGAGTCACCTGAAGGTACTGCTTGCCCATGAGCACAGCAGCTAGTAGTTGTCACAGACAAGATGTGAGCCCGAGTTTTTCTTTTTTTTTGACTCTAAGACAAGTTCCTTATGCCTTTCACCACTCTATCTTGACTTAGTCGTAAGGAAAATTTGATTCTATTGGCTGTGATTGCTAAATTGTGTGACACACTCTAATCATGCGTAAGTTTGTCCATCTCTAGAATGGGGATGTTTAGAAGACCCTCATACTAATGCCAGAAGGCTATGATGTCTCTGGTGAAGGAAAGGCAATCTCTCTGAGCAAAAGCATTCATCTGGGGTGGGGTGAGCAGAGAGTTCAGAAGAGCAGCTACGGAGGCTTGTTCCTTTCAGCAAACACATTGAAATGGGCCTTTGAAGCAAAGTCAGCTGCTGAGCCATAGGAATTAATGCACTAATAGTTGAGTTGTATTTAGGAAGGACAAATTTCTTTCACTACATTGAATCAAACACCAATAATTGTTTCTGAATAAACACAGTCTTCAGAATGTTGAATCTCTAAATTGGTTCAGAGCCTTCACTCGAGTTCTTCCTGGCTTCATTCAGGGCTGAGAGAAGGTAGACTAGGCTGCCGCTAGACGGACAAGCAAGCCCAGTAGAGGAAGGATGGTGTACTTTGACCAGGGATTGCAATAACTGCAGTAATTTTTTTTGCAGTGTTTATTTCCTGGACAGTGTCCAAAGAGCAAACTAGCCAAGAACTGTCCCCTGATGTTGCTGCCTGTGCCATATTCCTACACCCAGACTACATTTGCAAGAAATACCTGCAGGTTCCTAGCCTCCATGAACAGTTAATATAGCCCGTGTGGCTTTGCCCAAAGAGGTCTAACAATATCTCGGGAGTGAGAAGTTATGAGAGAGAATATTTCAAAGATTCACAGGTCACACTGTAAATAAACCTCAAAGGAAGCATGTAACTGACTCCAAGCAAGAAAACAGGAAAACCCAAAAGAGGTGGGGGCTGGGAGTTGGGGCGGGATGGGGAGGGAGGGGAGGAGAAAGCGCCAGAGATGCTTTTCCTCTTCTCTTGGGCTGAGGGGTGGGTTAGGGTGGAGGAAAAGATCTTGTTGGAGAAAAGCAGAGCTAGGGAAATTCTAGGCAAGTTACTGCCATGACAATAAGACAGTTTTCCCCCAAAATGGCAATATTTTATGATGCCGTTTGTACTAGAGACTCCAGCTTCCATCATCAGCATTAGGATAGCAAAGTGGGAGCCACAGAAATCTTAACCACGGCTCCAATTTTTGTGCTCCATAGCCCTGCCTGAGGTAGTGTGGAGAGAACAGAAAGAATGGTGACTTTAGAATTAGAAACACTGGGTTCAGGTGCAGCTAGGTGGTGCAGTGAATAGAGCACCAAAATCAGGAGGACCTGAGTTCAAATCCAACCTCAGACACTTAACACTTATTAGCTGTGTGACCTTGGGCAAGTCACTTAATCCTAAAATACAAAAAAGAGGGGAAAAAAAGAAACACTAGGTTTAAATCCCTGACTCTGCTATTTGGGGAGAGGGGGGTGAGAGAAGGAATAAGCATTTATTAAGTGTCAGACCAACACAAATTTGGGGGCCAGCCTAGGTGACTCAGCAGATAGCATGCCATGTCTGGAGTCTGGAAGTTCCTGAGTGACCTCAGACACTTACTAGCTATGTGACTCTGTGCAAATCACTGCACCTATTTGCCTCACTTTCCTCATCTGTAAAAATGATTTGGAGAAGGAAATGCAAACCACTTCAGTGTCTTTGCCAAGAAAACCCCAAATGGCGTAATGGACTGAACACCAAAATGCCAGGTACTATGCTAAACACTTTAAAAATATTATTTCATTTGATCCTCAGAATAATCTGTAAGGCAGGTACTATGATTATCCCCATTTTACAGTTGAGGAAACTAAAGCTGATAGGAGTTAAGTGACTTGCCCAAAGTAACAAAGCTAGTAAACATCTGAGGCTGAATTTGAACTCAGAACTTCTTGACTTTAAGTCTAGTACTCTATCCACTGGACCTCCTGTGTGACTCAACAAATCACTTAATCCCTATTAACCCTGGTTTCCACCTGTGAAAAATGAGGTAAATGGGCTAGATACATCTGATGTGTCTCCTAGATTTAAACTCATTATCTCAGATATGTTTTCTAGAAAAAATTAAGCTTGTGAAACAAGTATTCCATAACTAATTGATGATTATTTTCCAAATAACTAGGTTGTTGGTTGTATATGTGTATGTATGTGTAGACTTGTAGGACTTCAGAGTTGAAAGGGAACTGGGACGTCATGTAATGTAACTTATTCCTTATCTCACACTCTACAATTGGGGAAACTGAGGCCCAGAGAGTTTAAAAGGTTGGTTCAAAATTTGACTAAATGCATCCCCACACCCCCACAAAGCAGTTTCTAAGGACGTAGGCAAGGGTCTTTCTCTTTTCTCCTGTCCTACCTTCTCCTCTGCTCTCTTTCTCCCCTCCCCCGCCCAATCCTTCCTCTTTTCTTTAACGTCCCCCTGTGAACAGCTTGCCAATACTTTGGTTCAGGGCAGGGAACCTGCAGCCTCAAGGTCACATGTGGACCTCTAGGTCCTCAAGTGTGGCCCTTTGAATACAAACTTCACAGAACAAATCCCCTTAGTAAAAGGTGGAACCAAGGCTTGGTTCATAATGCCAGGGGTGATGAGGCTGTTGTAGATTTCCTAGCTCTATTCATTTTTTTCTTCCCAGCCACCATCAGACAGGATGAAAGAAACTGGGACCTAAGAGCCTAGAGGTGTTCTTTGTGATCTCAACTACCAGCTGCAGACTTGCCTGGGAGCAGTTTGATGCTAGGGATTGACTATAGTTAGGGACATGAGAGGGAGAGGAGAGTTCTCAGGGGAGCTGTGCTACTTGACGGTCCTCTTCTGAAGAATCAAGGAATCCTACAGAGTTCTGATTTTCTAGGCTGTGCTTTGAAATGTTGACGAGAAGCTCTGAGTCATTGCTGTGGGATTTCAATGAACCAGAACCCAACCAGCAATTAACCCAAATTTACCCCTTTGCCTTATACTTTTAGGAGAAAGAATCAAATGTCAAAGAAATACACTGATATCAGGGTTATGTTAAACACACACACACAAATACCAAGATCCCAACAATTTATAGAGAATGTTCTGGAATGAGGAGAGACGATTTCGGTTCCAAAAATTTTTGTATCTCTATTTTGGGCCAAGAGGACTTGAGGTTCAGAATGTTCTCTCATCCCACACCATTCAAAGTCAAATTTGATTATGCTCAATATGATAATATGATATGATATGATATGGAGTATGATATAACTTCTGGGATGTTGTTGGTCCTTTGTTCTAGAAGAGTACCAATGACATCCAGAGGGTGATGTCTCGACTTGCAAGTGAATTAGATTTAAGTGAGGCAGAGCTGTGCCAAATCATCAGCCTTACTCTCTCCTCCAAAGTCATTGGTATCCAATGGTAAGACATATGTCAGGATGACTGATAATGGCCCCCAGCATAATGGATAGAGCATTGGGCTTGGAATCGGGAAGACTCACCTTCCTGAGTTCAAATCCAACCTCAGACACTTAGCTATGTGACCCTGGGCAGATCACTTAACCCTGTTTGCCTCAGTTTCCTCATCTGTAAAACAAGCTGGAGAAGGAAGTGGCAAGCTATTCCAGTATATTTCACAAGAACTTCCCCCAATGGAGTCATGAATAGTTGGATATGACTGAACAATAACAACAAATGACATAATATAACATAACATGAATGATATGACATAGTCTAACATAACAGAATAGAATAGACTACAAAAATATGATTATATGATATAATGACATAATATGATCTGATACAATATAATGTAGCCACCCTATATAAATCTCTTTAGATAATTTTTTTAACCAAATCTGTAATTTCAATGGAATAGGGAGTTCCCAGGGAGAAATTTACTCTTCAGTGCAGGTGGGCACGTTCTCATTAACATGAGAGTTAGCTGGCATACGAAGAGGCTAAGTGCTTTGCCTGAAATCACTTAGCTAATACGCGGCAGAGTCAAGAAGAGCTCCTATCTCACTCTGAGGCCAGCTCTGTATCTACTACCCCCCTCTGCCTTTCAGTTTCGACTTCGTACAGCAGGAAAGTGAACAAACACTTAGGAGGATCGGTAGGATCATGAGCTGGAGGATCCTTGCCTCCACCTCCCAGAGGCCAGTCTTTCCCTAGGATCATGGACCCAGTCCCCTCATTTTCTAGTCCAGAAAGATACCTACACTAGGTTTAAAAGGCAATTCCATTATCACAGTTCTTCTTAGAGTCTGAATAATAAAGCTTCTCACAAAGAGGTTTTCTGTTTATTTGTGAACTACTCCCAAATTTGATCCAGCAGAATCTTTCCCTTTCCACCCTCCTCGATAGCCTCATCCCCTGCCCCGATATTCTTATTTATCAGTCTTGAGGACCTGAGATGTTGAAAGCAGTAATGGAGGCAGAGATAGTCCTTTCCAGCTCTAGGAGGCAGGGATTCTGAGAACTAGGAGCTATATATGGAATCTACTTATTTCCTTCTCCTGTATTAATTATGATGCCCATTTTCTCAGGCTAAGATAAGCTGGGGCTAAAGTACAACCTGATTAGGCAGCTCTCCTGCTGTCCCTAAGACGAGTCTTTGAACTGAATGAAGGTCTTTCCTCCCTTGCTGTCACTTTGATTGAAAACCCCTGGGTACTATGTAGTTTAGCTGAGCTCCAACTGGCCAGTATGTCCTTGGGTGGGCCTCAAATCCTAACGCTTTTGGATGGGTCTGGGAAGGAAGAGTTAAGGAAATGTAACTTTGGCAAGAATGAGAGGAAGAGGATTTCCATCTTGTATCTTCCCCCACCCCTCCCACCAACACTGTTGTTGTTTGTCCTTCGGTCTTGAAGAGGACCATGACATCAGGGAGGTGATTCCAGGACATGCAAGTGAATTGGATTTAAGTGAGGGAGGGCTGTGCAAAGTCACCAGCCTCACTTTCTTCTCCGGAGCCATCTGGGTCAAGTGGCCAGATATAGATCAAAACAACTGGAGATGCCCTAGTGCCATGTGAAAAATGCAGTACCCCAAGATTACAGGAGGTGCTTAGCTTAGTGAAAGCTATTTCTCTCCACCCAGCCCCTCCTCAACCACTTTCAGGGGGAAAAATCCATGCAATGAAAAATAAAACTGGCAGTTTTCTCTATGAGCTCCAACAAAGATCGCTGATCTTTCTCCTAGTGAGAAAATGTTATCAACGTTCCAAAGTACTGTCTTTAGATTTCCACCTGCAAGTCAAGGATGTTTGCCTGGCAAGTTCTAATTGAATCATTGGGGTTTATTCATTGTTTCAAGATAAACGCAACAAATGGACGCTTGTGTCCATTGACTTAAAGAGGGAAAAAAAGAGTCAGGGGAAATAAATCAACTCTCCCATCCTCCCTCTGCAAATAGCAGCTGCACAGGAAGAGGAAGGCTGTTAGCCATCTTTCACTGATGTGCTGTGCAGATCCCGTCAGGGCTCAGACAGAACCAGAGTGGGGCTGCCTGCGAATGAATGTATCTGACACCCTACAGGAAAAAACCTCAGAGGAAAACAAGGAGGCAGAACAATTCTGTGAACTCAACTCCCCATCTTACTCTCCAAACATCTGGCCAATGTGCATTTCATTTCTTTGCTTCAAACCTGCTCCTAGGTTACTAATAGAGAAAATCTCCACCTGGGGTCTCCACTTCATTATCTGAGAGCCCTGAGCGTGAGCCTGACTTTCAGAGTTAAACAATGCAGCTGATTGGTTGGATACAGTATTTTGGGAAAGAGTTGGTTTGCACACTGGACGGCGTTTCATTTCTGCTGGGTCTAAGAGTGAGAGTTGTCCTCATAGAATGAGCGTAACAAAGTCTGGAAACCAAAAGACTTTAAGAAAAACCTGGAGAAAATGGACGATTTTAATTGCATAAAATTGGAAAAGTTTTGCACAAAGAAAACTGATGTAGTTAAAATTACAAGGGAGAGTTAATTTAGAAAAAAACATTTTTGTAGCAATTATCTCCAATAAAGGTCTTATCTCTCAGATATTTAAGAAACTGAGTCAAGTTTATCAAAGTAAGAGCCATTCACCAATAGGTAAATATTTGGTCAGAGGATACTTTTATGAACTCATGAATATTGAAGTGAGCAAAACCAAGAGAATGGTTTATAGAATAATGACACTGAAAAGACAAATAATTTTGAAAGATTTAAGAACTCTGATCAATGCAGGGATCTACTGTGATTCCAGAATACTGATGATGAAGCAGGCTACCCATCTCCTGACAGAGAGTTGATAGACTCAAGATGCAGAATGCGACATAGGTTTTGGACATGGTCAGTGTAGTAGTTTGTTCTGCTTGACTATGAACATTTACTTCATTTCTTTTAAGAAATGTTTTTAGGAAAAGTGGGAGGGAGAGAAGACAAATGCTTGTTCATTGAAAAAATAAAAGTTCAAATAAGGAGAAAAAGAAAGAAAAAAAAATCTGCCTAGTGCTAATTACCTTCTCTGACCTCTCATAAAGGGCAATACAATCACTCATAATGATTATGTTAAGACTGAATCTTTTTCCAGTCCCTCTGACCACCCCGCCAGTCAGTATAGCAAGTTTATAAGTAGCTAGTATAAAGGGGCAATAGCAGGAAATAAGATTGCAAAGGGGAACTTGGAAGTCACATTCCTAAAGACCAAAGGAACATAAATTACAAATTATATCATATATCAATCAAAATTCACATCCTAGTCTTATAGGCTGAATCAGCAGAAGCCACAGAGGCACTGCTGTCAAGGTTTTTGATCCTTTGATATGTAAATATCAAGTTCCAGACCAGTAGAATACCATGATAATATTGAGATGATGTGAATATATTAACTTTTGAGTTTTACCAACAACTTTGAAATATTTGAATATGTTAATGAGCTAACCCCAAGATAGCATGGATAAGAGTTAGTCTCTTCCTTCCCAAAACCCTATAAAAAGAAGACCTCAAACTCCTGCCCCCACCTTCCCAGCACCACTGTATCTCTACAGGGACCATGCAGCCCAGTGCTCCCAACTCTCATCTATGGTTCCATGAGTGATAGCCTCTGTCTTTCCCCCCTCCCCTTCCCATTCGCATGCTGCCTCTCTTCCTTCATCATCCTATCCTGTGTTCTCATGCCATTTGCCTCTGTACCCCCTTTGTTGCTTGTCTTGATACTTTCTGTGCTTTTTTTGGCCCCATATAGTTATACCTCTGTTTACCTCTATAGTTATTAACATTTGATTGCAGCTCCATTTCTCTCTGTCGTTGTGGTCTTTCCTGGTGAGTGCCTAAAGAGCCAGGTATACCTGTCCACATTTCACAATTTCATAAATTAATTACCAATTCAATATTATTTTCCAATTTAGGAAAATCCCATGCTCTGTAAAATAATGTGTTTATCATCACAGATATTAGGGATAACAAGGTTATTAAAATAGTTCCAGGGTTTATATCTTCCTGAGTGATACTTCATCCTTTCTTCCTTTCCCTCAGGACTGCTTAACACAGGATTAATGTGATCCATTTTGAAGTATGGTTCCTTGAATTGTGTCTGCATCCCCTAAGACATTGGATAATCAATCTTAAATATGGACATAGCAATTAGCGATCAATACAACTCTCATCACTAATGTGGCTCTCCTTTAGAGAAGCAGAGCATTTTAGTGAGAAATTTACCATACGTGTTGTGATGATAAGGTATCAATTCATTTCAAACACATTTCACCCTTGAAAGCTTAGGCTACGCTGTTTTTCAAACAACGTTATCATTTTCTTTTTGGGGAATAGTGTGACGTGGTAGAAAGAGAACTGGACTTAGATGATCTGGATTTTGAATACAGACTTCACAATTTATTGATTATGTAATGTTAGCATTGCTTCTGAATCTCTTTGAGTCTCAGTTTTATTTATCGTTAAAATGGGGTTAGTGATGCTTGTAGAGGGAGGCAGCCTGGTGTAGTGGTTAGAGGGGCCTTTCTGGGTTCAGGATGAAATGAGTTCAAGTTCTATCTCTGGCACATACTAGTTGTGGGAGTATGGGCAAATCACATGCCTCAGACCACTCTGAAAGATTATAAATTACAGATGAGTATATCACCAATGAGATACCCATAGCAGCTGCTATGAATATGCATGTGTATTTCCAGGGTAAATTTGCAAAATATAAATAACTCTCTTCCTCAAAGGCAAAACCAAAATATGTATTCAGATACCAGAAAGCCAAATCTACCATGGTAACAAAGAAGTTTATACACATCACCAATCCAGGGAGCTCTGACATCCCCAAGCCTTCCCTCTGTTAGATCTTCCCACAAACAAGCTCCCCTAGGCAAAATTCCTCCCTCTCTCACCCATGCTAGCTGCTCTCTCCCAGCTCTACCTCACTTTCTCTTCCTGCTCCACCTGTTGGGTAAGCTCCTCCCACCAAGGGCTCCAGGTGACTCAGGCTCCATCACAGCAGTCAGCTGGGCCTGAGCTCAAAGCAGATTACATAGGCCTATTAATGGGCAGTGAAGATATTCCTATCTCATTCAGATTACAATGAGTTACTGATCTACACTGGTAGACCAAGTTCCCACACTAGAATTAGATCCTACCAAAGGATACCAAGAAAGGCAAAAGCATGGTCCATGTTCTCAAGGAACTCACATTCTAATGGGGGAAGCAACATGCAAATAATTATATGTATATTTTGTATAATATATGTACATACACATGCACACACACATATGTATTTCAAAAGTTTATTGTGAGATTCAAATGAAATCATATTTCATTTCATAAATACTTTGCAATCATAAGATACTCTATAAATATGTCAGTATTGCTTTATGTCAGGTGGATATTATTTGGTTCCTATGGAAAAATACATCCAAGTCTTGACCATTCAGTGATGTTCTACTTTGTGGATGACTTGAGCCATCTTTCCTTCTTTTCCTTTCATGTATACAGAAAGCTTTTTGAAGAAGAGATGATGAAGGAGGGGATTATGGCATGTAAGATGGCCTACATCAATACATGCAGGTATAAAAGTAATTGGTCAAGATCAGAGTAGTTAAATTTCCTGGAATGTGTAGTGCAATAAAGAGAGGTAGTATGAATATCTGGAAGGTAGACTAGCACTCAATTGTAGAAGACCTTAGATATGAGGCTAACAAGTTTGAATTTTTATCCTATGTTGGAAAAAAAAGTAGATAAAGAATGCTTCTTATCTAGGTTATGACATATATGGTTCAATAGTGGGGTGGGGAAACCTGTGGCCTTGAGGCCACACATTCCCCCCACCCTGACGGACATGGAAGGCAGACAACAAGTTGGGTCAAGAACTGAATTGGGAAAATAGACACTGCTAGACTATTGCCCTTGGAAAACAACACAGTACTTTCAAAGACCCCAATCTTCCCCCTGTAACAAAAACCCATTTTTAGAAACCAGCATTCTTCTGGTGGTGGCTTAGAGTCATGGCACATCACAGGGCCATGGATTTAGAGCTGGAAAGGACCTCAGGGGTCATCTAGCTCAACTTCCTCATTTTATAAACAGGAAACGAAGGTATGGAGAAGTTGAGTGACTTGGTCAACAGCCCATCGTGGCAGAGCTACTAGGTCTTCTTACCACAAATTGAATGTTTTTCATGGCACCATGCTGGAAGGAAGACATTAAGAGGGCCTAAATGGGAGGGCAAAACCAATGATGACTTGTACACAAGATGGAGGCATAAAGACTGTCATCAATGGAATGATATATCATTAAAGAGAGGGACCAGGCATGTGGCAAGAGCAAGGGATAAAACTGAAGAGGATACATACTGTACTGATACTTTTGTGATGTTAAAAGATATAAGGTCAACTTCCTGTGGAAAGTTTTTTGGAGAGCATGGACAAGAAGTGTGCAGGGTGAGAAGACATGGAAAGGTTATAATTTAAGCCAATGAAAGGAATCAGTTAGTGAGATCATAGGTCCATTGCAGAATTGAAATAAGGCTATAGGACATCCCTGAAGATGTTTGTGTAGAAGAGTAACATTGATAGATCCATGCCTTAGGAAGATTCTTTTGTCAGGTGTGTGAAGAATGTATTGAAGAGACGAAGTAGAGACAGGGAGACCATGTGAGAACCAGTTAAAAACTTCAGGTAAGAGATGCTGAGAGATCAAACTAAGGTTATAGAAGCATGAGTGGGATAGGAGAGGAGAGATACGGAGAATTCATATGATTAGGCTAATAATAATATAAATAACGTTTCTACCATGTTTAAGTTTGCCAAGCACTTTACATATACAATCTCATGTGGTCCTCACAAAAGCCCTGTGAGGTTAGATACACATGCATTATTATCCCCATTTTACAGATGAAGACACTGTGGATAGGAGAGGTTAGTTGATTTTTTCAGAGTATAGTTTATGAGGCAATATTTGAACTCGTATCTTCCTGACTTCAAGTAGATCACTCTACCTAGTACCTCATTCTAGCTGCCTCTTATGTGGAACCATGAACAAGGAATAAGGGAAAGGGAAGAGTCAGTGAAGATGCTGAAATTTCAAACTTGTGTGATAAGGAGGAGGGTGGTTGGATCAATAGAAAAAAAAGGAAGATGAGAGGAATGGGAGGTTTGAGGAGAAGGATGACAATGTGTTTTGAACATGTTGAATTTAAAATACCAGAGGGACATCTAGGTTGAGACGCCCAGCAGGCTGTTAGATAGGTTGAATATGTAGATCTGGGAGTCATCTGCATGAAATGACCACTGAAGGTATTAGAGCTGATGAGATCCACAAAGAAAAGGGCCATGGATAGTCATACTTGGGGGTGGGGAGATGAAGACCAACTATTGAAGAAGATGGAGAGCAAGGAAGAGAACCAGGAAAGAGAAGAAGGAGGAGAAAGTATCAAGAAAAGGTATGTGGCTGACAGGGTCACAGACTGCAGGGAAGGAGGATAGGTCAAGGAGGAGGAAGACTTAAGGGGAAAAAAACCATTTGATTTGGCAGTTACTAGAGCAATCATTAATTATCTTAGGGTCATTTCAGTAGAATAGTGGGGATGGAAACTTCATTGAAGGGGGTTGAGTGGTGAGTGAATAGAGAGAAAAGAGAGGCAGGGAGTGTTGGCTAATCTTTATCAAAGTTAAGGTTTGAAGAGGGCAGAAAATAAGAGGCAAGATCTGTGAAGGAGCTGTAGGGGAAGTGCTGGTCTTTCATCCACTTTGCTATTTACCACCTGTCTCATCTCGGGCTTGTGACTTTTCTGAGCCTCAGTTTCCTCCTTTATAAAATAAATTAATTGACCCTAGATGACCTCTATGGTCCCTCCTAGTTCTCGATCTATAAACTTAAGAACTTTGGCCATTTTTAAGTAGCTTTGATAAAACGGTGAATGAGGAAGTTACTTACAAATAGTAACACGATTTTTAATAGCTCTTAAAGGTTTACAAAGCATTTTCTTTGACATCACCCTGAAAGATGGGAGCTACAAGTACTGCTGTAACATGAGTCATTTAAGTGATTTGTCTGCAATCGCACAGGTAGCAAGGGTTACAGCAAACATATGAATTCAGCTTTTGAGACTCCAAAACTAGGCTCCTTTCAGCTACACCAATTAGAATTCCTATTCTGTGCATATTGGAGATTGGCCTCCTGGGTGTGGGGTGTGTGTTTTAATCCAAACTTTCTCTTTTCTGCCATTGGTCTAGATAATCTAACATAAATTGTGAATGCTAAACCAGTGCCTTGGGGAAAACATTTCTATCAAGGGCTACTGCCCAGAAAGAATGAAAAATACAAAAGTCAAAAGAAACACAATTTAATTTAGTTTACTCTTTCGTAAAAAAATAGAAAATCCACCTCTGCAAATTTCACATAGGAAAGACATCTTTTTTCAATAAATACAACAAATAGGAAAAAAAATGCGTACTTTAGTCTATTTTATGGCCAAATAGCTAGGTGGTGCAGTGGATAGAGTGCCAGATCTGGAATCAGGAAGACCTGAGTTCAAATATAGTTTCAGATACTTATTAGTTGGGTGACCTTGGGCAGATCACTTAACCCTATTTACTTCAATTTCCTCATCTGTAAAATGAGCTAGAGAAGGAAGTGTCAGACCACCATCTTTTCCAAGAAAACCCCAGATAGGGTCATGAAGAGTTAGACAGACACCACTGAAATGACTGAACAACAACATGGTCAAGTTAGGAAGAGACACAAAGGCAACGAAGGAGGAAAAATGGATGGAGAAAAAAGACAAGAGGAAAGGAGGAAAGAGAAATAACGGTAGAGGTTGAGAGACGGAGAACTAGGGAGTGGAAATAAATAGAAAGACAAGAGGGGAGAGAAAGGAATACTAAAGACTGAGGAAATTGTACATATTCTTCATCCTGTTACAGAATGTTTGCCTGTTGAAATGAGAGTGCACAAAAGCCAAACCAGCATTTGTTAGACGAGATGGATGTCAAATCACGCACCAGCAGTCAGGGAATTTAATTTAAAGGTGAGCCTCGCTTTGAGGGGAGCAGAACGCAGGAGCCTGTTAGGTGCATGCTATGATTCACTGACTTGGATGATTCTGAAGTACAAGTGTAGGCAGGAAAAATAAACCTGCCAAAGTATGAGGAGATCTGGTTTTATGCAAATTTAACAAAAATAATTCAATAATCATTTATTAAGTTTCTACTGTTCATGACACAGTGTAAGCCATTGGGTTCAATAAGTAGCAGAGTCCCTTGCCCTCAAGGAGCTTACAATATGCTGAGGGGAAACGACAAATAATGCGGCAAAGGTGACATCCAAGCAAAATGCCCTCGGAAAATCTGAGGAAGAAGAAAAAGGTGCTAATATCTTACCCTTGTACAGAAAACTATCTCTTTTTTCAAATAACTTTAATCACATAGTGAAGAAGGCAACAAAGCTGAAAAAGAATGGGACCTAGCATCGATAGATCTGGGTTCTAATCTCTCACTAAATATTGATTTTGTGACCATGGGCAAAACGTAAAACTTTTTAGGTGTTCAGTTTCTTCATCTATAAAATGGGGCTAATAATATTGGTACAACCTACTTTACAGGCTTGTTGTGTGTAAAGTACTTTCGTAAACTATAAAGTGCTACATAAATGTGAACTATCATTATAATATCTATTAAAAATGGATACCGTTGCAAGGCTTGTTCCCATATTTGGTCCATGGGAACTTCCTTCTGAACATTCTGAAATTTGCTCTCCGTAAGAGTACATATAGGTACATATCAGACACTGCCAAGACTTCCTCTACTATATCACAAACTCCAGAGGAAGGTTGTTCCTTCCATTATTCCCATCCTTTCAACCCTAACAATAATAATCACAAAAGCAATGACAAAACACCTATCAGAAACAAACCTTACAACACTTTGGAACAAGATTTATCTCACACCTGGGCTCTTTCCTGCAAATTTTAGAGGTATGTTTTTATGGCCAAAGGAAATTGAGCAGGTTAGTCAACAGACATTTTTCTTCTCTGCTCTTCCAATTCAAAAAAATAAAAAAGAAATAATTTAATTTTCCAGACCATGAAGGAAAACATAGAAGCTAAGCGGATGGATTGATTGATTGACATCATTTAGACAGAATGTGTTAGGCTGTGGCCTGTAGCAATCTGTAATCTCATAAACTACCCGAGCTTCCTTGACTGCAACAGAATCAAATTCTGCATGTGAATGGAGAACAGAGACTGCTAACAGCTAGTGGCAGCATGTTCACTTGTGTGAACTACATCATGTATGGCTACATCAGTGACATTCAGTGAAACAGTGAACATTTGGGGCTGGTGGAAATTGTGCATCAGGAAGTCTAGACCTACCTTGATGCTCTCATCAATCCCTTCCATGTTGCAGGTGGGATGGCCAGCAGCTATGATCCAGTGTGAAAAAAATCCTTGGTTCAGTGGCAAAAAGGGCACTTGAGGGTCAACAGATCCTCTCTGAATGCTATAAGCTGTCACTAAGAAGAAAACAAATGCATATCCCACAATATATTAAGATAGAAGCACAGTTTCATCTATTTCAGTATTTGGTGTATCTATGCTCTCGGTTTAGTGATCATGTCTTCAAATGGAAAGGCATGGAAATCTACTAACTGGCCTTAAAATTTGAAATTGAGTTAATAACAGTTTGGAATTGAGACTTCAAAGCTGGGTGATGACAGATCAGTATCAACATTCCCAACAATGTGGACCAAAATCTGCCCAACCTATGTAGCTTTTGTCCACATCCTATGAGTTTGCCAAAGGGGCAAACCAATTTACCCAACTTTCTGGGAGACTTCCTAGACTTTCCCTTGTCATTAGGATGGTACCAGGGGAGCATGCAAATCATCCGTCTCACAAATCGGAAGATATTGGTCAATCTATCTTTTTTTTGACTTGTATTTTGATGTTATCTTTTCTGCCATTATTCTTTCACAAATCCTGTTCATGGCTACCATACCTTCCTTTCTGGGTGATCCTTAATTTCAGTTCTTCAGAGATGAATTAGAGTTCCATGGAGGGTTTTATAATTGCAGCCATATAAAGTCCTTTAAAGAATATTGATATCATTGTTTCAGGGAGAAATTTGAAGTCCTTAGAGGAATTTTATAAGTTTCCAAAGGCAATCTAGTAATCCATCTTCTATTCGATTCTATGCCCAACTCTTTGCGACAGTAGCAATGCCTGTCCAAGATATGAGCTAATATTGTTCATCCAATTGAATGTCATAAGCTGGATGATAGAAATTTTTCATCTACTTGGTTTTTCCTACTCAGATCAAACTCTTTTGTAAGTAAATAACAAATTGGTAATATGTCCTACTATGTATGAGATGAGGTTCAAACCACTTTTTCTACCTACTTAACCCCCTATAGGAGCTGGAAATCTTTAAGGGCTGATTAAATCCTTGCCATTGAAGCCAGCTTTTTACTTAGCAAAGGCTATGATTTGAGAAATAGTGCAAAGCTTCTCTTCCCTTACCCCACCCCTACGTACTCTACACAGCCAACAACACACCTCTACCACCAGACTGGCACAAAGTCTAGAATGTTCACTACAAGAATCTTTTCTTAGGTTAATACATTTCTCCAAATAGGTCCTATCTATAAGTGATTATCAACTTGGCCCACTAACACTTTGGCATTTTTATTCAACAGATTAGTAGAACATAGAGCAGAAATGGGAAAATAGACAACTGTTTTGACAGTGAGCAATTAGAAATAGGAAGATACAAAAGGAAAGGACTTACAATGAGGGAAAATAGAATGAACCCTCTGAGGTACTGAGTAGGAAAGTTGAAAGATACCTACTTCACTTTTCTTTTTTTAAATAGTATTTTAATTTTTCCAATTACATGTAAAGACAATTTTTAACATTCACTTAAAAATTTTTTTGAATTCCACATTTTTCTCCTTCTTTCCCTCCTCTCCCCGACCCTAAAATGGGAAGCAGTTTAATATAGGTTATATATGTATGTACAATTATGTAAAATGTATTTCTATATTAGTCATGTTGTGAAGGAAGAAACAGACCAAAAGAAAAAACATACACAAAAATAAAGAAAGTGAAAATAGTATGCTTTGATCTGCATTCAGATTCCATCAGTTCTTTCTCTGGATGTGTATAGCATTTCACTGTATTGCTGAGAAGAGTTAAGTCATTGATAGTGGACCATTGCACAATGTTGCTGTTACTGTGTACAATGTTCTCCAGATTCTGCTCATTTCACTTTGCATCAGTTCATGTGAGTCTTTCCACCTTTTTCTGAAATCAGCCTGCTCACCATTTCTTATAGCACAATGGTATTCTATTATATTAATATACCATAACTTGTTCAGCCATTCCCCATTGATGGGCATCCCTTCAATTTCCAATTTTTTGCCAACACAAAAAGAGTTGTTATAAATATTTTGTACATGTAGGTCCTGCCCCCCCCCCTTTTTTTTTATCTCTTTGGGTTACAGACCTAGTAGTCTATTTCACCTTTCTTAAAGATCAGAGAGTGTAAAAGAAGTCTTTTCTGTTATTTGGTTCTTTGAATCAGACATATTTCCCTGACCTATGAGATCTCTCATAGCTCTCAATCTATGATCATTAATGTTATGGTGGTGGCTTTTAGACTTTCCTCTGGAGGTCTTTAAAAATATGATAGAAGTCTCTAAAAATAGGAAAGATTAGCATCTAATTAACAGCAGAATCAATCAGTCATGGCTAGAGTGACCCTGTTGTACCTTACCCTTATCCTGTTTCAGTGAGAGTGTCCTAGAGAAGAGGCTAGCTTGGTTCTATCCTACAGATGTGCCTACTGTCATGCCAGCCTTTGGAGATAAAGGGTGGTGGAATGGGGTTCTTGTGGTGAGAGCTCTTGTGATGGAGCCACACATGGTTCTCCTGCTTAACTGTTTATCTTGTGAATTTATTCACATTTTCAGAAAACATCAAAGAGACTGAGCATACATATGAAGAGGTTAGTCTAGTATTCTGTTCATAGACAATGGTCCTATCCTTTCCATAGGGCACAGAACTAATTATTTTTGCCAACATAACTTGATGTTGTATATGCAAGAGTTCTTAATCTGCATTCCATGAACTTTAAAAATTTTTTTATATAATCCATCTCCTTTGTAATCTTAAGTGTTTTAACTTATACATTTGGAAACGTGATTTTGAGAATGCGTCCACAGGTTTCATCAGAGTACCAAGGGGTCCAAGACACACAAATAAGTTAAGAACTCCTCTTGCATGGCCCCCAAGTCTTGAAATATCACAGACTTCAAAGAATTAAAGTTAGGATACACACACACACACACACACACACACACACACACACACACACACACACACATGTACATCCTCAATGGGCAAAGGAGTGACACATGAAAGGAATAAATAGTCTGCTACTCATTGCAAATGAAGAAATCCATGGAAGAAGTGGTAAAAAGGATGCCAGTAGATGCCAGACTGAAAAAAAAGATGGATCAGTTAGTTAGGTGGTGAGAGGTATGGTAGATGAAAAATGGAATGACTGAAGAAACAAAAGTTCAAGCTTCCAAGAATATTGATTCATTAAACAATGCACACCAATTGATCAACAAATTGGGACCAGTCTCCTTCCTCAGTTTTCGCATTGGTCCCTGAATACAAGGGGAGACAGATTTTTATGCATTAAAGCAATTAATTAAATGAGACCAATTAATTAAAAGGAAACAGTTAACCAGGATACAACATTAGGTAATCTGATAACCTAATTAGGGATTTTCCAAGTTGGGAGGAAGAGAGTTAACAGGTACAATTCCCTGAAATTAGAAAAAGAGGTGTCCCATTCCCCTCAAGTGTCTGTAAACAATCAAATGAATATGGAAAAAAAATTAACTGATTGATCAATATGGGGTCAGTTTTCAGATAAGACATATGGATTGCTTTAGATGTCTGAGAAAACTCCTTGCATCAGTCTCTGGATCTGAGTGGATTTCTGATGAGCATAACCCAGGTCCTTAGCTAAGGGTCTCTAAGTAGCAGGTAGAGGAGATCCAGCTTCCTAGTTACACAAGTCTGGGTTCAAACAATGCAATAAAATTTTCTCCCAACTACCACAAATGAATGAAGTATTCTCACAAGATGGAAATTGGACTAGACTGATAATTGAATAGAAAGGGAACTGCTGCTCTAGAATTGAGTCACAAGATGGAGTCAGTATTGTTTACTCAATTTCCACCACCACTTGCTGCTCCAATCCCCTTAATTCCTTCAGAGGAAGGGATGACTTAAGAATGATACATGTACTCTGTTGTCCACATAGAATCGCAAGCAAACAAGAAAGGCTCCCTACGTTTTGGGTGTTCCCCTTGTTTTAGACTTATGAGTGCATGTCAGGGCACATCACGGCAGGTTGCTAGTTCCGTGGCAGAGTGGGGAATGGGGAGTAACCACAACTCAGTTGAATTCACTTCAATGCAACAAACATTGAAAAAATTTGATCTTGAGCTATGTTTGAGAGTCTCTGAAACTTTAAAATATTGAATGGGGTTTTGCAAAATTTTTCTTGCCAAAACATCTGGGAAATTTAATATCCTGGGCCTCTGGGATTGTATTCTGTGATCTTGGTGGTCTCCGTGGTGAATGGAAGCCTTTGTTGTATTAGGTCAAGGCCTGAGAAACTGCATTGTCTGGCTGTGAAATTCTGGGAACCTTCGGGCAGAGACTGAGGTCTCCCTATAGCCTTTCCCACAAAATAGAACTTGGGGAGTGTTCCCACCAGCTGTACCAAACACTGGTCACATGTGCACTCTGAAAGAGAACCAAGAATGAGGGCAGGGGAATGGTTTAGATGACTGGCACTAGGATTCTAAGACCTGATAGAATTGTACAGTAAGAATGTAACAGTTCCATAGTGAGGATGAGGAAGGTGTTTTCTCTGGCTTTCCACCTTACATTGCAGGCAACTTCAGTCATGTAAACAAGGAGAGCCTGTCAGCTGTGGCCTTCCTCCCAGGGTACCAGGTATCTCCCTCTTTAGGAAGGACAAAGTGAAGTCATGAAAACATAGTTATAACCCTTGTTAACTTTCCTGTTTGATAGCCGGTAGCTGGTGCCAGCTTTCCCAATTTGGTACAGGCCCTGAAGACAAGAAGATAAACCCAAAGTGATCTAAGTACCTATTTCCTAGATCATAGGAGCATAGATAGAAGGTTACCAAGTTCCACCTCCTCATTTTACAGATAAGGAAACTGGTGTTTGGCAAGTGACTAGCCCAAGGTGGCACAAAGAGTGTCTGAGGTAGGATATGAACCCACCTCCTCTAACTCCAGAGTCAGTACTCCTGAGGAAACTGAGACCTAGAGAAGTCCCTGAAGGCTGATCTAAATCATTGTCCCTTTCTCAAAGACTTAACTCCTTACTAACATTCTGCATTCTATATTCTTTGTTTGGTCTCTTGATCCAACACAATTAACACTGCCCCAACATGTGATAAGTTCATGTCATGAGAGAGTGTCCTGCCCATTCTTTCCTCCCAGTGGGTCCTTTTCCTTCCTCCGCACTACAGACTCTCCTACGGCCTGCCAGGCCCTCCCTACTCCTACTTTCTTATTCAGAATGTCACAGCCTGCGTCACCTTCCTGTAGCAGAGGAGGCAGCAGGCGCAGGGACGCAGTGGCCAATTCTTTATCAGCGAAGTCACAGTAAACACAGACCAGCTGATAACGTGTGAGAGGTTCTTTTTTTTCTTTCTGTGTTGGCCCCAATTGTGTAAGGACCCTTGTTTTGAACATTAGCTCACCTTTAAAGAACAATGGCTTGAGAGAAAAAAAAAGTAGGAGTGGGGGGAGGGAAGCAGCACCTGAACAAATGGCCCTTTGTTTTTAGAACTTTCTGGTTTACATATCACTGGGGCAGTCGAAAATTATGTCCCATCTCTCCTCCCCTGTCCACTGCTTGCTGTTAGAAGTTAGCCAGCTGAGCAGAACTAAAAAATAACCATTCAGAACAGGTGAGATGGACTTGCATTTACTTAGGAATTTTCCCATCCACAGATTAGGGCTGGGGAGAGAATGGAGGCCTACTCACTGAGGAAAGTAGTGAGACTGTTGCTAAATTCCATATTAGGGTACAGTTTATGGGAAAATAACCTATATTTTTCCATGCTGTTTAACCACACAGACGTTCATATATATATACATATATGGGATATATGTATGTATATATAAAAATATACACCCTGACACATGCATAGATACATGCTCAAATGATGCCGTGGTATTCTTAACAGAGACATATGGAGAGATGGATATTTATAGCGGTAGCTATAGCTATTTGAAATGGGCTTTAAGTCTGTGAATATTGCATAAGTTTCTCCTAGAGAGAGGAGCTAAGCCTGTGTGCTGAGCTCAGAGCAGCCCATCCTTTCCCTAGCCGCTAAGGAAGTCAGTGATCGTCATTAGCCTCCACTGAGGAGAGTGGTCCGTGCCAAAATGGTGACAGAATAGATGAATAATCCCCTGTGTCAGTTGTTTGGTATAATTCGGCTAAGATGCACATCCTGCCTGCCAGGGACAGCATCTCTGTACTCTGATAAGTGAAATCCGATGATAAATGTCAATATACTTATGTTCCGACATGGAAGTGAGCTCTAACTGTCTGGAACACAAACAGAAGCAGCAGATCACAAGGCGCTCCTTGCCAGGTGGCATTTAGGAGTGTCACACATGGGAGGGCTGCTAGGGAGGATGTTTGCATCAGCAGAGACAAGTGGCTGGGCCAGGCACCACTGGGGGCCACCTCGACCCTTCTCAGTTCTCTCACTCTCTAGTGGCTTGGCCAATTGTGCTTTTAGGTGTCCATTAAGCAAGTTGGTTTCTTCTTTAATGGACTTTTTGGATTGTAGTTGATGATGGCTCAGCTGAAAGACTGCTTTGAAATCAATTATAGCAACTGAGTGTGGTGGCACATACCTGTATCCCTGATGCCAGGGAGGCCAAGGCTAGTGGATCTCTGGAGTTGTGGCGTTCTGAGCTGCAGTGGATCTACACCACTCAAGTGTCTTCACTCATTCCATCCCCAGTATGGTGAGCTCCCAGGGCCTAAGTGCCTAAGGATGGACAAACTGGCCCAGGTTGAAAACAAAGTCGGTCAAGCCTCATGCCAAACAACAATGAGAGTAGACCTTTGAAAGGCTGTTGTACCACCAACCTCGGTAAGATACAGGGATTTAGTCTCAAAAGAAAAAAGAAAAAGAAATTAATGCTAGGAAATACCATGTAAGGGAAACACTTCTAACTTCAGGTTTTATCTTGTTTGCCCTGCAGACAAAAGTAGAACTATCGTTTATATCAACTAATAGGTGAATAGATCAACAAGGATTTTTTTAAACATCACTGACTGTGTGCCAGATGTTGTTCTAGCTGATGGGGATACAAGTACAAAAATGAAAATGAAATGGCATGGACCTTTAAGGAGCTGGAATTCTACTAAGGAAGATAACAGGGACATGTCAGTGTGTATGGGGGGGGGGGGAAGAGAGAGGGGGGAGCCAGCCTTGGAAGCAGGAAGATATGGGTGTAAGTCCTGCCTCTGAAGCATACTGGCTGGGTGATACTGGCAAAGCATTTAACTTCCCATTTCCCCAGGCAACTCTCCAAGACTATAATTGCCAACCAGTTGTCTATCTGCATCAATGGAAAGAATTTTAATCCCCAAACCCCTGAAATTCTAAGTATAAACTTTCTCTATGAGCCCTCTCCCCAAAATAAAATTGCATATGGGCACATTTTGGGATGCAAGCACATATTTGACTAGACAATGCCTTTACAGGATGTCATAGTTCTAGGTTCCTTTGTAAATATGTATGTATATATATGTGTGTATATAGAAGTGTAAAATTATGATGATTTTTAGTTTGAGATGCAGTTATCAGTGGCTTTTGACTAAGTCTGAACAGCAACTAATATTCCTTAGAAACATCCATCTACTTTCTTAAGGACAAGTCTTTGTGAAGGTATTTGGAGATCTCACAGTAAAGTAAATAGAGATAGGAACAGGGTCTGGATCTGGGATTTTATTGGTAGAGGGAACTCCCATCCAAGGGAGGGAACTCCTTCCACCAAGGCAGATCAGTGACTTCTCTGTTACATATAATCTTAAAGAGCTTCCTAGAGTATTGAGAGGTTGTGACTTGCCCATGGCACAGAAAAAAAAAAAGGAATAGACCAAAAGTAATTCCAAAATCCTTTGCCTCATTCTCTATCCTTATTTAAAGACATTTGGTAATCTGGAATGGTTTGGGGGTAATTTGAGGAGGCTCTGGTATGCACTCTTTGGGACCCACCTCTGCCAAGGACCCTAGGAGTCATCCCAATTTTTCTCCATAATAAATTTAAACTCTTGGATTTTCTCCAGAATTATATCCTTCACTCCAGACTCATGGGCCCCTTCCTGTGCAGTTAAATTAGGGTATTGCCACATCATCAAAGGACACTGCAAATCTCTCATCTCTTCCTTTGTCTTCACTCCCATATGAATAGATAGCCCTAGATCTGTCTATCTCTGAAGCTGGATGAATGGGTGCTTTTTGGGTGGGACATCTACCCCATGACATCTGGTGCCTTGTTGGATAGCAAAGGTGTTCAATCTGATATCAGAAAGATTCCCTGATGGCCTTGCCTTAATGAATTCATTCTTCCCTTGCCCTATCATGCATGAAATAAGCACAGACTGGAACGTGGACAAAGGAGCAAGGTTCCAGCTAAGATGCCAATGGCCTGCTGCCGCCATCTTTGAAAGAACCCATCTGTTGTCCAACTGTGAAGCCCAACTGTTCTGCCAACTGGCCAGCAAGGTAAGAAGCGTATGTGGAGGAGACTGTGACATGGAAGAGCTGAAGGATGCCATGGAGGTGTCTCCACATTGGAACTTTGTACTTCCTAAACTCATTTGGCCATAGAATACTGTGGGAACTGAAATCTATCAACGGAAACTATAAATGCTGGTCTGGGGGGTGGGGGGTGTGGGTGAGAATGAGATATTGATTACTTTTAGGGGAAAAGGAATTAAGGAAATTTGGGCACAAAATAGACCAAAAACACCCTACCCCTTTCCCATATTGAAAAAATTGTTACAATAAGTGATTTTGACACATGTATAGAGATTTAGAATAGATCCTTTTGTATGCTCTCTGTGTCCTTAGAATTACCTATTTTCTGGGACCTAAACAGAAACCTGAGACCAATGCTAAATGGAAAATTATTGTCAAGACCAATACTAACTTGAGCCTCTGGATCTGGGCAGAACTAGATTAATGGAATCTTAGGATGCTGGAAGGTTAATAATAGACCCAGTAGAGTCTCAGCTCTGACATTCACTAATTTGTTTCAATGTCTCTGTCTGTAAAATGAGGGGGAAAAATTTGTACCCCTGGCTTTACAGAATTATTCTGAGAGAAGTGCTTGATAAAGCACGAATGTAATGTACATGTAAATTAATATGTTTAAAAAATAATATATCAAGACAAGAAATGGTTCAAATCACTGCATTCAGAGTGAGCTCTTACCTCAGTCCCACACCACTTTAGACATTGGCTCCATATTCCACGTAAGGTTTACTTAATGATCGCTATTACTTTGTAATGGATTCTATTTTGTCCTCATTTTGTCAAACCTCATTTCTCAGTCAAGCTCAAAAAACAGTCACTCCCAGTCCTAAAGGTGTGGTTAAATTCTGTGATAACTTCTAGCTGGGGCATTTGCTACCTAACCAGTTAAAAGTGTGACCCTTGCATCAATTTCCAGGAAACAAAGAACCAGCTTGGGCTAGGTCCCTCCCCAGGAGAGAGCTCTCCTGTCCTTTCCTCTCCTTGTCAAAGTTAGGGGTGGTTTGGTTTTCATGGAGAAGGTTAAGGTGGGGAGAAAAGGGATCCTGATGGGGTGGTTCTGGCCAAGATGATTAGAGACAGCTGAGGCCCGTAAAGTAATTAGCATTCCTTAATTATCAGAGAAGGGCGTGATCAGTCACACCATCAATCCACTTTCCCCAACCAAAGACATTCTATCACCAAGGATTACTTCAGTTCTCCTAAGGAAGAAGTCATAGGGAGGAGCTGAGGTAACTCTTAAACCAACCCCTCATGAAAATGTCTACCAATCAGGACTGCCTTATAATTGATGTACTGTCAGGCCAATCAGAAGGTAGACACATCTAGGTTTAAAAGAGGGTCTATCAGCCTTTATTGGGTATCTTTGGTTGCTGTTTGAGGCCATTGACCCCGATTTGTTGGTTGGTTACTCCAGGTTACTCCTACTAGCCTAACTCAGGTCCCTGGTTTTGCTGAGAAGGCCAGAGTCATTTTATTAACAGCAAGTCACTGCTAATAAATTGTAATTTTACCCTGGAGAAAATCATGCCTCTGTTTGCCTCAGTGTCATTTTACTCATCATAGTTTTTAATGTACATAGCATATATAAGTCCAAAATATTTAAACATATATAAAACTGCCAAAAATTCTATAAAACTATATCAAATGTAAATTAATGTTTAATTGATGAGTATGCCAATAAAAGAATTAACAGAGTTGGGTTGAGAAAATAAAAGAGGTTTTTGGAAAAGATGAGTCTTGAGATGATGCAAGGGTGTTGTTACAGAATAATCCCTGAATGGCAAGCTTGGGTCACCTCAGTTCAAACACCGGCTGGTAAATCCCTCAGTAGCCATGGAATCTTGGACAAGACATAGAACCATTCTGAGTTTCTATTTTCTCTTCTTTATAATGTGGGTGATAGTTTCTGCACTGACTATATCCCAGAGTTGCTGTGAGGTTTGAGATAATGGGCATAAATGTATAGATAAATGTTGATAGCAGTACGGTAGAGTGGATGGACAGCTGGCCTGGGAGCCAGATGTGGTTTCAAGACTTGCCTTGGACAAATACTAGTTGTGTGACCGGGGTCAAGTCAATGGAGCTCTCAGGCACCCAGGAAACTG
Source organism: Pseudochirops cupreus (assembly GCA_028627135.1). Lineage (NCBI taxonomy): Eukaryota > Metazoa > Chordata > Mammalia > Diprotodontia > Pseudocheiridae > Pseudochirops > Pseudochirops cupreus. Next base: position 99,975,755 of record CM053583.1, on the reverse strand, counting down.
TCTAAGACTTTAAGTTGTAGTGACCTCACACACATCTACACTGGTGGAGGGCCTGCTTACACTGATAAAATTAGAGGTCCTGTCCTCTCTGGCCTCAGGTTTGTTGTTTTTTTTTTTAAATCTCTAGAATAAGGGGGTTGACCTTGATCTCTGAGGTCTCTTCCAGTTCTAAATCTATAATCCTATGTCAAAATATCCTCTAAGGTATCTTTCAAATAAAGATCTGGGCATTTATGACTGTCAAGAATGGGTAGTGGGGGAAACTAGGTGGTGTAGTGAATAGAGCACTGGCCCTGGAGTCAGGAGGACCTGAGTTCAAATTAAACTTCAGACACTTAACACAAAACTAGTCGTGTGACCTTGGGCAAGTCACTTAACCGCAATTGCCCTGCCTTTCCCCCCTCCAAAAAAAAAAGACTATGCATGCATGTATGTATATAATGTATATAATGCAGCTGTTAAAAAAACATTTTTTTTAAATTAAATTTTCTCCCCTTTGCTCTCCTCCTCCCTCCCCCCATGGCGGCATGAAATCCAATATAGGTTCTGCATATACCTTCACATTAAACATTAGTCAAGTTGTAAAGAAGAATTATAACCAATGGAATGAACAACAAGAAAAAAGAAACAAAACAAAACAAAATGAAAAAGAGAGAAAGCAAGACTCCGTAGTTCTTTCTCTGGGTGTGGATCGCCTTTTCCATCATGAGTCTTTTGGAGTTGTCTCATAGACTTGCATTGCTGAGAGGAGCCCAGTTAGTCATCAAAGTCAGTCATCACAGATACAATGTGTCTGTAATTTTGTACAATGTTCTCCCGGTTCTGCTTCCCTCACTCAGCATCAGTTTATATAAGTGAGACAATAATTGTAAAGCACTTTGGAAACCTTAAAGTGTTATATACACATTATTATGTTATATACATGTACTATTGTACTGATTATCATATACTATAAGACATATACAAAAATAGAGAGTAAAAGGAAATTATATTTTATTTTAGAATCAATAAGGAGCCGTTGGAGTTTATTGAGTAAGGGAGTGACATGGTCAGACTTGTGCTTTAGAAAAACAGCTTTGCCAGCTGGATCTGAGTGGGGAAGAGACTTGAGAGGGAGAGGTTATTGTCCAGGTAAAGGTAATGGGGACCTGAGTTAGGGTAGTGGCTGAGGGAGAAAAGAGAAGGAGCAGATGTGAGAGAAGTGAAAGTAGAACCAACAAGACTTGGTTACTGATTGGTATAGAGATATGGTGTGAGACAAATTGGGAAATTGAAAATGACACCAAACTTGAGAGAAAATGGGTAAGTGGTATACTCAACATTAATAAAGAAGTTTGGGAGATGGATGGGGGGAGGGGGCAGAAAATGTAATAGTAGGGGTGATCAAAAACACAATCCAGCCACACCCACTAATCCTGTGTGACTAGCTCTGTCCTACCCACAATGGAAAGCAGGGAAATTGGCTGATATTCACAGGTGGCTGTGCCCAAGTCCAGAGCTCACCCTCTAATGGGTCCCTTTCATGGCCATGAAGTGTTCTGGGAGTAGAATGCTGGATTTTCCCAATGGTATCTAGGCAATTCACTAAGCATATCTATCAATCTCAGAGGATGAGGAAGGGAAGAAGGAAGGCAGGCTGGGAGCTTGCATAGTTAAGGGAAGGTTCAAAGATGGGGGTAAGGATAGGTGTGGTTGTATTGGAGATGAACCCCACGATTGGCTGTTGTAGCATGGGCTGCTACTTGTGTTCCACCTTCTAATTCATTGGGAGCAGCAGGAAGGGCCCACTTTGGAGAACACTACCGATGCATGTTGGGTGGACTGAAGAAGTGAGAAACTGAAGAGGCAGCTTGGAGAGCGCTGGGGAAAGAGTGTTGGACTCAGATTCAGGAAAACTAGAGGCAAATTCTACCCTGGTCTTACTAGCTTTGTAAGCATGGGCATGTCAGTTAATGCTTCTTGGCCATAATTTTCTCATGTGTAAAATGAGGGATTAAAAATAGTATCGACTTCAAAGGTGGGAGGATTAAGCTAGATAACAAATGTAGAGCACTATAGAAATGCTAGCTATGATTATTATAGACAGTGAAGCCAGCTGATGATAATAACTAATTTGTTAGTCTTTTTTCAGTGGTTTCTGATTCTTCATGACCTCATTTGGAATTTTATTGGTAAAGATACTGGACTGGTTTTCTGTTTCCTTCTCCAGATCATTTTTACAGATAAGGAAACTGAGGCAAACAGGATTAAGTGACTTGCCCTGGGTCACACAGATAGGAAGTGTCTAAGGCCAGATTTGAACTCAGGAAGATAAGTATTCCCCCCCATCTCCCAAATAATAGCTAATAGGATAGTACAATAATTTTAGTGGGGAAATGAAAAAGAAAAGAGCATATGTGAGAAATGTTTTGGAGAAAAGATCATGGGGCATGGTGGTAAATTGGATATGGGGAGGAAAAAACTTTCCTAAGAAATCTTTAGGCTCATTTGAGCACCAAGAAGGTATTTGGATGAAAGTAGACCAGTCTCAGAAACGTAGTCAGTTGAACATGGTTGGGCTCCCTATACTTGGCTTGCTGTTGGTTACCATATGAAAACAGCTCCTATCTTCCACCTGGCAAAGTGAACACCCCCAAAACAAGCCACCCTACTTACCCACCCATAGAACCAGCCTCTCTAAAACTTGGCTGAAAAGGCCGATGTTTTATGGAGTAAATAACTATCTAGGAAAGACCCTGAATCAGTCATGACTTACTGATGTTTTACTTCCCTTTCTTCCAGATCTGCCAGAAATAGGAACCCTTATTTCTAGGAGGAAATTTGGAGTTGGAATTTAGAGTTTATCCACACTAGCACCTGGCACATTTTAAACATTTGTTTTCTATTAAAGGAATAATAATAATTAAGTGGGGAAGAGAGCTGAACAAACAGTAGCCTGTCATTCTGAGCACCTGGATGGCAAGAGAAGAGGGGAAGCCTGCAGGCCATAGGCCTATGGGTCAGCAAAAATCCAAAGTGCTTGATTCTTGATAGTGTCTGAAATGCGAAAACGACATCCTCCAACTGGGAGCGGATTCAGATGGCCCCAGAGGGACTCCTTCAAGGACAGGCAAGCAGGAAACTCACAGGGCACAAGCCAAGATGCAGAGAATTCTCTGAGGCATAAACGTCATTGGCCTTTCCTGCCTTCCACTCTGAGACAGACAAAAGTGACCTTATTATTTTAAAACCATCTCAGGGCTTAGGCAGGTGCTGGGTGAGAACAGGATAATGACAGATCAGGGAATGTGTGAAGCAAAAGGCCAGAGTACAGACAGTGGGTAAAGTCATCAAGGAACAAAACCTTGTGGAAGTATAGAAATTCTAGGATGACTAGAGTTAACGACTGAAAAAAAAAATATGATTCCTTTGGAAATGGGAATAGGATTTTACTTCCTCATGGAACATCATGGATTTAGGACTAGAAGGAACCATGGAGGTCATCTAGTCCAAACCTCTCATTCTACATACAAGGAAACTAAAGATATGACTTACCTAAGGAAGCTCCAACATATTTCTAGAGATGACCTATGTTTAAAAAATGGCACCAGGGATATCATTGAGGAAATATATCATCTTTGAAGGAGTAAGGCCAATTGAAGGACACAGAGAAAGGTGAAGAGACAATGTAAATGTTTTGCTGGTAACCTTGAAATGTAAAAGGCTTCAGAGGGAAGACTGTTACCCTTTTGGTGGATCCTCTGTAGTATCTATGGAGGACCATGGGCAAGAATTGGACAAGATGAGAAGGCATGAGTTGTATCTGCACCAATGGAGGAAATAACTCTGCTGATGAGATCACATGTTCACTGTGATCCATAGGATATTGAAGTATGCTTATATAAGTATGTAGTTGGGTTTTTTTAGGTAAAGTAATTTTATTACAGTTAGGTTGGTAACATAAGTAAGTACAAATACTATGTTCACAGGATTGTAGATTTGGAAGAAAATCATCTAACCCAACCTCCTCATTTTATAGCTAGGGCAGGGCCCAAGGAGATGAGATGACTTCACCTAAAAGCCTCAGTTTCCTCATCTGTAAAATAGAAAGGTTGGGTTGGATGGCCTCGGAAGCTCTATGACTCACTCAAAGTCACAGAGCTAGTAAATGGCAGAAGTGAGATTTGAACTGAGATCTTCTGACTTCCACAATGCCTAGCTCCCCCCCCCCCACACACACACTTTGTTGTTCTCTATGCACTTATCCTATTCTAATTTGTATTATGGTTATCTTGGTATGTGTTCCACAAGCCTGGTTAGATTGTAACCTCCATGAGGGCAGGGATGGCACCTTATTCATCACTGAGTTTAGCAAAAGTCATGGCATGTAGAAAAGTTTAATAAATGTCCAATGAGTGAATAAAGGGAGGGCAGCCTACACAGGGTAAATAGAGTGAGGAGCCTTGGACTCAGGAAAACTTGAGATCAAGTGTTTCCTCTGACACATATTGGCTGCTCTGACCAAAGGTCACTTCAATCCTTAGGGTCTCAGGTGACTGTCAGAGACAGTCTCTGACAGTGTGTCCTGAATGGCTGCTGGTCCATCCAGAGAGATCCTTGTGACAATAAATTCAGAGATACAGACCCTCACCCCCAATCAAATTAAATGAAAACATTCAAATATCTTAGCTAATCCATATAGATCACTAAAATGAAATATTTTCAAATAAATGCATTTGATCATTTATCCTAGGAAATTTCAAATGTTGTTCCTATAAGCTTACTTGAGATTAAAAACTAGTTGCCAACTTTGACTTTGACTGCACCTTGGATCAGTGAGCACCACGTGTTTTATTTGTATGTATTCCTGTTCAATTGAAAATGTATCCAGTTGCCATCACTTCTGGAAGCACAAACAAAGGACTTAAAAAAAGAAAGAAAAAAAAACCTTCATAGCAAAACCCTTTTCAAAGACGGAAGAAAAAAAAGCTTTTCAGCCAAAAAAAAAAAGTGT
>CM053583.1:99926021-99970262 GCA_028627135.1 Pseudochirops cupreus | reverse complement strand
ATATATACATCTATTACAAGGTACCATCCATTGGGTATGCCTTCTGCTGAGTCTTTAAAATTCAGGGAAATAGAAGACTAAATAAGACTGTGAGTGAATTTCACCTTACTGTCAGTATAAGCCAGTTGGCTCTCAGTTGTACACTTAGGCAAAGGCCAGGTAAAATGAAGTCAATGTCTTCTAGTTCTGTTGAATCAGGAAGGAAGGGCTAAGGTCCAATCTTTCCAAGATTCCCCAGAACTCCATTGGAGAACAAGCAGGTGTACTCAACTGCTGGGAGGAAACAGAGAAAGACATAAAACCAATGTTACTGGTAATCAACAGCACACTTTTCCTGTGTTGTTGGTTCCCAACACCGCAAGGGAATGCATGAATCCCTAAAATGTTAATTAAATAGAAGCAATGACAGCTTATATTTTTATTCTAGTTTACTTTGGACATTATATCTCCCACACCACCACTCCCCCTTTCACATTTTTGAACTAAACTTATTTTCGATTTTGGTCCAGAATATGCCCTGATTTATGAGGTCCATTTCTACTCCGTAAGAGTTGAAATTTAATTGCCAGAGAAATGTTAATACTGGATTAAGAGTCTTGTGGAATGAAGGCCTCTGTTTGCTCACTGAATAATTATAGAATGAGCAAGTGTGATGGATATCATCTGGGGAATGGATAGCTCCACTGTGGTCAGACCACTGAGCCTTGGTTATTTGCAAGTGACCTTTACCCTAGTGCTGGCTGGGGAAACAAAGAGAATTCTGGGAGTCTGGACCTTCCCTTGGGGTGTAAAACATCCAGTATGGTTGAATGCCTGAACACTTGAGACTTTCTATCTTAAGGTCATATAAATAATAATAAGAACCTCAACCTCATTTATGTAACATTTTAAGATTTGCAAAGCGCTTTACAAAGCATTATCACCTTTTATCCTCATGACCCTGGCAGATAGGTGCTATTATTATGCCCACTTTATGGATGAGGCAAACAGAAGTTTAGGGACCTGTCCAGGGTCACACAACCAGTGAGTATCATCACCATTATAGCTGACACATTTAGCTCTTTAGAGTTTGCAAATGTTATCACCCTGGAGTCCAGGGCCTAGATAGTTCAGGTTTTACTGTCCCCTTCTATTGATAAGGTGACCAAGTTATAAGTGTCATAGCCAGGACTGAACAAAGAAGTAGCACTGAAAAATCCACACTATGGAACAAAAAAAAATGGACTTTGTTCCTAGGATAAATTATGATGGACATAAGGTATTCAGTGGGAATCACAACAAAGGGAAGCCTCGGTTCAGACTCATTTTCCTTGAATTCTTGAATTAGAAAAGGAATTAGTTTTTAAGTGGACCACAGAGTGTGGGATTAGGAAAGCCTGGGTAAAGAAGGGATGTTGATTCAGGTCTTTGAAAGGTACCTGTTCTTATGCAAATGAATCCCCTTCCTACTGCTCTTTTCATGAGCATAAGCTGTAAGTCCAAGGAATTATTAAATAATATTACTGATGGCTATAGCCTAATCACTGCAATGCAATTTGGGGGTGGGGGCACCAATGGAAGGAATCTGGGACACACAAATCAGAATGACTGAACCCAAGAACATGATGGAGATTAGCACCTGATTATTTGCCTACTTTGAGTCTTTGTTTTTAGTTTGGTTTTAATGACATTCGCTGTCAATCAAGGAGAGTCTAATGTAAAACTTGGAGGAAAAAAATGAGCCATTGAAGTGCAGCTTTTTAAATTCTCTAAAAAATAGTGATTAAGATAACAGAAGTAGAGTGGGTGTTAAACCATTATGGAAAATTATTTGTTTTTCCCTTGGCTCCTCAGGAAGACTTGCAGAGTCTCTGAACCAGTCATTTTCAATAGGAAAGGGAAGGGGGAAATCATCCTGAGAAAAGTATCCAGATCACTTGCCTAACCCTCCTAATTCCATTTATCACTCATGGCTATTGGCCTCCATTTTTTTCTTCATCCCTAGGGTCTTCTCATTCCTTTGTCTGCCTACCGGGTCTAAAGAGCTGCTGGGAAAGATAGAAACCCACTGAAGAACCAAGAAGCAGGGTAGAAAGGGAGTTGACTAAGCCCTGCATACTACAGTACATATCTGGAGAACTTTATTCAATTCTGGGTGCCATATTTTTTTAGGTCAAGGTATAATGAAAAGAGACATTGGACCTATAGTCGGGAGAGAACTGAGCCCGGACGCTGACTAATCTTGTGATCCCTAGGCAAGTCACTTAACCTCTCTGGGCCTCAGTTTCCTCTATTGTTAAATGAAAATAATAGTGCTTTCACTATTTACTTCTCATGGCTGTTCAGATCATCACATGTAATGAGATAATGTAAAGCAGTGGTATCAAACTCAAAAACTGAAGCCACTAAACCATACATATGGATCCCTGCAGGTCACATACTGATTTAGAAAACCATAAATGAACATTATGTATAGTCTATTATATATTTATTTAGTTAAATATTTCCCAATTACATTTTTTGCAGTGAGAGTGTTGCCTTGTTTGGTACCTCTGACATAAAGGATCAAATGAAACCATGTAAACAAGCTCTAGACAAATGTCAGCTGTTTATTATTACTACTACTGTCATCCACAGACTTGAGTACGCCCAGAAGAGGACAAACAGGATGATGAAGGATCTCAGAAGCCAATCATGAGAGAAACAGATGGAAGGACGGTTGTTGTCTTTAAATATCTAACCTGTTATCGCATCCAGGAGGGAGATGCTCCAGAAGGCAGAACTGGATCTAATGGGTGGAAGTTAGAGGGAGACCAATTTTGAACTATCAAAGAAAGAACTTGCTAACAATTAAAGCTGTATACAAGTAGAGCAGGATATTTCATGGCAATGGAACGCCGTATAACTAATGTTAGTATCATAGGATTTATAAATGGAAGGGATCTTAGAGGTTGTCTAGTCCATGCCTCTGTTTTTACAGATGAGGAAACTGAGACCCAAAAAGGTGATTTGCTCAAGATCATAGAGGTATCAAATAGCAGACATAGCCCTAGAAGGAAGGCTGGATGTGGTAGGAAGGATCCTTACATTGCGTGGGAGTTCAAAACACATAACTTTTAAGTTCCCTCCCAGCTCTAAGATTTCACAACACTGAGTTATGCATGCTATTTTGAAATTCTACTGTAATAATTGCCTGTTCACCCCTAGAAAAATCAGTGGACACCATTAGGTGTTTATTTCCCCAGGGGACAGTAGAAATGTGGTGTCTTTTCTATTAGTAAGATCTCTTTTTTCCTCACATTTCTATTAGCTCCATGGTCTGAGTCCCTCTCTTTCATATTGTACCTTGATGGAGTACTGGACCCAGAATCAAGAGGACCTATGTTTAAACCCTGTCTCTGACCCTTCCAAGCCATGTGATTGTGTGTAACCCATTTAACTATTCCAAGTCCCAAATTCCTCATTGTGGGAAACTGATGGGAGAAATTTCATTTCTGAAAGATTAAATTACTCCTATCTTTGAGCGATAGCAGAACGAAAGTCAGAGATGACTGCTTCTAATCAGAGCTGTGATCTAGCAGAACCAGAGGCTTGTATGCACGTGTGATGTGCTGTTTGAGGGGAGCGTGACATGGGCAGTTGGGGAGGTTGCACCTAGCCAATGGAGAACAAGGCAGGAAATTTGAATGGAAGCAGCATAAAAGGACTTGCATTTGTCTGAGTCCATTAAGGGAGTTACCCATTTATTCAGAAGGAATAAATGTAAAATAAATGTAATGAAAACCTTCCTGGCTTTCCAATGAATATTGTTTATTCCTAGACTAAATATGTCTCTCACACTCATCATTATCAGAATAATAATATCTGTAATATCTCCTTCATAAGATTATTGTGAAGGTCAAATGAGATGCTGTATTTTTAAAGAACTTAGAAAATTTTCAAGTTTGCCGCTCTGTCAATATTAGTAATTGTGGGGGAAAATAGTGCTCAGAACCAGGCTGAGATCTGGGTAAAGGTAAACAATAGCGGAATGGCAGGTCTGAGAAGTAAACTGGAAATAACCCACCTGTTGTTAGGCTATGGTTCTAACTAGGCTCATCTTCCCTCGTTAGGCATCATTCTTGCTAATTGCTTACCTCAAAGGGACATAAGTGGCCGTGTTGGAATGGGTTTCCAAAGCAATTTGAGATTCTCAGTTGGCTGTTGAATCAAGAAAAGTGTTTTCTTGTGGATGAAGACACAAAGCTGGGGCACCTGGTCAGCCTAGAGTGAAAAGAATGGGTCCAGTGGGACCTTGGAATAATGGGAGTACACGATGTTAATGGTTCATGCAGTTGGATGTAGAAGGAACAGTGTAAGCTTTAACAGTCGGAGAAAAAGGACAACTCTGCAGCCAACTCAGCAAGGTGAACTTGGAGCTCAGGAGCATAGCTACCCTAACTTTAAAGAAAACATGATCCAAATGTTTTCTTTCACAAATAATCTCTTTATAATGCCTCCACATGGTGTGGAGGAAACCCTGGGCCCCTGAGAGCTGTGCCAGCAGAGAATGAGTTCTGGTGGGTTCATAGAATCATAGCTCTAAAGCTGGAAGGGACCAGAGGCTACCATGTCCAATCCCCTCCTTTTACAGAGAAGGAAACTGAGGCACAAAGCAGGTATAATGACTTGACTAGCCTGATATAGCTAGCAAGTATCTGAGGCAGTAAATGAGCCCAGGTCCTCCTATCTCCAAGTCCAGTACTATTTCTAGAGGCTAACAAGGCTTTGATTACCTAACTCTTTACATAGTTTTTCTTCCTAAGATACAAAGAGCTTGAGGTAGGAAATAAAAACACAAAAATCAAAAATGGAAAGAATTGCTTTGAACCACCTAACCTGGATCGCTTCCCATTGATCCTGATAATCCCTCAGAATTTAGTGTGGGGAAAAAAGAGAGAAAAAGATCCTGGTAGGGCAATGGGAAGTGCTGTAGGATCTACATGGACCCTGATCTCTCTGCCACTTACTTCCCTTCAAATCTGGGTTCAAATCTCCTCCCTGACTCATATTAGCCATGCCCATTATCATGGGCAAAGTTCCTGTGCTTCTGTTTCATCATCTGTGAAGTGGGGGGGTGGGAAGTGGGTAGAGAAGTTGGATTAATTGATTGGACTAATTGATTCCTAAGTGCCCTTCCAGGTCTAAATATCTTGGTTTTGATCCTAAAGTTAATTTCTTTCCCTACACATACTCTAAGGCTGGAGAAAACAACAGAACCAGAGCATGCCAAAACCAATATGGTAGCCATGTTTCCATGGGCAAGCCCCTGCCTCTTTCTGTGCCTCAATTTATCATCTGCAAGGTGGGGGTGGGGCTTTATGGCTCATCTAGTACTTATTATTGTTGCTTCCTAAATTATAAGACCTTGGTGATAGGAATGGAGTGTGAAAGCATGAAATGACAAAGGGCATGGCTCAGGCTTACCACTCCACAATTTGTTATGCTATAGTCTGTTGTACTAGCATTGAGGATTTTAGTCCTCGATCCCCTTTGATTTTCTGTGTGACTTTAACCAAGTCACTTGATTCCTCTATACTTCAGTTTCTCTAGCTGCACAATGGGAAAATTATACCTATCATCCCTATCTTATGGGTTTTTGTGAGTACCTCTAATACTATGCAACTGCAACATCTAATTGGTTCTCCAGAGCTCTAGCTTTGAGGCTCTCGGATCTCTCAGAATAATTGAAGTTCCTTGATCATTGAACAAAGGAGGTATTGCTGTATTTAGATACCACCATTGTTAGGATGCTAAGGGGCTGATATTCTTCTTTTATTGGTGAGAATAACAATAACTTAAATTTATATAGCACTTTCTTCACAACATTCCTTTGAGGAATTTTCTTTTTAAAAAAATCTCATTTTGTAGATGAAGAAATTATTAGGAATGGGAGAATTGAAGTCATTTGTTCATAGTCAAGAAACAAATTAATGTCAGAGCTGGAGTTGGAACCTAGCTCTCCAGCATTTTTTTTCACCACACTTGCTAGAGTTTTCCTTGGTTTGTGGGGGGAAGGGGAAGGGAAAAAAGATTTAAGAATCTCAGCATGTTTTCCAAAGTATGAAACTTGAACTCAGACCTTAAGATTTATTATCTATCCCCTCTATTAATGATATCCCCCCTCCCCTTCCTATAATCTCTGAGTTCCTCTGATTGTTGCAGAAGAGTGAATTTTGGGTGATGTTACTAATTAGCATAGTGTAAGATAAGCAGCAATTTGGTTGGAACATTTTAATAATAGTTATTTTCTCGTTTGCCTGTATTTAAAAGTTCTAATTTAATGAATAAATTATCTTCAGAGATCTAAGTTATTCTGAGTTTTACTGTTTCATCTGATATGTTAATTTAGTCAACAGATTTGTCTTTAATAATGAAAAATAAAACTTTAAAAATAAAATCTATTACCACCCCAAAGTCTTTATATTAATACCCAACTACCCAACTAAAGTCTGGTCAAGTAAGGATATCTTTGCAAGGGAGAGTAAAGACACTGGCTGTCCCTCATCTCTAATGATAATGCTCCTAACTTGATGTCAGGAGGGCTTGTTTTGGGTTATTTTTCCATTATCGAGGCTAGGGTTGCTTATCCTTTCCATAAGAAGCTGTGTGGTATAGAAGTTGCACTGGACTTCTCAGCGTTAGGATTTTGGAGTTTTCATTCCATTTCTGCCATATAATATTTTTGTAGTCTTGGGCAATTCATTTCACTTTTCTAGGTCTCCAATTCTTCATGTTCAATGAAGAGGTTAGACTAAATGACCTTGAAGATTCCTTCCAATTCTAAGATTGTATAACTGCCACATCTGTAATCAGGGTGAGGCAACTGGAACTTTATACTGAGGGGCAAAAATTTAGGGAGGGCTGACAATGTTTTATTCCCTCAGCTGGTAGAAACAACTGAACTTAGGGCCTAGTTAGCAAGAAATATTAGTTAAAATGGAAAATATGTTTAATCTGAATGTATATGTAGAGCTTATATCAGATTGCACATAATTTTGGGGAGGGGAAAGGAAAGGGAAAGGGAGAAAATTTAGAACTCAAAATCTTATGGAAATGAATGTTGAAAACCAAAAATAAATAATTTTTTAAAAAGAAATATTAGTTAAAATAGGAAACTTCAAAATGCTGTCTGCTTCTTACTTCTATGGCCACACCCTAGAAGAGCTTTTCCGTGCCAGACCACCCCACTCCATCCCCCCAGAAGGATTTGTATCACCTTGATTCCTAAGGGTCTCTACTGTCACACAGGCACAGATAATAGCATTCCAGGGTCTCTCCTTTGACATGGTCTTGGGTCCTCAGGTCTAAGATGATTCCTCCTGCTCACCCCTAGTAACCTCAGGCACATTTTGTGGTGCTTTCCCCAGGTATAAGAATTGATCATCAGAGCTCTACATTCTTTAATGATGTGATCTAGTCGCCTTCTTTGGTCTAGTTCCCTTAATGACCAATGGCATCCATCAAGAAGCTGGCTGTCTAAGGCGCAGGGTGTAGTGTGTGGTGATGGAACAGAAGGAAGCTAACTCCATGGTGATTACATGGTGACTGGCCTCATTAACTCCAGACACCAGCCATCTAAGCTAGTGACATTGTAGAGGGGAGAAATGTTACCGAAGTATAATGAAGGGGAGAAAGGCTATGCAGCTTAGCACCAGGCAGCCTCTTATAAAGTGGAGGGTTCTCTCCCTCTCCCTTACCCATTAGTCCCTGAGAACTTGGTACATTCGCTTTGGTGGCAGAGGAGGCAGCTGTAGCAAACAGAAGCAAATCCAATTTCCATGACATTTTGCACGCATGTAGATTTTGGCATCAGAATGATTAGAGAGTGCAATTAATAATAAATGGCAGTATCATTTGCAGCATTTTAGCGGATTACATTTTTAGGGAATGCAGACTCTCACATTTAGCTACTTTGAGTTTCCTTTTATTTTAATTTAATCATTTCATTATGCTTTGGACAGGGATCCTTAAAACATTAACGTCTGCCATGACTGAACTGAGAATCAGGTACATTACTGATCTCTCTCTTTTAAACACTTTTTGAAAGGCATTTTATAGTTTATCTATATTATGTATATTTATCTATATTATCTTATTAATGATTTTATCTATATTAATTATTTATCTATGTTATCTTATTATTTTAATAATTAACTATTATATTATTACTTGTCTGTGTTATATGTGTATAGCCAGGCCACACACAAATGAATTTTTCTTTTTCCATGACAACATGGCTACAAGTACTTTGCATCATGACTTAAATAAAGTACCCTGCATCTTATTAAGAAAATATAATAGGGGCGGCTAGGTGGTGCAGTGAACAGAGCACCAGCCCTGGAGTCAGAAGGACCTGAGTTCAAATTTGACCTCGGACCCTAAACACTTACTAGCTGTGTGACCTTGGGCAAGTCAATTAAGGAGCTGGTGAGCAGTGAGCTTGTATAGCTGTAGCAGGTATAGATTACTCACTTGATATATTGGGCTGTGGGAGAAAAAGGAGATTAAGACAGAAGCTTTAAGAGCAGCAGGCTTGCTCTGTGAAAGCAGAGGGCCAGCAGCCAGGACAAAGGGAGCTCTGGAAGATGCTCGAGAGTGAGAGAGGGTAAGAGAGGGATCAGGGTCCCTGCAGAGGCAGGAAAAGATGGAATTCTTTGTGGTGGCACTTGGAGGCTCAAGCATTCTCCAGCAAGCATCCCTATTAGCTCTTATCTGGCATAGAGGTCTACCTGGATTAATATCCACACAAACTGAATATCACACAACCCCCGAGAGCCCCTGAAAGTCATGCAGCCAGAACCCATCTTGGCTGGTGGGGCCTTGGCCATTCCAGGGCCACATTTCTGCAGTGGGTACCAGGCAAAGGGAACAAATCTCTCCAGTGGCAAAAATAACACATTTAAATTCTCCGGATGCTGCTCTGTGAAAGGGCTGCTCTATCTCTCACCAGCAGTCATTTTTAATCTTGGGGGAAGGGAGGGATAAGGCTGGGCTGTTTTTATTACAAATTCTTCATCTCTTTTTATCTTCCAGGTTTCAGATGCGTTTAATTATCCTCCAGAAATGCCATACTCTACTTTTAATGAAAATCTTTTTAAAAATTCTTTTTCTTATAGATGCAAGTCACATACTAAATTAAATTTGATGTTTTGTGTACATGAATGAAAGGGGAGGAGGGGCACAACCTGATTTCTTTTGGATTGTAGTCTTGTAAAAAAATAAAAAGTTTTTTCATCATTTTTGATATAGGTCTTTTGAAGTCAGAGAAAAAAATTCAGCTGGGTTGCTGAGCCAGGCTATTGGCAGTGAGCGACTCAAGGGAGCCAAAGAAACTTGTCCTTTAGCAAGTGTGAACAGTGTCCAATAACATTAGCAGACAGTGTTTGTCCACTCGACCAACCTGAATGGTTCAGTAGAGCACTTCTAGCTTTAATTCTGCAGTCCTGGGATGGTCCAGTGATCTCTGAAAAAGATTCAAATAGCACTATGTCCAAGGAGTCCATCTTCCCAAGATATTTTAACTTTCAGTTATCTCAGCTTCCTGGTATAGACTTTTGAGTCTCTTCTTATAACAAATCTCCTTTATCAGCCCTAACAAATTTCAACAAATACTTCTTACATACCCACACAATGCAGTATACTGTGATAGGCCCTAGAGGAAATGCATGGATACAGTCAAAGCCCTGTCAACTGTACCTTTTATAGGAGACAAGGATAGGGAACTCCACCCTACCAATGTAGAAGTTATGTCCTTAGAGAGACAGAGAAACTAAGTGAGCTGCCCCAGGGTACACAGACAGTGTGTGTCAAAGGCAGTGATTGATCCCTGCTATCCTGAATTCAAGGTCAGTTATCTGCCCACTCCACAGTACTACCCCTTCCTTTACAAAGGAGATAAAATAGTATATAAGACAGAGCCCCAGTGAGTGCTTGGCACATAGTAGGCACTGTTTATTGATTGTTTGGAGCTCATAGAGTTATCTCTCTCATTATGTTCCACAGAAGAAAAAAAAATGCCTTATTCTAAAAGCATAGTTCCCTCCTGGGTCACCACCTCATCATGGCAGAGGAGCCATGCTACAGAGAGTTACTGGAGATGGGCAGGTCATAGTGGAGAGTTGTGACAAAAGGCAATCCATTGGAGAAGGAAATGCCAGTATCTTTGCCAAGCAAACCCCATGGGGTCACAAAGACTTGGGCACAACTAAACAAGTCAACATCAACAACAACAACAAAAAGATGGGACAGTCGGGTGCGTGTACCAACCATGAGTCTGACCAAACTTCCTCTGTATCTAAGGAGAGAATGCCTTCTCTGAGCACTTAGGAAAAGAGGTGCTTCAGTTCTTCCGACTACACTTTGATTCTCCAGCAGGTTGAAATCTAGCATATTCTCGAGGATGGAGTTGTTGCCCTATAACGGCAAGAATATACATGACCAAATTTCTCAGCACATCTCAAGAAATTTGCAGAATAATGACTAGCAAGAAGGAGATATTTTTTCCCCATCATGTGTCTTCAAACGTAAGCAGCAAAACTAAGATTTGCTGACATTTATTCGGTGTCTTGTGATTATAAAACTCTTGGCCCACATATATTTCATTTCACAACCCTATGAGAATGAACTGAGGAGAAAGGAGATGGAGCTATTCCATTTAGCAGATCATAAGACTCAGAGAAACTAGATGATTTCCCTATAATCACACAGAGGAAAAGCTAGGCCTTGAACCCAGAACTTTCTCCACCTTTGCTATGCCCTGCCTACCCCTAACTCAACTGAATTTAGAGGCAGCTAGGTGACTCAATGGATGGGGCACTGTGCCTGGTGTCATGAAGAACTTAGTTCAAATCTGGCCTCAGATACTTTCTAGCTGCACGACCCTGGACAAGTCACTTAACCTCTGTCTGTCTTAATTTCTTCAGCTGTCACATGGGGATAACAATAGCATCTACCTCCCAGGGTTGTTGTCAGCATCAAAGGAGATATACATGGAAAGCACTTTTCAGTGGCACTTATACTTAATAAATGTTCAAAAATTTTTGTCCTAGAAGAAAAAATTCCTACTCACCTGTTTGAGCATTATCAAGTAAACTTTCAATTTTTCTTCAAGATGTCAGGCATCCTATGTACAGAGTCTGTTCTCAGATGCCTGAGTTTACTAGACTGACTTTCAGCATTTAAAGAGCCTTCAGATAAGTGAGGCATTGCTATATATCAACCTCAGCCCAAGTTCAGACTAAATCAAGATTAACTTGGGTGTCGTGATTGTCAACAATTCGTATAATAAATCTCATCGTAAATTTATGAACCTGGAGTAGAGTCATATTTCATGGTCCTAGAATGAAGTGGTTAATTTCCACAAGATGTCTATTTAAACAAAGCACTGAGCTCTTCCTTACGTGATAAGGTTTGTCTTTTTTCTTAACATCCATCTTGGATGTGTTATGGTAAGCCAATTAATTCTGGAAAGAAAAAACAAATACTCACTCTATCCTTTAAAAAAAAAAGTTTTTGACTGAGCTCACCAGTCCTGAACTGAAATCATATCAGATGACAGACTGCTCATTGAATTCAGACATCTGAAAGGACATCAAATCACAAGAAAAGCCCACAAAGAGCATTGAAAAAGTGCCTGTCTGAAGCAACAGCAGGTTTACATAAACCTCCATTATGCATGAAGTTCCTGAGGGTCCTTACAATGGCTCATGGGATATATATATATATATATACATGAATTTTGTTAGAGGAGCTTAACCATATTCTGACTCAGACAAAGTAGTGTCTTATTTTAAAGAAATGTATAAAAGCTTTCCGAATTTAAAACAAACAGACAAACAAACATCTCCTAGGGCCATATAAGGGTAGCTTCCAAGGAAGATCAAGTTATCTGTTCAATTTCTGGAAGATCAAGTCACCTGTCTTTTTCAGTAGATATATTTTAGGAAGGATATTGACAAAATGGAGGGCATCCAGAGGAAGGTGAACTGAATAGTGAGTGGAGGAAAGGCTTTGCCATTCAAGAAATGGTTAAAGGAACTGAGGATGTTTAGCTTAGAGAAGAGAAGATGGGCAGAGTGATGATAGCTGTCCTAGGATTTAAAGACTATTTCTAAGAGTAACAGATTTGTCCTTCTTGGCTCTTGAGGAAAGTAGGAAGAAGAAGAAAAAGAAGGAGGAGAAGGAGGAGGAGGAGGAGGAGAAGGAGGAGGAAGAGGGGAAGGAGGAGGAGGAGGAAGAGGAGGAAGGAGGAGGAGGAGGAGAAGGAAGAGGTAAAGAAGGAGGAGGAGGAGGAGGAGGAAGAGGGGAAGGAGGAGGAGGAGGAGGAAGAGGAAGAAGAGGAGGAAGAGGGAAAGAAGGAGAAGGAGGAGGAGGAGAAGGAAGAGGGGAAGGAGGAGGAGGAGGAGAACCACAACCAGAACAACAAAAAGAACATGAACATGAAGAACAACCAGGAGAATAAAAGGAACAAGAACAATAAGAAGTTACTAATATTCATACAGATCTTTACTATTTGTGGAATACTTTGCAAATATTATCTCACTTTATTCTCGTAACCAACCTTGGGTAAAGGTGTCTTTATTATCTTCATTTGTTTTTTTTTGCTTTTTGGAGGGAGTAGGCAGGGCAATTGGGATTAAGTGACTTGCCCAAGGTCATACAGCTAGTCAGTGTTAAATGTCTGAAGCCGAATTTGAACTCAGGTCCTCCTGATTCCAGGGCCAGCGCTCTATTCACTGCACCACCTAGCCGCCCCTATTATCTTCATTTTAAAGATGAGGAAACTGAAGCTGAGAAAGGTTCAATGAGTGCTGGTCACCCTGCTTGTTAAGTGTCCAAGGTAGGACTTGACCTCTGGTCTTCCTGACGCTGTCCAAAAGCAGGCCTCGGGCTGGAGGGAGGTTCTGGAGATCTTCCAGGGAAGACCGAGTGCTTGCTTCTCCAGACAACCTCTGGGGCCTCTTTTTGCTCTGAGATTCTGTAATTACTTAAATCACAACTTGTTAATATAGCAATGATATGCGGAACAAGCCTCCTGGTTCTGAAGACCTTGGTTTTTCATCTCCTGTGGTGAGGAAGCATTTTGGAAGCACGTGGATTGCTTAATAACCTGTCCCACTAAAGCTGACATTCACTTCATGGGTGAGGGGCATCTAGGTTAGACTAAAATCAAAGGAGGCAGAAGCAAAGTTAGCCAGGAAGGTAGTGTGCCCAGCTGCCCAGTCAGTGAGTGCCCTCCTGTCATTCCCTCCTCAAACCAGGTCTTTCCTGGCCTCATTCCCTGGACAATTACAGTAACCTCCTCACTGGTCTTCTTGAAAAGAGTAAGAGCTAATGGTTAGCATTTCAATAACATGTTGAGGTTTGGAAAGTGCTCTATAAATATTATCTCACTTAAACTTTACACCTCTGCTGCGAGGTAGATGCTATTGTCATTCCCATTTTACAGATTGGGAAGATGATGCCTGGAGAGGTGAAATAACATGCCCAGGGTCACACAGCCAGGAAGTGACTGAGGCGTGAGTTCAATCAGGGAGTTCTTGCCTCAGCTCAGCATCCTGTTGTCTATGCTACGTACCTGCCTCTAGACCCTTCTCTCTCTCATTGTCCAGTTTGCCCTCAACAGAATCAACTACCAGCTTCATCTTGCTAAACTACCATTTGGATCAGTCCCTTCCCTTTTAACAAGCTGTCAGGGACTCCCCATTGCCGCTGTTCCATGTTGCCTCTCCATCCATCACCAAGTCTTTCAAGTTGATTCTGCAAACTTTCACACATATTCCTCCTCCTCTCTATTCCCACCGTCACCATCCAAGGACCCAGATCACAGGCTCCAATTGGCTTCTGCCTGGACTATTACAATAGGCTCCCAACAGATCTCCCCACCTCTGCTCCAACCTGCCCTTCCTAACACTGCCAGCCTAATCCTTCTTATTCCCAGATCT
This sequence comes from Pseudochirops cupreus, assembly GCA_028627135.1. Taxonomy (NCBI): domain Eukaryota; kingdom Metazoa; phylum Chordata; class Mammalia; order Diprotodontia; family Pseudocheiridae; genus Pseudochirops; species Pseudochirops cupreus. The sequence continues at coordinate 99,956,298 of CM053583.1, read as the reverse complement.
GGTTGTACTCCTTCTCTACCTCCCTTTGTTTTTTCAGTCATTTTTCAGTGATGTCTGATTCTTCATGATCCCATTTAGGGTTTCTTGGCAAAGATACTGGAGTGGTACCCATTTCTTTCTCCAGCTCACTTTACAGATGAGGAAACTGAGGCAAACAGGGTTAAGTGACTTGCCCAGGGTCACACAGCTAGTACATGTCAGAGGCTGGATTTGAAGTCAGGAAGATGTCTTCTTTACTTCAAGCCCAGCACTCTATCCACTTTACCATCTAGCTGCCCATAGTAAATATTTTTTTATTTATTCTTTCATTTACTCTTTCATTCATTTGCCTAGCATTCAAGGCCCTCCATAATCTGTAACATCCTCATTTTCTGGTTTTATCCCTTATTATTCCAGATGCATTGATCTATTCTCCATGCCTCCAAATAATCCCTGTACTTTTCCATCTCCATGCCTTTGTTTATATTATCCTGAGTGTCTGAAATATCTTCTCTATTTCTAACCCAACCCCAAAGCCATGAACTTCATGAAGACTTCCTAAGGAAATACCCTTTCCCTGTTTGGTCCTCCTATAGCCTTTTGCTTGAACCTCTGTGGTTTTCCCCGGCATACGAAACTTATGGGAACTCCCTCCATCAATCCCAACCTATCTCTAGGAAGTTGCCTGAGACATACAGAAAATAAAAAACATTCCTACCACCACAAACTGCTAAATATCAGAGGCCAGATTTGAACCCAACTCTTTCTGACTCCCAAACTCAACACTTCCATGCACTATGCCAGTAGTCTCCAATTTTTATTTTTTGGATCATGCACTCCTCCTATCAATAAATATTTTTCTTGGTGTGTAGCTTGAGAGGATTTTCCCAATGGCATCTATGCCGCTGTTGCTGTGGGTCAGGGTTAAGTTATAATGTCTCCTATTGATAACACCTGGTTCAAAAAGGGCAAGGTTAGTAGCTTCCAGGGGTGTACTCAGAAATGTTGGTCTACAATGGGTGAAGGGTAAGTGGTCTCGTATTGGAGACAAACCCATGGTTGTATATTACAGGGAGGGTGAGATGTAATCCATCTGAACAGAGACCTTCTGATAGATGATTTGTATACCCTTCAAGATCAAGCTACTCCCCTTCACAATGCCAGTCCACACTTGGGGACCACTGCCCTTACCTCTAATCATGTAGATAATTGTTCTTACAGGGCCATAGCATCAGAGTCAAGGGCTCAGAGTCTCAGGACAAGTAGACTCAGACATCATGTAATCCAGGGCTCTCACTTATCAAAAAACACACCCAAGAGGTCAAAGGACTCAGCCAAGGTCACACACTAAGACTAGGTATCATCAGTAGTGTTTGAACCCAGACCCCCTGACCCCAGATCCAGTGATCTCTCCACTATACCATTGTTCCTTGCCTAATCTTATCTTGTGTGCTATTTTATATTATCATCACTGTATCTGTGTCATACCCCACCTAGACTGTAAACTCCAAGATGGCAGGAGCCAAGTTTCATCTAAACTTTGTCATCTCCTCACAGCCCTATGCTGTTCTCTGCACACAATGGATCCTTAATCTGTGTGTGTTTGTTTAACTGGACTGAATATGTGTGCTTCATGTCAACCAACAAGTATTTACTAACACCCCCCCCCCCCATGATGTATCAGGGTAGCTAGGTAGCAAAGTGGATAGGAGTCAGAGAGATCTGAATTCCAATCTGGCCTTAGACACTTACTAGCTATGTGACCCTGGGCAAGTCACTTAACCCTGTTTGCCTCATTTTCCTTATCTGTAAAATGAGTCAGAGAAGGAAATGTCAAACCACTCCAATGTCTTTGCCAAGAAAACCCCCAAACGGGGTCACAAAAAGTCAGAAAGGACTGAAACAATGGCCCTTTTCTAGGCCTTGGGAATACAAAGAATGAAATAGCACCTCCTCCCAAAAAGCCTACACTGCCTTCAGCGGCCCAGTAACTAATATTCAGTGTGAATAAATGAATAGCCTATCTAGGTAACTTTGGACAGCAGCCAGAATAATGTATTGCAGATCTGAGGTGCTTAATCAGTGATCTGTGATAAGGGTGAGGGGCAGGAAGACAATCTTTACTTTACTGCAGAAGCTCGGATAGCACCAAGCCTGTGTGTACAGGGTTAATTACTCTTAGTATAGTTCCCTAAGTGCAAGTAAAGGCTAAGGAGATTGACTTACCCCACTTGCCCCCATGAGCAGAGGCCTAGTGAAGAAACAGCTCATTTCACCAGAGTATCTATTTCACCTTTTTAAAAAAATCTAAATGTTTTGAGAAAGGGGATAGCAAGAAAAAGGGGAGACATGAGAGAACACAGGGGGCTCATAAAAGCTGTCTTCAACATTGAGAAACACCCCCAGCATAGGAATGTCACCACCAGCGAGACCCAATCCGAATTAAATTGGGAAATCTCCATAGAGGTTGTGTTCTCATTCCCTTCTTCTTCTTTCTGCTGGATTTCTTTCTTTTTTTAAGAGTCTGTCTCCTCTCTTCCCTATTTCCTGACTGGAATTTCTTGTTGGCAGCACTTAAGGTAAAGGGAGGGAGAAAGAAACCAGAGCCTGGAGTGAGTGATGCTTGTGTCAGCCCTGACAATGAAGCACCTCTATAGGCCTTTGGCAAACCAGATTGAGGGAGCCCTAAAAACAGGGGAACTCTGGGAAGGCTTTAAGCTTTGACCCTTGTGGAGTACCCCACTACCCCTCCCCACCAGCAATCAATCAATAAGAATTTATTATAACACCACATGTAAAAGGTACTATGTTAGATGCTGGGTGTATCAAGACCCAAAGACTTAGTCCTGAATAACACAAATCATCCCTTTGATGAAGTCAAAGACACCTGATAAGGTAGAGTCTATGTTATATGGCAAAAGAGGGGAAGGGAGGACTATGCCCTTTTATTATGGAGGTAAAATCAATAGGACTTGACATTTAATTAATTGGGGTCTCAAATGATAATTATTTTAACTGCTTCTGGCCTATACGGCAATGGAAACAAAGACCACTGGAGGAGAAGTATGAGGGCAGGGACTACTGACTTATTGTCTTTGCACCCCCACCATCTCCCCCAGACTCTGGCATATAGTATGCAGTTAATAAATGCTTGTTGAATGAATTCAGCTGCCAGTGAAAGCAAAGTATTCATCAGCTCCCAAATGTGTACCATTTATGCTAATTCAGCTCCGAATTTGCCACCAGGTTACCTAGTTGGTCTTCCATACTCTTCCTGGCATTCTTCAGAAAGGATTCTTGGCAAGATCTTATTTTTCTTCAAAATCTGACTCCTTCCATCATTAAAAACAAATTCTGTCAAAATGCTAATGGCCCAAAAAATATCCAGACCTCTGATGCCTCAAGTTCACAAGGTCCTAGGGTCTGGTGGCTTTCTTGCTGTTGAAGAATTCTGGGTCTAGTATCAAGCTTGGAGACCCTCCAGGCAACCCCATGAGAATGCTTTCAATATGACTGTGCCTCTGAGTACCATGTGGATCTCTCCCCTCAAGGGAGGTTTAAACTAACAACAAAAAACCATAAAGTTGCTGCTAAAATGTTTTAGGTAGTTGTAACCAATGACTTGTATCCAACATTTATGACTTAACTATTTCCCTTAATTAAATTTTTGGAATCTAAAAGTCCATAAGGCCATGCTCTCTCTCACATTCTGATTCCCAATTAAAATCAATTCAAGTTACTTTTCTCTCTCTTTACTTCAATTAGTGTTTATGAATATTAAAACAGAGAGCAGCATAATCTGCATTATTGCTCTTTAATAAGTGAGAAGCAGCCTCCCCTTGTGGGTAGGGTAGAGTCAGGGGTACCTGGGCACAAGTCCCATCTCCAACACAAAACGGCTGTGTGAGCCTAGGCCAGTCACTTAGCTTCTCAGACTCCTTGATCAACTCTCTAAGACTATCAAGTTGCAGAGCAATTATTGTTCTTCATTGGGTGTTTTCTGATCAGTATTTCCCTACACCATGGAATTCATGGTTTGGATGCAACAAAAAAGGCCATGAAATGGTTCTTTCTCTTCCATTAAGAAAAAAATGGCAGATATTGTATTTAAAACATTTTTCATAGTTGTCACTTCCCAATGACCTCATACCTCCCTTATCCCCCTACTAACATACTCTCTGGTAACAAAGAAGCAATAGTTAAGCAAAACAGATGAAGATATTAGAAATGGGGCTTTATTCTCTACCTATAGTCCCCTATCAACTCTCCCAAGAGAAGGGAAACACATTTCACCTTCAATTATCTGAAATCAGAATTAATCACTGCATGGATCACAGTTCGAATGTCTTTTAGCTCTTTTTTCCCTTTACATTATTGGAGTCATTGTGGAAATTGTTCTCTTGGCTCAGCTCCCTTCATCGTGCAATAGTTCATACAAGCCTGTCAAAGTTTCTGATTTCTTCATGTTCGTTGTTCCTTATGACCTAATAATAGTCCTTTCTATTCACATACCACTATTTGTCAGCCATTCCCTAAACAAATGGTTACCCATTTTGTTTCCCATTTGGGGCTACAACAAAGAGCACTATTATAAATATTTTTGTCTCTTTAGGACCTTCCCCTCTGACCTTGGCCTCCTTGTGTATATGCCCAATAGCGGTATCTATGCACTTCTTTTTCAAATGAAGTGAAACACAATGATGGTGTTAAGCACCGCTGGATTTCAGCTCTAAAGAGCCTAATGGGCTCATCCTTAAGCAATCTGTTTTCTCCTCCGTTTACAGGACTCAGTGACTTGCCAGCAGATCAAACTGTGACTCAAAACAACAGTGATTTTCATGAGCTCTTAATTAATTTTCAAAACCTCCCTTCCCATGTTTTCTATGAAGGCTGAACCACCTGCTTAGTATCTCCTCAAAAGGGAATTTGCTAGACTCCTTTGCCAACATTGGCCAAGATCTTTGAGAATTAATTTTTAAAATATGTATTTTCCATTAAGTAATTAGTTGTGTAGAGGAGTATTTTTGTGTTGAAAGAATTTAGACCATTTAGGTGACCTCCCCGACAAGGGCTTTCACCTGAGTGAAAAGAGTCTCTAAGTATACAATAATTGATAAGGAGAAGCTCTTTGTTCATTTGTTTTCAGTAGCATTTTGTTTGTGTAAATAAACCAAATGGAAGGCTAATTTATTTATTTATGATTTTTTTACAGAAGCAGGGCACAATGGGCAACTGGCATCAGAATAACAGGGATCTCCAGATGTCCGCAGCAATACCATTGACATCTCTGAGTCTCCTTGAGCAACAGATACAGAACCCACAGGTTCTCAGGCCTCATTTCCATTCCAGCTGTGACTGCACACTTTCAGCCACATGATCAACTCAATTATCCCCTTTTTTGGCAACAAATCTTTTTTTTGCCCCCATTGTATTCAACTCTTTCCTACATAACTGGGTTCCCAGCTATCCCAGGAATGAAATGGTCATCAACCTACATAATCATATGTTGACAAATCTGGTTGTATTATGCCAACAGAGCCTGAGTTCTTGTAGAATCTACAGTGTTGAGCACAGACTTGGCAAAAAGACTACATCAACTAGCTAAGCACAGAGGGGCTCATCCCCAGTAAACTGGTACCTTGGTGACAAATTCTTTGCCCATGAAATGAAAATATGGGATGACCTTAAGCCCTGTGCAGCACCCTTCTGATTCTACAAACATAGAGGAAGAGTTGTGGGAAAAGAGGTACAGATGGTGCTAAGAATTGCCTAGTCATAAGACCATCTGTAAACATGAGCTCAATGGTTGGTACTTTGAATGTGAGCTACTTATCCAGCAACCAGTGAATGAGTGGACATTCTATTGGAAGAACTGAATCATATCAATATTATTATTCCTGCTTAAATGAAATCAGAAGACAAAGGAAGTGGCAGTTAAATGGCAGAATGACTCATAGGTTCTCCTTGAAGAGGCAAATAATGGAATTTGTGAAGTTGGTTCTTATCACGTATCCAGCAGCAGCAGGAAATATCTTTTGATCATATGTTACAGGGCTCATGATAAACATTTACAAAAAGACCCCTACTAAAATGATTGCAATTTATATGCCAATATCTGCTGCAGAGGATGAGAAGGTATGAAGAATTCAATAAGACTCTCCAAAATAAATCCACATATGCCTTAATACTGGTGACATGAATGTAAAGGTGAACATAGGGGAAGGATAGGAAAATCATTGGACAAGATTGCTCAGGAATAAGAAATGAGCAAAGTAAAAAGTTCTTTGACTGTACAGAAGCCTCATACCTTCTTGAAGAAGAAAGTCAGGGGGCAGAGGATATGGTGAAAATACAAAAAAAATAACCAAATAATAAGAATAAACCAAATAATACAACAAAATTAAATCCATTAATTTTAATAGACAAGAACTAGTGAGAAGAAAAACAAGTCTATAGAAAACTCACCAAAAGATCCAACCAAACAAAAAAAATCATTACAGAAGCACTGAAGGATGTAACTGGAAGTAGGTCAACAAGCAAATCGAAAAATGGAAAAATTTTTTATAAAGGTTTTGTAAACAAATTCTTTTATCCAATAACAGAGGTGCTACCCTATTTGAACTCTAACAGCTCAGTCCCCGGTGTGGAAATAGAAATAGAAATAGTGAAATAGAAATGGCACTAAGGAAAAAAAAAAACAAAGATGGGGAGAGTACATGGACAAAGCTAAGTATATCCAGAGAAGATCTGTGCAGGCAGTGGAACAATTTTAAGGGTATTGAGGAGTCAATTATTAAGGTGTCTGGAAAAGGATAAGATGCCAAAGAAATTATTGTTAACAAAAAAGGTAATGAAGAAAACATTCAGAATTTTCTTGCAACTGCTTTTGTCTTCGGATTGCATTTATAGGAAGAAAAATGAGAAATGAATAGAACAGACATCCTGCTTCTGATACTGCCTGTGACCCTTGGGCAAGTGACTTAAATTCTCTGGATCTCAGTTTCTTCATCTGTAAGAGGAGTTAATTAGACTGAATGGCCTCTGAGGCCCTTCTAGTTTTCTGTCTACGATCTCATATGATCCAGTCCCTTTCCGAGAACTAGAATTTGGAGTCAGAGGGTCTGGGTTCAAATCCTGGCCTCTACTACCTGTTGTCTCTGAGACATCCATTTAATCTCTCTGGCTATTTTCTTATCTGTGAAATAGGAGAGTTGGACTAGAAAAATAGTTCTTAATCTTTTCTAATAGGAAGGTCATTTTAAAAAATCATGAAACTTAGGGACCCCTCCTGCCATGTTTATATTCATGCAATTAGTATTTATTTTGGAAAGAAAAAAAAGGATACGGTAATAAGGGGTCATCATAAGTACCTGCCATGATGCCTTACGCATAGTAGGTGCTTAAGAAATATTTTTCAGATTACTGAATTTTTATTTTACTTATCACAACCCTATCTACAAACTTTTGAGAACACTAATACACACACCCCCCACATACACACACACCTTTATCTAGTACTTTAAATTTTGCAAAACACTTTATAGCCATCTCATTGAGCCCCGCAATAACCCTTATGAGGTAAGTGTTCTAAGTATTGGGATCTAGGTTTGGGTGTTGGAAAAAGCAATGGCTCACAGATATTAAGTAATTTGTCAAGAGTTATATACTAATAAACATCTAAGGTAGGATTCAAACCCACATCTTCCTGATGGCACTCCAGAATTCTACCTTAAATTTACACTTCTGCACTATGTAAAAGACACATATTTATTCAGGCTAAAGACTATTAATTACTATTAACAGTGAGAATTGCTATTATTTCTATGATAATAATAATAATAATAATAATAGCTAGCATTTATATAACATCTACTATGTGTTATGGGCTTCATTGAGTACTTTACAAATAGCATCTCATTTGATCCACACAACCCTGTGAGGCAGGTGCTAATTAACCCCATTTTAAAGTTGGAGAAACTGAGGTACAGTTTAAGTGACTTGCCTGGGGTTACAAAGCTAGGAAGTGTTTAAGACTGGATTTGAACTCAGATCTTACTGACTCCAGTGCCAGTACTCTATGCACTATGGCACCACCTAGCTACAATGCTAGATCCTTGTTATTTTTGTCTGTCCTTCATTTTCTAAGAGGATCAATGACATCACGATGTATCATGGGTGATGTATTGACTTGCTTGTGAGTTAGATTTAAGTGAGGCAAAGTTGTACAAAGTTCTCTCTTTCAGAGGCACTGATGTCCAGTGGCAAGATAAAGTCAAGACAATTGGCAATTGCCTGAGATGCAGTGGAAGACCTTGGCTTCTTCGATTTGTAATAAAGCTCTAAGAACTCCACAGTGTCTGCTTCCACTGCCTTGATGGCCATTGGAACCTTTATCCATTCCTCAAGGGGAAAGTCTTTGCATGTTTGCAGTAGGCACCCCTTATCTCACTGAATGGTTTGAGGTGTGTTGATTGCCCTAAACCTGGTTCTCTCTGAAGAACTTTGGAATTGATTGCATGATATAGGAGGCACTGACACAAGACCACCCAGCATGGCATGCCCTCATCAGAGAAGGTGCTGTGCTCTATGAGCAAAGCAGAATTGAAATAGCTCAGAAGAAACATGAGATGTGCAAATTTAGAGAATCCACCCAAATGTTCACATAGACTATTTGTGCCCGACCTGTGGTAGAGCATTTGGAACGCATATTGGGCTGATCAGCTACAGTCAGATACACTGTAACTTGACTGTAACGTAGTGATGTCATTTTGGTTCTCTTCGAGAATGGATAATGACCAACCAAACAACCCTCAATCTGGTTTAGTCCATCAGCCAAGACAAACCAGAGTGTGGCCACTGAACAAACTGTAGCTTCTTGGAGCCACAAGTGAGAGTTGGGTGAATCAGGTGGACACCAAAGGTGGATGAGCAGCACTGAAAAGGGCTCAGCAAGCCTTCATATTAGAGATGCTCATCCTCCCTTAATACCCCATACACACTAGCAGAGAGTACAAAGCACTTTTCACATTTCTTCCCATATCATGCAATCAATTCCAAAGTTCTTCAGAGAGAACCAGGTTTAGGGCAATCACCACACCTCAAACCATTCAGTGAGATAAGGAGTGTCCAAACATGTGAAGACTTTCCCCTGGAGGAAGGGATAAAGGTTCCAATGGCCATGAAGGCAGTGGAAGCAGACACTGTGGAATTCTTAGAGCTTTATTACAAATCAAACCATTTTATCCTTCAGATATTATTTGGGGCCATTTAAGAAATTAAAATGAGTTAAGAACTCATTGGACAGCTAGGTGGCTCATTGGATAGAGTGTTGTGCCTGGAGTCAGGAAGACTCCTCTTCCTGAGTTCAAATTCAGCCTCAGACCTTTACTAGCTGTGTGCCCCTGGGCAAGTCACTTGACCCTGCTTGTCTCACTTTCTTCATCTGTAAAATGAGCTGGAGAAGGAAATGGCAAAGCACTCCGGTATCTCTGCCAAAAAAAAACCCCAATACATTCAGGAATAGTCAAACACAACTGAAAAACAACAACAACAACAAAACAGTAAAAGTCATCAGGGATTCCTAACTTTTTGCATTCCATGGACCCTTTCTGGCAATCTGGTGAAACCTATAGACCTCTTTTCAGAATAATGTTATTAAATACATAAAATAAAACACACGGAATTGTGCAGGAAATCAATTGTACTGAAATGGAAATGTATTTTTTTTCTTATCCAGGTTCATATTAAACTTTAAGCTCCTTTAGAGTTGACCATTTAAAATTGTTCTTTCTTTCTTTCTATCTCCAGCACTTAGTATAGTTCCCACAGCATAAAGGCATATGGACTTCATGCTTGACTTGATTTCTTGGACCCTCTGGAATCTGTCCCTGGTTAGGATTCTATGGCCTCTTTCCACTATGTTAACAACCTCTGAGTTAAATAGCTTTTTATCATAACTTTGAAGTCCCTTGGGCCCCCACAGGGCCCCCAGATTGGGAACCATGGGACCAGATAATTTCTAATGTATCTTCGAAATTACTTTCTAAATTTTAAAAATATTTCAATTTCTAAATTCTTTAATCTTCACAACAATCTTATGAAGTAGAAAGTGCAGGTATGATTATCCTTATTTCAAAGATTAGAAACTGAGGCACGGAAAGATTTACCCACTCGGCAAAGGTAACTGGGTTAGTTTGAGAACAGTACTGCATTCATGTGAACTACTGTTAAGACTGTTATAGATTTACCATGGCATAGTAGAGAAAAAACTGGGTTTGAAGTCAGGAAGAGCACATTCAAATCCTCCTTCTGATGCACACTTGCTGTGTTACATTGAGCCAATCACTTAATCTTCCTGGGTCTCAGTTTCTTCATCTGTAAAATATTCTATTATCTGTAAAAAGAAAAAAAATCTATTATCTATGAATCTCTGTGTGTCTGATCTCTGTAAGATTTACTACTATTCCCTAAGATTAATTGTCTGCTCTTGTGGAAGGATTGTTATCTGCATTGGTGAAGGGATTCATCCATGAGCCTTCCAGTATTCTAGTAATAACATAGTAAGTGGAAAAGTCAGGATTTGAACTCAAGTCTTCAGGATTCGTTGCACTGCCCTGATTAGTAGAACTAAGGGCTTTTAACGGAGTGACCCATTCACTCCCTGTTCACTAGTAGGAGCCAGCCTTCCTCCCACCCCACCCTCCACCCCCAAACACAGCAAAAATAATAAAAGGCCGGGAAGGGAGTTGAGTTGGGAAAAGAGCCATAGCCAAGATCCAAGTATTCATTTCCAGAGATGGAATCCAAGTTCCTTACCCTTGCTACACGGCTTTATCTGGAAGAATAAGGTGAAAGTTGGGGTTTTATCAAAGCTCCCTCCTAGCCACTTTCTTGGGAAGAAACCCCCAAATCTTCCTGCCTTCTTCAGCAATGTCTTCTCTTGCTACTTATATTGTAAATTGCTACTTTATGTTGTGAAGCCAAGACTGGTTTCATTTTTCCCATGCTTTCCCATCTGACCTCCGTTGTCTCTTTCCCTAGAGAAAAAGTCGAGGTTCTTCCAGAATAATTTAATCTAGAGCACGCTGGCTCTTTTCCTCTGTAGTCTTTTCCTTTAAGCCCACAACTGACCAGATCACAGATTTAGAGCTGGCAAGAACCTGAGAGTTCATCTAGCCCAACCCCGTCTTTTTAGAGATGAGGAAACTGAGGCCCGTAAAGCTAATGCCCAAGGTCACACAGGTTGTTGTTTATCGACCAAGTGCCTCGGACCTCAAATACAGTGTTCTTTTCACTGAGCCACATTTTCTTTTATTATACTGTTGCAAATAAAATGTATTCGATGAGATACTTGTTCCTTTAAAAGGACCTCTCTGAAAATTCTCCATGTTCTCTCTGCATATCTTCTCATTAATTGTGCATAAATGTATTCCCATAAAGTAGAGAGCCAAAGAGGGGAGGGGGGGAGGGCAGGGGGGAGATGGGGAGGGGGAGAAAGGGTAGTGGGGGGAGGATGAAGCTCTCAGCTCTGCAGAGCCCAAATTCTAAACTCCAGCTCTCCTCCATAGCTAATGCATACCCCACTCCAGCATCACAGTGCATTTTAAATCCTTGTCTCAGAGTGAGTTAATGGGTAATGTCACAGACACCAGGCTTTGGATATTCCAGTCACAGCCCGACATCCCAACTACGGGCAGTGACATATTCAGAGGGATATGAATAAAACGCGGCCGTCAGTGCAGTGGTATCTGCCCAGTGCCTACAAGTCTGCTTTGGAGAGATTGTATTATGTGGAGATATCATTACCTCCAGCCATCATTCGCCTCTTTTTTCCCCATTGCTTTGTCTAACGTTTGGTTGCGTAAAATGCCATTCAGAGTGATGGGGCAGACCGGCAGTCCTCTGCTGTCTAAAGGGCAGTGACTGTTCATAATTAGCCCTGACAGCTATTAAAGTTTGCCAGTGTGTCTGCTTTTATCTAAAGCAAGAATTACTGGGGAACCTGAGATGGAAGATAGTGTGATACCCATAGTGCCCTGCCCTGTAAGGATCTACGAACAGCCCCAAATAGGTCCAGCATCATTCCTAATGGCACTGATTCTTAGAGATGGTTATTATGGCCCAAAATAGCAACATTTCAGGGGAACGCTGTCCTCTTCAGTGACAGAGCTTTGGATTGTGGGGAATTAAAATAGAAAATAACACTGGTAGTAATGATCAAAGGTGGAACGCGGGATAGGCAATGCAGTCAGATGCTTAGCCTTGTCAGGGTTAGCTCCTCTTGAGGTTGCTGCTATCCTTTTGCAGGCAGATAAAGCTAATACATGGCATCCTACCCCAGATCCAGTGCCCACTGTCCCCTTATGTTCACCTGAGTGATAACTGTATTTCATGACACCATTCCCACATATACATCATGACTCTTCAAATACGATGTTGACCTTTCCTGCAGATAGCCCATTATGGATATAGTTCTTTGCATCTCCTTGCTAAGCACCCCCTTTTTAATCCTCCATACACTCTTTAATTTGGTGGGTCCCCAGGACTTACAGAAAGCATGAAAGGTATTCTATACATTGAAGAAAAACTTGCATCCTATTTCCTTTCAAGGCAACTTAAAAGCATTGGGGGGGTCTCCCCTGAAGTCCCCAAATTATTTATTTTGTCCATACTTTGTATCTTACGTACAAACTATTTCACCCAGAAAAATATGAATCCCTAAAAGACTGGAAATGAGTCCTTGTTATCTTTGTAGCCCCAACACCTAGCACAGTGCTGGGCATATCATTGCTACTTAATAAATGCTTTGAACTTAATTGAATATACTTTGGCAAGAAATGAGGACAAATGCAATAGAACCGAGAAAGATGTCTACAACTTTCTGTTTCATTTTCTATGGACTCGATCACACACCATCAAAGGAATGGTGAGAGATACTGCTGAATGATCTGAATGGTGCTGATATTTCCCCAGAGAGATAAATGAAAACTACCTTCAGCAATAAAATAACCAAAAACTTACAGCTTGAGAAGATGAGAATGTGAGGAAATGAAAGCAAGATGTGTTCAGTGGTGATAATAACTTAGTCACTGTATTGATCCAATCCATTAAACTAGGGTTCCTCAAAGTTACACAGCTTTTATGTGCCCTAGGCTAATGATGATGAGAGGCAATGTTGCTTAGTGGATAGAGTAATAGTCAGGAAGACCACTGTTCAAATCTTACCTACTGTATTGATGGATTTTATGACTTTGGGCAAATCACCTAACCTCTTGATGTCCTGGATATTCTCTAAAGCTATAAATTTAAGAGCAATTGGAAGTCTACATTGGCAGAGGGGTTTTCCTTTTTGTTTTTTTCACCAGGAGTTCCCTACAACAATGAAATCACAAGATCAAAAAAAATGGTAATGACACTGGTCATACTAATTTTTTTTTGCTTTTTCTTTGGAGGGGGGAAGGCGGGGCAACTGGGGTTAACTGACTTGGCCAAGGTCACAAGGCTAGTAAGTGTTACATGTCGGAGGTCAGATTTGAACTCAGGTCTTCCTGACTCCAGGGCTGGTGCTCTATTCACTGTACCATCTAGCCGCCCCTCATTGGTCATACTATTTAGTTCAATGCTAATGACTATAGAATAAGGGTTGAAAAGTTATGGAAAAATCTAAATTTCATTCTGTGCCCTACAAGGGTCTTGCTTTAAGACTGGGGACTGACCAACCTGTACCTGCCATTAGTGAAATGGCAGAAACTAACATGGAGTTCTGGGGCTATTAGGAGGATTAAGACTTGTATATTTCATTCCATCTCCATAGCTACTTACTTGATGCTTCTCATCATCCACACTCTCCCTGACTCCCCCGCCCCTCACAACCCAGAATGTAAGGTACCTAAAGACAAGGACAGCTTCATTTTGTCTTTGAATCTCCAAAGCCTTCCTTATACAGCATGTTAATAATTGCTGACAGTGACTGGGAATAAGAGATTCTAACAGACAAATGCAGTTATATAGGAAGACGATACATGTCTGTGCAAAAAACATCTCCTTAGAGATAATCTTGAAAGAGCTATCCCCTCCCCAAGCCCACCCCAATATCCTGCAAGAAGAGGCAAACAAACAAGTGCCTTCCTACTCTTTCAGGCAAAAAAAATCAACAAACTTGGAAAACTTTTCTTGAATTATGAGGTTCCAAATGACAAATACTTAGATCAATCAAGTATTTATTAAGCACCTACTGTCTTCCTAGATATTTATATAAGTTATGATTGATGGCATGAACTTAGAAGAATACATGTCTGGCTGGTTTTAAGTCATTGGAAGACATGCTAAATTTGTTCAATACAAAGAATGAGGCTAATATCCTTAAAATTCCACAACTCCCCCTCCTGCAGATTTTTTTCTCCTAGGAGATAAAGATCCGGATGAAAAACCAAACCAAACCAAAAAACCCCAAGCAAATGACGACAAAAACAACTTCTGTTGAAATGTGCAACTGAGTGACTAGAAATTCTAACAGAAAATGTGACCTAAGTAGAACCTAAAAGAAGAATGCCCCTCCCCATGCCGCTGGCCAAGTTCTCTGGAAATAATTTCCAATTTTTCTCTCCCCATCAACCCCCACACTGTCCCCAGCATATCTTGCCTGGTTTCTGTCTAGGATGCAAGTGGAAGCAAGACAAGCAAGACCTCAGGAGGACAGTATTCTGTTCCCAGGTCTTTCCTCATCCAAACTCAAGGAGAGGGAAGAGGTTTTCTGGAAAAGATCCAGCAGTTCAATTTGGCTCTAGAGCAGGTCTGCGGAGCCAGCACAGAACTGGAGCTCTAGGTGATGAAGGGCTCTCAGGGCCCCTAGAATGGGCCCCTGGACAAACTTTGAGTTTGAGCCAGCTCCCCAGAGATCACCGAGGGCTGGGAGAAATGCATGGCCCAATGGAAAGAGCTCTTCCCTCACAGGAGTGAAGAGACTTCTTTTAGTCCAGTTATGTTACTAGTTGTGTGGCCTTTGGCAAATTACTTGAACTTCGTATGTCTTGGTTTTCTCATCTGTAATATGGTCTTTCTGTGTCTTAGTTTCCCCATATACCATATCTATCTTGGAACATGGTGAGATGAGAAAGGGGTACAAAAAGTCTTTGAAGGAAAAGGAAGAGAAGGAGGAAGAGGAGAAAGAGGAGAAAAAGGGGGAAGGGAGTGAGAAGCAGAAGAAAAGGAGGAAGAGAAGAAAAAGAAGAAAAAGAAGAAGGAGGAGGAGGAGAAAGAGAAGGAGAAGGAAAAGGAGGAGAAGGGGGAGGAAGAAGAGGAAGAGGAGGAGAAAGAGAAGGAGGAAAAGGGGTGAAGGAGTGAGAAACAGAAGAGAAGGAGCCGGAGAGGAAGAAGAAGAAGATGATGAAGAAGAAGGAGGAGGAGGAAGAGGAGGAGGAAGAGGAGGGAGAAGAGGAGGAGAAAGAGGAGGAGGAAGAGGAGGAGGAGGAGAAAGAGGAGGAAAGGGGGGAAGGGAGTGAGAAGCAGAAGAGAAGGAGGAGGAGAGGAAGAAGAAGGAGAAAAAGAAGAAGAAGGAGGAGGAGAAGGAGGAGGAAGAGGAGGAAGAGGAAGAGGAGGAGAAGGAGGAGGAGGAAAAGGAGAAGGAGGAGGAGAAAGAGATGATCAAATCATCATTGATAATATATTTATGTAGTCTATTACATCTATCAGTATATTATCTCACTAGATTCTCAGAGCACACCTTGTGAGGTAAATAGTGTGAGTATTATTAATATTCCCACTTTATAGATGAGAGAAATGAAGCTTGATGATTTTAGGTGACTTGCCCTTGTCACACATCTAGTAAGTGACAGAGCCAAGACTCAAACTCAGATCTTCTAAGTCCTAATTTAATATCTTTTCCTCTGTATACCATGATACTAGATCCTCATTATTCCCATCTTCCCATTTCCCCTCCCCTCCCTGAGTTGGGCTGAACTTGAGTGCGTCTTCAGAAGTAGAAGTGGATGGCCAAGCCAATATTTTGGGGTTATAGGCTCAGCAGGAGATGTTTACCTTGCCCAAAGGTTTCTAGAAACAAGGCTCTCTTGCTCTCCCTTCAAATGAAAACTCTTCTGACTTCTGGGTAAATACAGGACTTCAACATTCAGGTTTGTCAATCCAGCCCTTTTCACAAACAGGCCATTTTTTTGAGCAGGATTTTAAATGACATTTTGAATCTGGGCCAAGCTGAACAATTTCAGTCCTGTGCTCCGATTCTCTTTGGGAGTCTTGAATTCCCTCGGGTTTGTGTTTGGACAGTTGGTATGATGTATTCTCAAACCCAGCGTTTAGTGCTTACGTTTTAATGATAGGCAAGGAGTAATTGGGTAGTTTGGCACATGTCAGGTTCTAAATGTGTTGGTGAAGGTTTTTAAATGGTAAATGGGGGTGGGGTGGAGGATGGATTTATCCTGAAATTGGCAGCGATGTTGATTTGAGGCCCCCTGCCAACAAATAATTCTGTAAGGCTTTGTGTCCCACGACTCATCTGAAAAAGTAGAAAAGAAAACAAGGGGAAAAATGGTAGTGGTTTGGAACCAGGTTGGAGAGAGTTCATAAGAGTAATCAAATCTGAAAACTCCAAGGGAATAGCAAACGTGTTTAAGATTGTTACCTGTACCTTTCTGCAACTTCTCTGTCTGTACCCCAATGGTGTGGGCATGCGTGATCTCTCCACTAAGGGACTTGACAAATAAGGACTTTGAAACTGACCAGTTGCCGTTGTCTCTGCTTCTCTCTTTTTGTGATAGACATTTCATTGGCAGTCTTGCTATTGTTAGCATGAATGCGGTCTTTAAAAACATAAATCCAAAGATGCTTGGTAAGTTAAAAGCCACATTTTATATTTGGATCCACAGTCAAGGATCTGGAAGAATGTGAATCAGTTGGAGGTTGGGGAAGCTATCTTCCCATGGTAACTAATTTTCAAAATAGGTAAAAGAGCAAATCAGAGCCCAGAAGTGTGGAGAAGCCTTGTGTACAGCCTCTTTCTCCCTTAAATTTATACAAACTAGGTAGGTGATCACCCATATAGTCTGATTTGAAGAGGGTTAGGTAGGTTTCTTGATCAAACACAATTTCTCACTGGTTTGCCAAAGCATGAAATTCCACCATTAGAGATTCATTCCTCTCAGATCTTCAGAAGTCCCTGTGGGAAATGTGACTATTGATTAGAATGGCAACATTTTAGGTTTAATCTAATATCATCTAGAAGTTAATCACTTTAAATCTTAAGGTAATCAGTCCAATGCAATTAAACTCAACAAACAAGTATTATGTATCTACTCTGCACAAAGCTAGAGGCCTTCCTCTAGAATAGATAGAAAGCTTATCTAAGAGTCAGGAAAACCTGGATTTAAGTCCCATCCTGACACATACAACATGGAAAGTCATTTAATCTGTCAGTGCCCCATGGAACTCTAAAACCATAAATTGCTAAAAGGCTTCCTTCCCCAACAGTTTCCTGGACCAATGAAATTACAGGCTAAACCAAAAGAAAAAAAAATGTGCAAGCTTTTTGTGTTATATGTAGGCTACAAAAATGCACACACACACACACACACACACACACACACACACACCCCAATCCCTACAATCTACTAGGGCAACAGTTCCCATTTAGTGGTTCACTATGGAGGTCCAATGGTTCACATTAAAAAAAATTATTTAATAGCACACTAAGAAGCAAACATAGTTGTAAATAATATTATGAGAAGTATATTAAATTCCCCTGGAGGTTCACAACCCATTTTTTTGTTGAAAAGGGTTCATGGAATAAAAAACATTGGGAACCACTGTACCAGAGAATGCAGAAATATAACATGGAAAAGTAAATAAATGGCAAATGGAGGGGTGAGAGAACATTAATAAATGGGGGGGGTTAAGAAATTAGAGAAGGCTTCCCAAAGGAGGTGATACCCTAAACTGAGCACTGAAGGAGGTTGAGGATTCTGAGAAGCAAAGGTAGAAATATGCTTTCTACTAATGAACTGCTAGCAATCAATCAATCCAGCCATACACCAGGCTTTTATCAAGCACCTACTTCATGCCAGGCACCATCCTGGGTTCTGGGGATTCAAGAACAAAGAATGAAATACTTCCTTCTTGAAAGGAACTAATATTCTAACAAGTATACACATAAATGCAGGTTCTAAAGTACGTGAATAAATATAAACATAAAGAAAGTCGTTAACATAAAGTGGTTTTGAATGAAGGGCACTAGCATTTGGGGAGATCAAGAAAGCCATCCTGTACAAGTTGGTGCTTGAGCTGTAGATTAAAGGGAGAGTGGGACTCTTTGAGGTGAAGGTGAGAAGAGAGTAGATCCCAGGCTTGATGGATGGACAGTAGGAAGGAACAGAGATGGGGAATACAGTGTGGTATGTATAGTGAGGAACAGAGAGAGGAGTAACGTCTGATGAGACTGGAAAGATAGGTTGGCGCCAAGTCACAAAGGTCTTGAAAAGCTCAGCAGAGCAGTTTATATTTTATCCCAGGGGCAAAAGGAAGCCACTGGAGTCAATTGAGTAGGGAAGGGAGTCAGACAGTCAGATCTGTGTTTCAGGAAAATTACTTTGAGAGCAGTGTATAGGATGGACCAGAGTGGTAAGAGACTGGAGGCAGTGAGAGCAATTAGGAGTAGAGATTTGCTGTAGTTATCTGATTGAAATTACTACTGGTCCCAAACTCAACCAATCCAAGAGAGAACTCATTCTCTTTCTCCCTAAAGCCACCCTTCTTTCTCACTTCTCCTTTTCTATTGAAAAAAAAAAGGAACCTTTTTCTATTGAGGACACCACCATGTCTGCCATGCTTCCGTTCCTGCAGGTTCACTACCTTCTCATTAAAACCTCTACTCTCCCTCATTCCATATCCAATCCAAGCCAGGGTAATGCTACCTCAATAACATTTCTCTCATCCATTTAAAGTGCTTCACAGTCTAGTTTCAATTTATCTTTCCAGAATGATCATACATTATTCTCCCTGACATACATCAATACACAGCAGTCAAACTGACCTATTGTTCCTCATAGAGGACATTCCACACACATACACCAGGGTCTCCCCACCCTCACTCTTTGCACAGACATTGTTCTGGGAATATTCTCCTTGCTTCCCTCTACCTCTTGAAATCTCTACCTTTCTCCAAGGCTCAGCTCAAGTGCCATCTCCTACAGGATACTTGGGTTCCTCCGTTGTTAATGCTTCCCCTAGCCCCAAGTTACTTTGTATCTCCCTTGCATATATTTTATATTTTCTTATTTCTATACATCTTGTTTCCTCTAGTAGAATATAAGCTTCTTGACAAATGGACTTTTGGTTTTTGTCATTGCATGGCCAGCACTTAGGATGGGGTCTTGCATATACTAGGCACTTTAAAAATGCCTGATGGAATAGATTAGGTTAGATTGGATTAGGTTGGCTTAAGTGGAAGAGATGTAATTAACAGAGCAGAGGGATGCTTGGTTGCTGTGTCTGAATCACCTGCATTTTGCCACAGCCCACATTCTGTTCAATGGCCTCATATTTCTCAGTTTGATTGTATTGAGTCGATGGCCAACTAAAACTGCCAAGTCTTTTTCACTTGAATGCCTCTCAAGGCAGGTATCCTCCAGCCTGTAAAGAAGTCACTGATTTTCTGAATCGAATACTTGACACTTATTTAGTCTGTTGATTTCTTTTTTCTCACTCAAGCCTCAACTCAGAGATTACCTTTTCTATGAAATTTTCTCCAATTTCCATAGCCAGAAGTGATGTCTCCTGATTGTGGGAGTTACATACTGGAAAATAACAATGATATAAAAGAACAGATAACCACAATTGTTTTCCTTTGAATGTTTTTTTTTCCCAATTACACATACAATAATTTTTAATATTCTTTTAAAAAAATTTCAAGTTCCAAATTCTCTCCCTCCTTCCCTCCCCTCCCTGCTCTCTGAGAGAGTAAGTGATTTGATATAGGTTATATATGTGCAATCATGCAAAACATATTTCCGTATTAGTCATGCTGATCACAAATTTTTAAAGGCATTTAGGCTTTTAAGAATTTGTTTGGTTTTAATGACTCAGATGGTCAACCAAACTAGTTCTTAAATAGGACTTTAGAAGCAATAAAAGTAATAGGACTTTAGAACCGATAAAAGAAGTCTTGTTAGACTAACCTCATTTCTTTGATAGGTTTACTAGATTGGTAAATTGAGAGAATGTTGAAGACTCAGTATATCCAAATTTTAGCGAGGTACTTGAAATATTTCATTATATTCTTGTGGACGAGATGGGGAAATGTGGGATAGGTGGTAGTATATAGTTAGTCAATCAGGAAGAAAGTAAACAGCTAGATCCAAAAAATGGTGACTAATGAATTAATTTCAAACATGCAGAGGTTTATGGTAGAGAGCCATAATGTTCTGTCCTTGACCCTTTGCTGCTAAATAAAAGTATAGATGATATGCATGTATAAAATTTGCAAATAAAATGAAGCTGGGGGAGATCATTCTCATACTGCACTATAGAATCTGAATCTAAAACTGTCTCCACACACTAAAACAATTGGCCAAATCTAAGAAGATTAAACTCAACAGGAATAAGTGTAAATTCTTACCCTTAGGTTTTAAAAAATCAGCCACATTAAGTACAACAAAGAAATAGCAAGGCAGCCATTCACATGAAAAAATCATGAGGTTTTCCATGGCTTAATAGGAGTCAAAAGTGTGACATGCCAGCAAAACACCAAGTGAGATCTTATATTGCATGAACAGAAATTGAAATGGTCAGGAGGGGTACATTACCCCAAATTATGAGGAGACTGATAAGACAGGGTGTAGCTTGGAGAAAGCACTCCCTGATGGCAATGTAGGTGAACTCACAGTCTTCAAAGGTTGCATGAAGGCAAAGGTAAGAAGGGAAGGCAGAAGGAAATCTGTAATTGATGGGGATTTGGATGATCTGAAAGGATGAGGCTGATCCAACTAGGCTAAAAGTCTGTATGCACTTTGACAGCAGCTCAGTGATATAAATGACTTCTATTCAATCCTAAAGTCAGAAAACAGAGAGCTTGGCTCTGGCCAGCCCACTTTCAGACTTTCCTGTGAATTTCTAGTGTTGTCCTTTTTTCTGTCCTTGACACTGACTTCTGCCTCTAGCCCTTTCCAGTTAATCACTGGGTTCACTCAGCTCCATGTGGCCAAGTGGCCATCTGCATTGGATTTTTGTCATCACTTTTCTCTCCCATTCCAGTAAGAGAGAGGTTTAGCCTGCATCATGAACTGGATCCAGACTTCATCCTGGCCCTGGATCCACCTGGGAGTCAGGTTACATGGGGTTCCTAGGAGGCTTCTGAAGGAAACTTTTGTTGGTAATCCCAGCTACTTAGGCATTTCCCTCTCAGATGGCCTCCCATTTTCTCTGTATATATCTTATATGTACCTAGATTCATGTGTCTCCCCCGCTAGACTGTTAGCTACTTGAGGGGAGGGACTGATCCTGCCTTTCTTGTATCCCCAACACTTTGCACAGAGAATGAATGAACAAAGCATTTAGTTGACACTTACTGATGTAAAACAAGGGACTCTGTGGAACAGGAGATCCCATTCTAACAGAGGAAACCTCACATATGGAAGGTTTCAGCTGCAAGTCAGATGGAAAGGTCCCATATCCTTTAGGGTACAGAGGCAAAACAGCTGACAAGGCCTCTTTTTGAATGTCATTTCCATTGATAAAATCATATCTGTTTCGGATGCCTGATCATTTGACAGTGCTAAGGACTTTTGTCACAAGAACTTTCTTTTCTAAATCTTAAATAGAAGTGAATAGATGTGTTGCCAGGCTGCATCTCCACAGGGATTGCTTCTCAGGAAGAGCAGGCTGTGAGTACCAGGTTGAAAGAATTGCAGTCCAAAAGCTTGTGGGTTCAGGGCCCTGGAATGTCTCTATCATGGACTGAGGGGAAATGGTGGTCAAGGTGGTGATTCACCTTCCCTGGCACATGCAACTGCCTCCTGTTTCTCCTTCAGAGTGCCCCACTGGTCCAGCTAGGTTGGCAAGCCTGCCTTTGTGTGGCAGTTGGTTGGCACTTGATAGAGATTGAATGACTGATTGCTCTGTCTGAGTTAGATGCCATCTGGATTATTCTGCTTAGCTCTGGACACCACATTTTGAAAGGGATATTCATGTGAAGGAAAAAAGCCTGAAGAAGGTGGCCAGGATCATGAGGGCATTTAAAGTCTTTCCAAGTGAGCATCATTTGAAAGAATTGGAAGTGTTTAGCTCAGAAAAGGGAAGACTTCGGGGAGATCTGATAGCTGTTATCTTTTGTTAAGTCCATAGCCCCAGAGGGCAGGGCTGGGAACTATGGGTGGAAGCAGGGAGCTTCCTTAGAGCTGGGTTTTACCTGGAGAGAAAGAAAAACTTCCTAACAATGACAGCTATCCAAAAGTGGAATGACCTCCCCTTGTGAAGAGGTGAGTTCTTCCTCACTAGACATTTCAAAGGAAGGCGGAGTGAACATTTGTCAGGAATGTGGTTGAGACAATTCCTACTCAGGGATGGATCGAACTGGCAGACTTCTGAGGTCCCTTCCAAATCTGCTCTGTTAGGATTTTAGTGAAGTCTGTCAAGGAGAGGATTAGGCTGGATGCCTATGTCAGGGATGTTGTAGGAAACATTCCTGCATTGGGTAGGAGTTAACTTGGATGACCTCTAAAGACCCTTCCAGTTCCAAGATTATAATTCTTACCCTGCTGCTTGATTGTAAACTCTGTGAGATTGTGTTTTTTGTCTTTGTAACTTAAGTGGCTAGCATAGTGCCTTGTACTAATATTAAATGAAATAGGGTTTGAAATCAATTGAATTGAAATTTGTCTGTTTAGTTTCAAACCATCCTTACAGAATGATGAGATCATCTTAAATCCTAATTCTGTCACCCAGCATATTAACTGTCCTTTTGGCTTTGTATTGGCCACAAATCTGATAAACATATCATCTAGGTTTTTGTTCAATTTCCGGATAAAATTTTTGAATCGTGCAATGCCAAGGATAGATGTGGTGGTGAACCACTAGTAACTTTCCTTCAGGTTGATATACATCTAGCCACTTTAGAAATTATTCGAGTATAGTTTCTAGCAAGGAAAAAAATTTACTTAACTCTATGGTCATTTGGGCTCACATTTCTCCATGAACAGATTCCAAGACAATCTGTCTCGTGTTGTAATAAAATTGAGATGAAAAATGTCTACAAAATTCTGCTGATCTGCCATCCCAGAATTTCTGTCAAATAGAAAAGAAAAGAAAGTTAGGACATAAGATTATGGATTTTGAGCCAAAAGGGACTTAGTGCCACATCATATTACAGATGTGGCACTAAGTCCCAAAGAGATTAAGTGATTTGTCCAAGATCACACAAAGCTAGTATCAGAGGCGGGATTTCAGGCCAGAACTCCAAATCTATGGCTCTCTTCTTAGTAAATCCATGTTGGCATTGAGTGATCACCTCTTCTTTTTTTTTAGTGTTCACAAAGCTTCCATTTTAGTAATCTGTTTTCACTCAAGGACCTCAGAAAGTACATGTTACTTTCACCATTTTAAGTTGCCATGAAGCAATTCAGAAACCAGCCTGGGGGCAGCTAGGTGGCACAGTGAGTAGAGCATTGGCCCCGGAGTCAGGAGGACCTGAGTTCAAATCCGGCCTCAGACACTTAACACAAAAACTAGCTGTGTGATCTTGGGCAAGTCACTTAACCCCAACTGCCCTCCAAAAAAAAAAAGGCAAAAAAAAAAAAAAAAGAAACCAGCCTGGTTCACAGTGAACTCCCTACAACAGCCCCATGCCTACCAAAGTGGTAGGAACTGGGTGGGCAGGATAACATAAGACTATGATGCTTAAATAGCAGCATGCTGGGGTCTGGGAGTCAGGACCAGCCTTGAGGAGTGTTAGTTCACAGAAATTATCCTATCTCAAATGGACTCAGAAAGCCAACTCTGGCTTTCCTTAACTTCGTCAGGTTCACGTCTAGCAGTTTAGTTTAGCCATCATAAAGGGAGCGACAGCTGGAGTAACTTCCTGCCCTGACTTCACTGAGTAAGACATTTATATAACTGCTCTAGGCCTTAGTTTCCCAATCTATAAAGTGAGAAAATTGGGATGGACAATCACAAAATTTCTTCCTAGTTCTACAATTTGATGAATCTCTAAGAACTATCTCTATGTTACACAGAACCCTGGGGGTGACTGCCAAAGGAACAGAACCCACCAATGAAGGTCACATCCAAGCTTTGGCTGAACACAGACAACTAGAAGGTAGTCCACCGAACTTAGGTAAAGTCAGTGCTGGAGTTTGGACTTGAAAAGATGCTTGAAAAGTGGCCAGTCACTTGGGTATTTTGAAAACATAAAGCAGTCTTGTTTCAAATAGTAATCCTTGATGGAGAAATAGTGTCTCATCCATGTTTCAGAGACACATCTTAACCTAGAAAGTTCAAAGTGCTGCACAGAAATTGTGATATCTGATCCCACAGGTGGACAGTTAGCCTATGATCCCCATGGTATAAAGGAAAAAAGACCCTAAGAGGGGTTGGGAACCTTTGACCTTGAAGCCACATGTGACTGACAAATTTGTTCTGTGAAGTTTGGATTCAGTCAAAGGGCTGCATTTGAGGACCTAGAGGGCCATATGTGACCTCAAGGCCACAGGTTCCCCACCCCTGCTAGAAGTTGCTGAAGATCCCTGAACAAATCAACTGCAAAGCCCCAAATGGAAAGGCTCACGTCTTCTGCTCTCTTTCCCATGGTTCCAGCCAGAGAATTGCATTTCTTTCTTAAAGATTGTTCCCTTCCTATGTCCTATGCCGAAGGTCTCAAATCCCCTGCTTCAAGCTTCCCCCAAACTCCAGAATATAGCTGGAACCAGATTAAAATGCAATTGGAGAGCATCTAATTAAATAAATAAAAGTATGATAAAACACAGATAATGTTAATTTGTGGTTTTCTGAGTCAATACATAGTCTGCAGGGATCTGTTTCTATTCAAGTTCGCTATACTGTCCTATTCGAACTGGAAGCAAATAAAAGATCAGCTCTAAAAGTTCAGATGGACTTTCTCCTCCCCAATCCATCCCCCCCAAACGCCCACTAGCCATGTCCCTTGAACAAAGCATCCACACTACTATAATTTCAAGTTAGGTGCATCCTACTTTTTTTCTTTATCTCCTGAAATCTTTGAGCTCCCATTGGATAGGACTGTTTCTTAGTACCTAATAGATAGATAGGGATTATCTGTGCCTTGTATCTGTTTCTCAAAGCAAGCAAATGGTTTTCTGTCTGTGGGCTGGACTCAAGACAACATCAAATCCCGTTCAGTTTCTTTGCTCATAGCATAAGAATTCCTATTTATTGGTCACTGCCTAATTAAAAGCAGGAAAATAAGCATATAAAATATGTATAAAAATTTAAGAAGGCATTTCTCTGTGGCCAAGTGGTCTCCATGCCAATTTGCTCAGGGTTTTTGTTTATGTGTTTGTTCATTACTTTTATTTAATGGAGCCTCTGAGTGGCCGTCCTTCTTATCTATTGTGCTGCTTTAAAATAGCACTTATGCATTCCTTAGAAGGTTTTACTATCACTATACTAGAGGAGGGGATAAATGGAATCTTTTCAAGGAACTGTTTTCCCAGCATGCATTTTGCTATAAAAACAGATAGGAAAATGCTAAATAAACAAGTCTTGGGATACTGAGCTTCTTAAAAAAAATGAGGAGAGACATATTTGTTTAATGGGCTCACCCTAATGGAAGCCTCCCAGGGCCAAAAACAAAATATGATTGGGGATTACTGAGAGAAATAGGGGCAACTTTTCTTAAACTATCATTTTATTTTTCTTATCCCCGGTCTTCAAAGAAACTGTCCTCTAATTTTATTCTTTACCTCTGCGATAATGAGATTTCCCAGAATTCCCTATCTAAAGAGTGTTCACTGAAATTGAACTATCTCAAATGAACTCGGAGAGCCAGTCCTGATTTTGCCTAATTTCATCTAGCGATCTGGCTCACCCATCACAAAGAGAGCAAAAGCTGAATGTCTTCCGGCCCTGAATACATTCAGTCTGCTCCTTTTCAGCAGCCTATGTCTTTGAGGCACGTCACTGAATTCAAGTCCTAATGTTACCAATTGTATTGTGTTTTTCCATATGGTTATTCTTCATGGGATCATCAGGTTTTGACCTGAAGAAACCCTAAAGGTTATCTTGTCCAATCACCCCCTCCCTACCTTTTTTCCTCCCTCCCTTCCTTCCTTCCTCCCTCCCTCCCTTCCTCCCTCCCTTCCTTCCTCCCTTCCTCCCTTTTCCTTCCTTCCTCCCTTTTCCTTCCTTCCTCCCTTTTCCTTCCTTCCTTCCTTCCTTCCTTTCGACAGATTGTTCTTGTTACTTTTAGCTTTTGTATTAAATGTTTACAATTATTTTTCAAGATAAAATCTTTATAATAGCCTAGTCAGAGAAGTCAGCTTCCTTATACCTGTTTTACAGACAGAAGCCTAAAGGGACAGGAGAAGGTCTGGTGTGTAGATAATGGTTTGCAGAATAACAATAGGCCTGTTTCTCCCACCATATGACCCTAGTGATTCCTTCAATGGCAATGCCCTTCCCTCCTAACCTCCTTGAAACTCCCACCATTATAATCACACCTCGAATTAGGAATCAGAACCAGGATGATGGCTCACAGAAGATTGCAACTTAGATGTCTTTTTCCTTGAACCCACCAGGATAGGTTAGTTGATCAGATCAGTTAGTTAACACTTTTGAACTACTGGAGAGAAGATAATGACATTCCCCAAACAGGATAGTGTAGTGGAAAGAGTACTGACTTGGGAGGCAGGAGACCTAGATTCTACAGCTTCAGCTGTGTGACCTAAATCACACAACCTGGGCTTCATCTGTAAAATTAGACTGTTGAACTAGATCAATGATTCTCCAACTATTGGCAGTTAAAACTTTAAGCAGAACTTTTAAAAGTAATATATTTTTTATTTTTAAAAAAATGCTAATAATAGTTTACAATTTAAAAAGCACCTTGTATGTGCCAGACACAGTGCTAAGTATCTTACAATTATTATCTCATTTGATTCTTACAACAACCCTGGGAGGTAGGCCCTATTATTATCTCCATTTTACAGATGAGGAAATTGAGGCAGACAGAGGTTAAGCCCAGGGTCACACAGCTAACAAATGATTAAGACTGGATTTGAATTCAGGTCTTCCTGACTCCAGGCCTGTCAGTCTAACATCTGCACCTCCTAACTGACCCTAACGATTTGTCAATTGACATTTTATGAGAAGGATGTGATTTTTTGCTACCAGTGTTTTATAATTGGGGACAATATCAGGTGTGATAGATCACCTTGCAAAATGTTTCAGAATAATTCGCTTTTTCCTCTATCCTTATATATGCCAGGTTTTTTTTTTAGTATTTCAGTTCATCCCATTTTTGTTTTTAAAAAAGAGAATTCTGTTTTTAACTTCACTGTGTTTTCTTTGTCAGCGTTCTTGTCTTAAAAACGTGGTAACATGACACATCAGGATTATTAGGAAAAAATCCAAATTGGAAATAGCTCTATTTGTATTTCTTCTGCATTTGGGCTTTGGTACTTGATCTAGCATCATGGATTTTCGTTTCATCAATTGCTTTCTCATCTTTTTCCAACTTTCTGAGTCTATCCAAATATTCAAAATGGCTGTTGATACAAAAATTATTTATAGTTAAAAAAACAACCCTAAGAACATAGACACCAATTTTTAAAAAAATATGTACTCTGCCAAAGACAGATTGACAATTAACTGATTATGCATCATAAATGAGAGGGTACATTCAATTTATTATCTAAAACAACAAGAAACCAACTTTTCAATCAAATGATTGATATCACTCAATCTCTGGTGTTCCTCTAACTTTGTAACCCAAGTGCCTAGCATAGAAAAGTAAACAGAGATTCAGAGAATTTCAGATTTGGAAAAGAACTCAGAGGTCATCTAGTCTAAGCCAGGCCTAAAGTAATTCTTTCTATAATATTCTAAGTAAGTCATCCAGAATCGACTTGAAGACCTACGGAAATGGTGAACTACCTCCGGAGGCAGCCCGTTTCATTCCTTAATAGTAAGAATTCCTTAAATAGTAAGAATTGTTAGGAACATTTCCTGCCTTCATGAAGCCCACATTCTACTAGGTGGAGGTTGGGGAGATGCATATAATATCTACACAATTAAATAAAGATGTCATTTATAAAGGAAGAAGACATAGACAACTGGAAAGACCAGGGAAGTTTCCCATGAGAAGGTGGCATTTAAGTTTTACCTTGATGAAAAAAAGGTAAGACTGAGGAAAAGTTGAACAGGGAGAACATTTTCACAATGGCAAGGGTAGGGGAAGCTAGTGAGGTGTTACAGTTGTCAGAGATGGTGCATTGAATTGAGGGAATGGCAAGTACTACTTGGCTAGAAGTTAGAGCATGTGAAATAATATGAAATAAAACCAGAAAGTTATATTGGAACCATATTATGAATGACCTTGAATGTCAGGCTAAGAAATAAGAATTTTTTTTCCTATAGATAATAGGGAACCGCTGAAACTTTGCTGGCAGGGTAGAGAGATTTTTGCCTTAGGAAGGTTATTTCAGTACCTCTGCAGATTATTCACTGGAGAGGGAGTAACACTGAAATCAGGAGGACCACTTATCAAACACAGGGACAATGGAAAGAGGAAGTCTGCAGGACAAGTTCCACCCACTTCACAATTTTGTCTAGGATTAGTCTATTCTTCAATGGATCCGTGTTCATACTAATATTCTTATTGATTTTACTGGTACAGACCACAATCCATCCCTGCCTTGTCATCTTGTAAAGTTCTTGTCCCTGTCTTTCCATAAATCTTCTGTGAAACATCTAGCTAATGAACTGGAGGACGTCTGGATCTTTATCAATAGCTTTGTCAATGGAGGGGGTACCAGGAGTCAGGTTGTCTCAGTTGTTATTTCCACGTGGTCTTCTCAACTGCTTAGTGTGTCAAAAATCTGTCTGTCTGTCTGTCTCTCTCTCTCTCTCTCTCTTTCTGTCTTTGAGGCAATTGGGGTTAATTGACTTGCCCAGAGTCACACAGCTGGTAAATGTCTGAGACCAGATTTGAATTCAGGTCCTCCTGACTCCAGGGCCAGTGCTATAACCACTGTACCACATAGCTGCTCCATGAATATTGTCTTATAAAACTTTTCACAAACGAGACTACTCATTCCCATTGTGCATCTTTCTGTTGTCTTTTGGGGATTATAATTTTTCAGTCTTCAGAGATCATAGTAGTCAATGCAATTTTGATTCTCTTGAGATCATGATCACATCCATGATTCTCACTGATATAGTAGCAGTGAAAGAATATTAAAAAGGTATTGGGAGTAGCTTGGAATGAATGAAAATACTCTGTATTTTCCAAAATGCATTCTGATCTGCTCTCTTCTTCTAGTTCAATATTAGACCCAACTTATTGTCTATCCACACTGCCTGTCTAAAACACATGGAAAATGAACTAGTTAAAAGTATTGTCCAAACTATTAGTTATTACCTGGGCAATATACATTCTCGACCACTGTGGATTTGGCAATCTTTTTAGTAGCCATAGATTTCATTGAGAAAGTCTTATACTATTCTGGTGCTTAATTCAATCAATAATGTCATCTTCCAACAAAACAAGAAAATGACAAATGCTGGAGAGGATGTGGAAAAATTGGAACACTAATGCATTGTTGGTGGAGCTGTGAACTGATACAACCATTCTGGAGAACAATCTGGAACTATGCCCAAAGGGCTATAAATAATTGCATAGCCTATGACCCAGTAATACCACTTCTAGGGTTGTATCCCAAAGAGATCATAGAAGGAGGAGGAAGACCCATACGTACAAAAATATTTATTGCAGCTCTCTTTGTGGTGGCAAAAACCTGGAAATTAAGGGGATGCCCATCAACTGGGGAATGGCTAAACAAGTTGTGGTTTATGAATGTAATGGAATATTATTATGCTATAAGAAATGGGGAGGAGACAGTTCATATTCACCTGGAGAGGCTTATACAAACTGATGCTAAGTGAGAAGAGCAGAACCAGGAAAAATTTGTACACAATCACAGACACATTGTGTGTGTGATGACCAACTTTGAAAAACTGGACTCTTCTCAGCAATGCACAGTTATAAGACAACTCTACAAGTCTCGGGATGGAAGGAGATATCTACATTCAGAGAAAGATCTAG
>CM053583.1:99902672-99925521 GCA_028627135.1 Pseudochirops cupreus | reverse complement strand
CGATGTAGCAGTGGACGAATAAACAACCTCTGATTAACCTCGGGCGTTCTGTCTGGTTATTCCCCGATTCGGGGCTGGTGACGACCAAAGACCCTGAAGATGGGTAAGTAGAGGGCAGGGGGCCCGAGGGAGTGAGGGGCCCGCTTCATGACAGAACCCACAAAAAGACGGAATGAAACAATTTTTCCAGCCCAAGACAACTTCGAAGGTCAGCAGGGAGGGTCTGTTGCACCAGCGTGAGAGAGATGCTCAGTCCAGTGAAGGCCTCACCAGTGCAGACCAGCCCCCATCAAGCCAGGACAGGCATGGGAGCAACTGAATCAGTGGCAGCAGTTTCAGTTTCCAGACCTCTCAGTCTATAGATGGTAAGGGGATTGGACAAGTCAGAAGATTTACAGAGTCCCTTTGCTGGCACTAGGGGTAGGATTCTGTTGCATTGCCTGTACGTGGATCTGGGTTGCAGTCCTGGGTCTTAGTCCCAGTGTGAGAAGGAGCACCAGCATAGCAGAGCTTTGGATATAGGGGAACGAGGATCCTCATCACAGTTTCAGGGTTGAAAAAAGTGCTTGTGGTCACTTACAAACCAGCGCACCGTACAGGAGAATAGTAAACATAACTCTCCCTAGATCATATCTTCTTGTAAGAGCCCCAAACTTACAGGTTCCCAGAATTACTTCTGAAAACAGCTGCACAAAATGCCTAAAGCTTGAGACACTGACCCTCCACTTGGGAAGCAGAGCCCCACTTTGGAATAGAGTTAAAAGTCAAGAAATAGCCTAGAAAATGAGCAAACAACAGAAAAATTCTGATCATAGAAAGTTACTATGGTGACAAGAAAAATCAAAACACACACTCAGAAGAAGACAACATAGTCAAAATCGCTGCATCCAAAGCCTCAAAGAAAGCTATGAATTGGTCTCAAGTCATGGAAGAGCTCAAAAAGGATTTTAAAAATCAAGTAAGAGAAGTATAGGAAAAATTGGGAAGAGAAATGAGAGTGATGCAAGAAAATCATGAAAAAAGAAGCAACAACTTTGTAAAGGAGGCACAAAAAAACACTGAAGAAAATAACAACTTAAAAAACACAACAGGCCAAACGGTAAAAGCGGCCCAAAAATCCAGTGAAGAGAAGAATGCCTTGAAAAGCAGAACTGCTCAAATGGAAAAGGATATGCAGCAATTCCCTGGAGAGAAGAACTCTTTTAAAAAGGAGAATTGACCAAATGGAAAAGGAGGTACCAAAGCTCACTGAGGAAAATGATTCTTTAAAAGTAAGCATTGGGCGAGTGGAAGCTAATGACTTTGTGAGACATCAAGAAACAAGCAAACAAAATCAAAAGAATGGAAGAAATAGGAGATAATATGAAATACATCACTGAAAAAACAACTGACCTGGAAAATAGATTCAGGAGAGATTTAAGAATTATTGGACTACCTGAAAATCATGACCAAAAAGAGTCTAGATACCATCTTTCCAGAAATTATCAAGGAAAACTGCTCTGATACTCTAGAACCAGGGGGTAAAATAAAAATGGAAAGAATCCACCAATCACCTCCTGAAAGAGATCCCAAAATGAGAACTGCCAGGAATAATATACTCAAATTCTAGAGTTCCCAGATCAAGGAGAAACTACTGCAAGCATCCAAAAAGAAACAATTTAAACATTGTGAAACTACAGTTAGGATAACACAAGATTTGGCAGGTTCTACATTAAAGGATCAGAGGGCTTGTAATATGATATTCTGGAGGGTAAAAGAGCTAGGATTACAACCAAGAATCACCTACTCAGCAAAATTGAGCATAATCCTTCAGGGGAAAGTGAAAATTCAATGAAATAAAGGACTTTCAATCTTTCTTGATAAAAAGATCAGAGCTGAATAGAAAATTTGACTTTCAAATTCAAGAAGCAAAAGAAGCATAAAAAGGTAAATAAGAAAGAGAAATCATAAAGGATTCGATAATGTTAAAGTGTTTATCTTCCTCCGTGAGAAAATAATATAACTCCTAAAAACTTTCTCGTTATTAAGGCAGTTAGAAGGTGAATACATAGACAGAAATTAGAGGTATGAGTTGAATATGATGGTACAATTATCTAAAAGAAATTAAGAGATAAAGAAGAAGAATGTACTGGGAGAAGGGGAAAGGGAAACATAGAACGGGATGAATTATCTGACATAAAAGAGATCTGAAAGAGATTTTACAGTGCAGAGAGAAATGTGGGAAGTGGGAAGGGGAGCATATGAACCTTATTCTCATTGAGATTGGCTCAAAGAGGGAATAATATACACACTCAGATGGGTGTAGAAATCTATCTTACCATACAGAAAACTAGCAAGGGAAGGGAATAAGAGAAGGGGCTGGGAGGGCAGTCAATGAAAGGGAGGGCAGTTTGGGGGAGGTAAAAGTCAGGAGCAAAACACTTTAGAGAATGGGCGGGGTAAAGGGAGAGAAAGAGTAGGATAAGGGAGGGAAATAGGGTGGAGGTAAGTACATAGTTGGCAATCATTACTGTGAAAAAAATTTTTACAGTGAGTTTCTCTGATTAAGACTTCATTTCTCAAACATAGAAAACTGAGTCAAATTTATAGAAATAAGAGCCATTCCTCAACTGATACAGGGTCGAAGGATATGAACAGGCAGTTTTCAGACAAAGTAATAAAAGCTATCTGTAGTCATATGGAAAAATGCTGGAAATCAATATTGATGAGAGAAATGCAAATTAAAACAACTCAGAGCTACTACCTCACACCTGTCAGATTGGCTAGTATGACAGAAAAGGAAAATGGTGAACATTGGAAGGGATGTGGGAAAATTAAAACACTAATGTACTATTGGTGAGGTTGTATTCTGATTCAACCATTCTGGAGAGCAATTTAGAACTACTCCCAAAGGGCTATAAAACCATGAATACCCTTTGACTAAGCAGTACCACTACCAGGTCTGTATCTCAAAGAGACAAAAAAACAAAAAGGAAGAGGACTTATGTGTACAAAAATATTTATAGCAGCTCTTTTAGTGGTGGCACAGCACCAGAAATTGAGGGAATATCCATCAATTGGGAAATGGCTGAACAAGTTTTTGTATATGAGTATGATGGAATACTATTGTGCTTTAAGAAATGATGAACAGGATGCTCTCAGAAAACATGGAAAGACTCACATGAACTGATGCAAAATGAAATGAGCAGAACCAAGAGAACATTGTATCCAGCAATAGCAATATTGTGTGATGATCTACTGTGAATAACTTAGCTATTCTCAACAATACATGGACCCAAGGCAATTCTGTAGGACTGATGATGAAAAGTGCTATCCATTTCCAGAGAAAGAACTGATAAGCATGAATGTAGATCAAAGATATTTTTTCTTTACTTTTAAAAATTTTTCTTGGGGGTGTTTTTGTCTGTGCTTTCTTTCACAGAATGACCAACATTAAAATGTGTTTTGCATGACTACACGTGTGTAACCTAGGTCAAATTGCTTGCCTCCTTAATGAGGGGGGAAGAGGAGACAGGGAGAGAATTTGCAAATCAAAATTTGACAAAAAAGAATGTTAAACTTGCTTTTACTTGTTATTGGGAAAAATAAAGGATTAAATAAGATAAAAAAGAAACATAAGCACTGTGGTTTCAACAAATAAATATGACTCTCATCAAGACAGTAGGTAATCAGGGAAAAGAGAAAGTTAAAAAGAATCTTGTTAGAAGACAATGCATGATGCTCAGTGTATCTACTTTGAGAAATTGTATTAAGAACAAAATGAGTCAGTAAGGGATATCTGGGGAGACACCATCAGGGGGGACAGGAAGTCATAGCTGATGCTTGGTCACCATTATATTGTATTAGATAATAGGCCTTTAATGAAAAAGGTATTTGAGATTCACACCCTGGCATGTTTTTGGTTATAGCTGCCTACAGCAGATGTTATCCATCTAAGGATGCTATCCAAGACATAAAGAAGGTGAAGGATAAAAGGGCACAGCCTGTACATCCCAGAATCCCTCCCTCTCTCTCCCTCTCTCTCTCTCCCTCTGTCCCTCTCTCTCTCTCTTTATCTTTCTCTCTCTCTCTCTCTCTCTCTCTCTCTCTCTCCCTGTCTCTCCCTTTCTCTCTCTCTCTTTCTCTCTCTCTCTCTCTCTCTCTCTTTCTCTCTCTCTCTCTCTCTCTCTCTCTCTCTCTCACCAGGCCAACCCATTGTTAGCGGCAGAGTGTAATAGCTGGGGCCCAGGCTGCTGCTGATGGCAACTGTCACAATTGGACGGCCTAGAGTCCTTGTCCTTCTGCTGTGTAATTATTCAGTAATAACCCATGAGGGTCAAGCATGTCAAAAAAACACGTGGGCACACAGATGAGAGAAGTAAGTAAAAAAAAAAATTGACCGCCTACTGTAAGTAACTATGTAAAACAGGTCAGGTATTTTCTGCCCTCATAAAAAAAAAATCCATCATTAGGTAGCTGTCAGTTTCCCCGAGATCACTGTATTATGTATGTGTCGTAGGGCTACCAATTAGTTGGAATGAGGGCTAAAAATAAATAAATGATAAGGCTCCTTCTATTTTTACTCAGGATAACTAGGACTTGGATGGGGGGGTGTTGAGAAAACATTGAGGAGATTCTATAATACCATTTAAAGAAACCACAGGGCTCCCTTACACAGCTTCTCTCTCCTGTTTACAGTTGGTCCATCTCCCTCGTCTAGGGGATCTGTCAGTCTGGGGCTGGGGCTTCTGAGGTAGGCAGTTATTCACTGTTCATTAGTTTATTCCTTCTTAAGATCCTCTTATGTAACCGGCTTGTTGGGCAATCGGACAGTCAGGTTGCCTCATGCACCCACAGACACGAGGAAGCCTGGCCCTACCTTAGATAAGCAGCTGAATTATTCTGGGTGGCAGTCAGGGTCAGGCTCTCTGGGAGATGGTGAGGGGTGTTTTGGGGCCTCCTGCACAGGACTCAGTATTTGAGTTGAGAAGTTCCTTATACAACCAAGCCACATAAGTGCCCCATTTCCTGAGCATCTGTATTTGGTGAGAACTGGAAACCTCTCTGCTTTCCCACTGAAGGCCTCTTGCTTCCTCCCTACAAGGTCGAAAACATCATTGCAACATTTAAGAGGCCCAAAGCAGCAGTTTGGTAGGGAGGAGAAAGAGGAGATGGGGGGGGGGGTGAGAAAGGCTACAAAGGGCTCTCAGGGTTTAAAAGAAAACTCAAAATCTCCTAAGAGCAACCAGCAAACACGCACACACAACACACAACAACCACAACCAGGACACCAGCCATGGGTGCCATCTCGAGGGTGGGAGAGGGGCACACGAAAGGAGGGAGGGATCAAAATATGAGAAAAAAATCTATAAATTGTCTGTGGTAGATGTTTGTTTGTTTTCCGTAATGGAATTGGACAGACTCCTAGAATCACCACCTGAGAAAGCTGGCAGGTCTGTCATAATCGGAACAGACGGCTCATGGCCTCAGGTACCAAGATTTTTCTCTGCTCCACTCTTAAGTCACATCACTGGAGAAATACCAGGTCAGTCCTTGGTGTCTTCATCTTCCTGAGAAAAAGAGCTAACATGGAATGTAAACTCTTCATGGGCCGGGGCTACATTGTTTGTATGCCTAGCAGCGGTTCTCAACCCCCTTTGCGGGGGTTAAACGGGGTAGAAAACACATATCTCCTATGGTCTTAGGAACTGAGACACCACTCCTTTATCTGTCTCCAGGCAGGTCCGCCAACATGCAGATACGCCACATATGGGTATTAAAGGGTCATGGCATTAGGAAGGTTGAGAACCACTGGTAAGGCCTAAGACATAGGAGGTGCTTGGCTCTCCAGTGTTCTGAGCATCATGTTTGGCATGAATGTAAAATAATTCTTCCTGGTATGTGACAGTCAGAATTTAAATTGGGAAGGATTTTAGAGAATCTCCTCACCAGTTTTATTTCCTTAAGGACTAGAGTGAGAAGAAGGTAAAGAGGAGGGGAGCTAAAATGGCTTGGGACAGGGGTGGGGAACTTGGGGCCACACTTGAAGACCTAGAGGGTCACGTGTGGCCTTGAGGCTGCAGGTTCCCCACCCCTGGATTGGGAGGATTGGTAATCAGGGAGTTTTACTTTCACACATGGAATTTAGTTAGTCTCTCATTCATCCAACAGGGATTTATTAAATGTCTGCTAGGTAAAAGACACTATGCCAGCTGATAAGGAAGATATGAAGATAAGAAGAAAGCATCCTGGTCAGCTGGCTGGCCCACTTCTACCACGAGGGTGGCAAATAGAGCACTGGATGCAACGATCAGCCGTGATGCCAGAGGATCAATGATGAAGCCGCTCCTGACCGGGAGGGGATGGACCCAAGGTGAAGAATGAGACAGACATTTTCAGACATGGACAAAGCAGGGATTTGTTTTACTTAACTCCACATGGTTTTCGGATTCTTTTTTTGTTTTTTTTGCGTTGGGGATGGGAGGTGGGAAGGAGAGGGGGCCAGCACCAGGGTTGCTAATAAAATATTTTTAAAAGGGGAGGAGAGGGGAGGGATAAGGGGAGGGAAGCAACTAAAGAAACAAACCATAACAGAAGGAAGGTCAGAGGGAAATGCGGATAAGTAGGACAGATTTGAAAAGTCACGTAATAAAGCGTTGCACTTTCACGTATAATCCTCTTTTTCTGTTCTACTTTGCATATAGAAATGCTCGTTTTAGTTGGTGTTTGTTAAGTTTGGAATAAAAATAAATAAATGAAGGAAATGATATGGGACTGAGAGTCAGAGATGGGATAAATCCTAGCTTGGTCGCTGCTACCTGGATGACCTTGGACAAATCATTTAACTTCTGTGGGGATGAGGGGCTGAACTGGCTGAGCTCTAGATCTAAATCTTTGATCCCAGTATAATCTACGGGCCAAGAATCAGTATGGTCTGTCAGTCTGCCGGAGGCTTTGATGACTGAGGTATACTGCCAAAGGTGCACCAAGCCTGAGAGCTTCTGAGGAGCAGAAGGAAACTGCAGTCGGATTTGGTCCTACAGGGAACATGGCTGACAAAATTACCCCATCCTGAACCTGTGATCAGGCAACTAGGCGGCAAAGCAGATAAAGCGCCAGGTGTAGAGTCTGGGAGAATTGAGTTTAATTCTGGCATCAGACACTTACTAGCTGTGTAACCCCAGGCAAGTCACTTAACCGTGTTTGCCTCAGTTTCCTCATCTGTAAAATGAGTTGGAGAAGGAAATGGCAAACCACTCCAGTATATTTGCCAAGAAAAGCCCAAAGGGGTCACAAAGAGTCAGATTGAACTAAAAATTACTAAACAACAACAAGACTTGTGATCAATGACCCTGACTCAAAGGCAGGACACTTGAAACTCATGCTCCAAGGGTAGAAGGGCTAGTCCTCCACAGGCATACAGATGATAACCTGCATATTTCACATTAGGCTTAATGTCAACACCAGGAGTGGGGAACTTGCAGCCTCAGGGCCACATGTGGTCCTCTAGGTCCTCAGGTGAAGCCTTTTGGCTGAGTCGAAGTTTTATCAAGCAAGTCCTTTCATTAAGGGCATTTTTTTCTGTGAAGTTTGACTTCAGTCAAAGGGCTACACTTGAGAACCTAGAGAGCCACATGTAGCCTCGAAGCCAAGGTTCCCCACCCCTGGTCAATACAGGTAACCGCAGCAACTGAAACAACCCAAAAACAGCAACTGGTGGGACCTTGCGCTTGTCACTTAACCCCAATTGCCCTGCCTTCTACCCTCCAAAAAAGTACCTAAGACTGGATTTGAACTCAGGTCTTCCTGATTCCAGAGCTGGTGCTCTATTCACTGTGCCACCTAGCTGCCTCCTTACTTCACTTTCAAACAGGACCAATAATTTCATGGGGTGATGACTTGTGAGTGAATTGGATTTAAGTAAAGCAGAGTTGTACAAAATAGCCTCACTTTTCCAGAGTCATTGAAATCCAGTGGCCGGACAAAAGTCAGGACAACTGGCAAATGGCCCAGGATGCAGTGAATGACCTTGGCATCTTTGATGTCTAACCAAGCTCTAAGCCCTCCATAGCATTTGTTTCAACTGCCTTTTGACCATTGGAACACAGTGTTCTTATCTA
The DNA here is from genome assembly GCA_028627135.1 of Pseudochirops cupreus. Taxonomy (NCBI): domain Eukaryota; kingdom Metazoa; phylum Chordata; class Mammalia; order Diprotodontia; family Pseudocheiridae; genus Pseudochirops; species Pseudochirops cupreus. The sequence continues at coordinate 99,917,422 of CM053583.1, read as the reverse complement.
CCCATTCTACTAGGAAAAGTCTTCACATACTTGGGGTGGACATACTCCTCATTCGCTGATGGCCTATCAGTTACTCTCAGTCTGGTTTAGCTTGTCTGGCAAGACAGTTTTATTGGGGGTATGACCCCCATGTTACATGTTATATTACATGTTATATAACATGTGCATGTTACAGATTCTTGGAACCACAGTAGACACCAATGGTGGCTAAGCAGGCCTGAAAAGGGTTCAGCAATTCCTCATACCAGAGGAGCTAGTCCTCCTTGAACACCGCATTATACACATGTGTGTATACATATACATACATACATACACACACAGGATGCTAAAAGGTTTAAAGATTATGCCATGTTGATGGAATAAAATAAGAATGTTTTACCTTAGAAGCAAAGACTTTGGGGGAGGGGGACATGGTTGTAGTTCTCAAGTATTTGAAGTAGCTTATGTAGAAGAAGGATTAGATTTGTTCTGTTTGTCCCCAGGGAACAGAACTAGGAGCACTGGGGACCAGAGGTAGAGATACAGACTTTGGCTTAACACGACTATCAGCACCATCCACAGGTGGGATGGCTTTTCTTAGGAGGTAGTGATTTCCTGTTCATTGGAATTCTCCAAGCAAAGACTGAATGACTATTTGTCAAGTGTTATGCAGATTGGATTCTTGTTCCTGTATGGACTCGACTAAATGGCTCCTGGGTTCCTTTGTAATTTTAAGATTCTATGTTTCCATCAAAACACACTATGTATCTCTAGTACCTAGGACAGTACCTAGGACAGTACCTGACACATAGTAAGTTCTTAATGAATCCTTGTTTATAGATGGATTAATGGATAGATGGATGTAGGGGGAGTTGGGATCTGAGTTGTATCTTGAAAGATGATCTGCCAGGTGTTAGGAATGAGCAAAGTTATGAAGACAGAAATATGTATAGATTTTGAGAAAAAAAAATACGAAGAAATTAGTTTGCCTGGGGAAGAGCTTGTCATAAGGAACAACAAGAATTAAGGCTGGCCAAGTAACATTTGGTCACATTATGGAGTACCTTGAAAGTCATAATAAACATGACATTATAGGCAACTGGAAGGCAGTTACCATAGTTTTTTTGTTTGTTTTTTAATCAGGGAAATGAGCATAGGGTGTGGCACATAGAAAATGCTTTTTCTTTCATTCATTCAGTAGTATGATGAATCCAACATTTTAAGATTAGTCTGGCAGTAGTAGGCTGGATTGAAGAAAGAAGATATTGAAGACAGAGTAGCTTAGAATCTGTCTCTAAGACATGTGCAGTGATATTCTAACAATGACCTTGAGCCACCAAAATATGCTTTCATGATTGACCAGTTAACTAGAAAACTAGGTAACTACAAGAGCTCCTTCTTTAAGCAGACCAGTTTATTATCTATGTGAAAGTAGCGATGGACAGGAAAAGTCACACAGTTAGCTGTTTGTGGGCATCAGTGAAAATTCTAATGTTTTTCAGGGACTTAGGTCAGGAGGCCCATCACTGAAAATACCACAACTCCTTTGTGCTTCTCAAAAAGACTTATGGTTTTCTTTTCACTAGGAAATTATTCGAGTAAGATGAAAATTTGTGGGTATTCCACAGCCTGGAAAATCATGATTTTCAGCCCTGACTCCCATATCAGATCTCCCAACCCTAAGGCCAGGGATGAGGTAGGAGCTGTTTTTGCAAAGAGCCAAGGAGGAAAAAAAAATGTTGCTTTTTTAAAAATAGCCTTTCGAATCCACTTGCGGGTTCTGATTCTCAAGAGGTGGCGACAGATGAAGCCTTGGTGGTAAAATAGCATAGACCCTCCTTCCTAAATCCTCCGGTTTCCTTTCTCTGACAGTGGCTCCCACAAACCCTTCCCAGACTTCAAAGGCTGATGGGTTTTACTGAATGCCAGATCTTTGAAGCAGGGCAGAGAGCGTGTGAGAACCGCTCAAAGGGCAAGGAAAACTGATCTCCTTTCTAAAATAAGTGAGCTGTGGAGAAAGGAACAAACAAATAAATAAAGAGACCCTAAAGCCGTCTCTTATCTTTCTTCTGTATTACTCAACTGGCACAACTTTATAAACTCTGTGTTATCTTTTATGGGCAGGAAATAGGGTGCTGTGATTAATCATATGTTCTAATTAATAGGGAGTTACTATACACGGGATCATAAATTTGGAGCTAAATTTCCTCATTAGAGGAACGTAGAAATTGAAATCTAAAAGGGTTGCGACTTCCCTTTTACATGGTGACACAGATAGCAAGTGATAGAGCTGGGATTTGAACCCAGGCCCTCTGACTCTCACTAAATCTAGCATTCTTTTCACTGGATCATGTTGCTCAATCGACCTCCGATGTTACTGATTCATGTGCTCCATGTAGCCGTGCCAGTCCAATGGGTATTGCCAACTTCGAGATCAGTACCATAAAGCTAGCATTAACACTATACTACAGGGAATAATTTAATCTCTGATGATTCAAAAGCCAATCCAGGATCTTTCAGGGTAATCGTTATGAATCCATTATTATTTGGTGCTTGATAAATGCTTGCTGACTTGACTTGGGTTCCATCTTTTCCATAATACTGAAGCTACTCTTTTCAAGGTTTTTAGTACAGCAGCACGTGCCACTGTTCACATGGGGTCATATGTTGAGAACTTGAAGGAACTATAAAGATGTAATTTAAATATCCTCATTTTACAGATGAGGATACTGTAGCCCAAAAGGTTGAGTAACTTGCCCAGGGTCCTAGAGCTTATAGGGTCAGAGTCAGGATTCAAACCCAGGTCTTCTGACTCAAAATCCCATCGCACTTTGCAATGTACCAGATGCTGCCTTTTGAAACTGATCCTCTAACTCTAAGTTCAGCATTCTTTCCAATGGAGTACAATGGTACCTTTTTATTCCAAAAAAAATTATCTTCTTTCACTTTTCTGATTTCTTTTTTTCCTCTGATTGTTGGGAAGTTTTTTGATCTCCTTTATGACGCCTGTTCCTCCTCTTGTCTCGTAATTGGGTTACATACCTTCTTGTCTTCTCCATCTCTACGTTTATTCCCTTGATAAACTCCATCATTCTGCTAACTTCAGATGTCACCTCTACGTTCACAAGTCCTATATCTATATCCCAGTACTGACCCATTGCTTCAGTCATGTGTTCCAATTGTGTAGAGGCCATCTTTACTTGGGTCCCATACTATCATCTCAAACTCGGCAAGCCCAAAATGAAACATCCTCTTTAACTCTAAATGGTCTCCCTTCCCAACTGCCCTGCATTTGTGAGTGATCAGTCTTCCAATTTCTCAGGTTAGGAGCTTTAATAAATCACCTTTGTCTCTCTTCCATTCCCAATAACCAATCTGTCAACAAGTGTTGACATTTTTTTCTTTGAAATGCTTCTTAGATACCTCCCTTCCCTTCTACCTTTTCTATGGTGATTTTCTGGGGCTAAATGGTAGGAAGACCACATTTTCCAATCCCCAAATTGAGACTGGTCTAACAAAGTAATTTTGGTCATTTGGCATGGAAGGGCATTTGGACAGAATATTAAAAATGTAATGGGGAATCTGTGATACATGTGGCCATGAGACTTTCTGGGAGTCCTTGGATGTTACCTATCATTAGAATCTATTCAATCAGTTTTCATTTTCTCCCATTAAGCCTTGTTTTTCTGAGTTTAAAGAACAGAACAAAAATACTGAAGTCATAGTATCCAGACTCTACTAATGCAAATTTTGTACTATTTAGATACTATTAATTACTCATGTAGCTCTACTCTGAATGAGTATTATCAACAGGGAAATGGAAAGCAAGAGTCAAAACAAGGGGGAGGAGACCTCCCAGCTGCCTCCTTTTTTCCCCTTTTTCTTTTTTGGTTCCTCTCTCTCCACAGATGTCTCACACTCAGTCCTTGAATCACAGGGAGGCCAACAAGCATTTTAGTTTGCACTTTTTGAAAGGTAAACGAACTATTTCAACAATTTTGCACTGGGGACCCGGGATCTCTAGCTCTCTTCTAGGAAGTTCATTCTGGTAGTGGGCTGGCATCAGAGGGCCAGAAACTAAAGTTTTGTTTACATGGAGTTGAAGGAGCCAAAGAATGAAAGAGAAAAAGGAGAAAAAGAAAGAAAGAAAGGAAGGAAGGAAGGAAGGAAGGAAGAAAGAAAGAAAGAAAGAAAGAAAGAAAGAAAGAAAGAAAGAAAAGAAGGAAGGAAGGAAGAAAGAAAGAAAGAAAGAAAAGAAGGAAGGAAGGAAGGAAGGAAGGAAGGAAGGAAGAAAGAAAGAAAGAAAGAAAAGAAGGAAGGAAGAAAAGAAAGAAAGAAAGAAAGAGAAAAGAAAGAAAGGAAGGAAGGAAGGAAGGAAGAAAGAGAAAGAAAGGAAGGAAGGAAGGAAAAAAGAAAGAAAAAGGAACAAGTTTAGAGCTGGGAACTCAAGGAGGCCAGAGTGAATCAGAAAGGAGGAAGTGGGTGGCCTGAGGGTAGTAGATAGGAGGAGATTAAGACCAACATGTAAAAATTTAGGGTCACTTGAGAACAAAACATTTCCCCAAAATATTTCTCTAGCTTTGAAAAAAAAGGTCAATGGAATAACAACAATTAAGTATGTTTGGAAACTGAGTAAAAGAACACAGAACTGAGAGTAAGTGAAATCAGATCCTCTCAGATAGGGGTTCCTCACCTTTTTATGGTGGTGAACTCCTTTGGCAGTCTAGTGAAGTCTATGGACCTCTTCTCAGAATCAGGTTTTTAAATGCATAAAATAAAGTGTGTAGTATTACAAAGGAGACCAATAATATTGAAACACAGTTATCATAATATTATTTTTTTAAAAAGGAATAAGTTCTAGGAACCTAGTTAAAACCCCCCCTGCAAGACAATGCCTTTCTCCTGCCAGAACAGGGTCAATGGATGACAAGTGAAATGTATCACTAACAGGAGGGATTGTCCAAGGCCAACTGAATGAGAGAACTTCTGATATCAGGAGGAGACAGTTGGTTGCAATATGATTGACAGGTGGAGAATTTCCAACGAAGTCTGATTAATATTACTTGACTCTCTTCAAAGTTGCTGCTAAACTTTTCTGATATAAACTATAGGAGAAACGTAAGGGTTCAAGCTGCCATCTGGCTCCATCCCCCGAGATGGAAATCTGAGCTATTGGCTCACCAAGACTTTGCCCTGTGCAGTAAATGGGTCTGTTCTATCCTTCCTGCTTATGACACTGAGCGACATTAGCATCATTTTTAACTTAGATGGGGTAATGCTATAAAGGGCATATTCTGTCTTTGCCCTGAAGACTGGTAGACTTAAAGATGACACTTCAACTCTTGGAAACATGAGGAGAAATATTTGGTCCCTCTAGTACCTTCCTGTCTAGCTAGAGTGTTCTCTTGTCACTGTGATGCCAACCACCCTAGTGAGGACCCCATCTGCTGCCAGCTGCCCCACTTCTTCAGAGATCATCCCAAATCAGAGAGAAGAGTCTTACCTTGGCATTCTCGCTACAGTAGAAAGCCCCCAGGTGGTTGAAAACACCCCATTTAAAGCTCTTCTCTGACCCCTCTACCTTTCCCTCTTCCTGTACAGTCCTTGGAAACTCAATGCCTATATTTCCTTCCTGTCCTTGCTTGTCTTAAGGGGGTGTGGTGTGCCTAATGAGGAAAGTAGTTTAAATAGGTAGAAAAGATCATCCTGCATAGGAAAACCTATTTGGGACATAAAGTGATTTGAGGAATACAAGTGACATTATGGATATTGTTATCTTATTTTTATATCTCAGATGTCACACATAGGGAATATAAATTCTTTTTGGAAGGGGAAGGTAGGGCAATTAGGGGTAAGTGACTTGCCCAAGGTCACACAGTTAGTTTTGTGTTAAATGTCTGAGGCCTGACTCCAGGGCCAGTGCTCTATTCACTGCACCACCTAGCTGCCCCTTCACTTGATACTTTGAGCCACAGGATGAGACTTCAAATACCAGCTCTTCCATTTCTTTTGTGACTTTAGGCAAATCACTTGAACTCCCTGGGTCTCAATTTCCTCAGCTGTTTTGTTGTTGTTCAGTAGTTTTTGGTTGTGTCCGACTCTTTGTGACCCCATTTGGTGTCTTCTTGACACCAAAGAAGATACTGGAGTGGTTGGTCATTTCCTTCTGCAACTTGTTTTACAGATAAGGAAACTGAGGCACCAGGTTCAATGACTTGCCCAGGGTCACACAGATAGTACCTGAGGCCAAATTTGAATTCAGTTCTTCCTGACTCTAGGACCGGTGCATCATCCATTACATTACCTAAATGCTCCTCAACTGTACAATGATGCACTTGTTCTCAATGGTCTCTGAAGTAGGTCTCTTCTAGCTCTAGTTAGGAGTTGGTGTGCATGTGTGTGTGTCTGATGTAACCTCTTTGGTAGTTTGGTAAAACCTATGGACTTTTCTCTGAATGTTTTTAAATAACTGAAGAAAATGTGAAATTTCATTTAGAGGTTATTAAAAACATATATACATATACATACATATGTATATGTATATATGTATATATATAGATATATAGATATATATATGTATATATATTTTCCTTATCCAAGTTTAAACTCCCCTGAAATCTATCCACAACCCCATGCTAAGGATTCCTGTTCCAGAACTATGATTCTGATTCCCAGCACTTAACACAGAGCTTGGTACTTTAATAAATGTCTATTGGTTGCCTGATAGTGCTGAAGAATAAGATAATAACTCAATAGTGGTCAGCTTGGCCAAGCAACATCATCAAAGCCACCTCAACTGACCCACTCTGACTTCTTCGTCTGATTGGGGAGGCCTCTGAGGAGCGCAACAAGGAGATGTGTAGGGCTATGTTCAGTGTTCTCATTAAGAAGAACAAGATAGCCATCTGGACCAGGGGGGCTGAGAACCAGCCAGCCAGCTGTCACCTTTATTGGACATGTCCACAAGGAGAGACTGGGGCTCTCACCAAAGGTTGTTATTGGCTACCAGGCCCATGCAGACACAGCCCCCAAGAGCAACTCTTCCACCAAGAACAAATTGTGGTACAAGGTCCTAGAACATATACCAGGTCCTTCCTACCTAGGCTACAGTAGTGTGCTGCCTCTACTCCTAACCTCTCATTTCACCTGAAAATAAAAACAAATTTTTTTAAAAATAGGATATTAGCTGAAATTTATATAGCTCTTTAAATTGACAAAATTAACTTATTCTCCCTTAATCCTCACAACTTTGTAAGATAGGTGCTATTATCACTGTTTTATAGATAGGGAAATGAAAGCTGAAACACTGAAATGACATGCCCAGGATCACACAGCTAGTAAAGAGCTGAGGCAGGACTCAGAAGGGAAAGGCAGATAGCTTGCCTATTAATGGCTTTCTTCATTTCCTTTATTTTTCCTTGAAGCTGGGCCCCCCCATTCTTGCTCACGGTGGAAGTATGGAGGCATCTCACCAGCCTGATCGCTCTAGCCATCAACTAGGTAATGCTAACTTGTTGTTTCTGACCTGAACTGATTTGTCCTTCCTTGGGCAGCTTGGGGGTTCCCTACCTCCTTCCCAGGAGTTCACCATATCGGTACCAAACTTCGTGTAGACTCCCAATCATCTGAGCCCATTACAGCTCAAAACACCTGAGCACGACATCCACCAGCCTCAGCCCCCTCAGTAGCAGGGATTTCAAGTGTGTGTCACCTTGTTCAGCACGACCATTTCTCATAACTAAAACCCACAGGCACTACTGATTGATCACTTGACCACAACAAAGGAATGGGGATTCCTTTCAGAGACTGGTTACACTACTGGCCACTGAGGTCCCTTCCAACTCAAATTCTGAGCTTTGGGGATACTAAATTGTCCCCAGAGGCACAAAAATAACGTGTCAAATATCATAACACCTAAAATAGTGAGTTGAAGATTCTGTCCATATAAAAGGGAGCTAGGTAGTGCCAAGAGTCCTGGTCCTAGAGTCAGGCAGACAAGTTCAGATCTGGTCTCAGACACTAGCTCTGTGACTCTGGGGAAATCACCTAACTTTTGGTTGCTTCAGTTTCCTCAACTGTAAATGGGGATAATAACAGCACCTACTTCACAGGATTGTTTGGACCAAATGACATAATATTTATAAAGTGCTTAGCAGTATCTGGCACACAGTAGGTTCTATGGTAGCAATTATTTCTTCCACCCTCCCTTCCTTCTTCCTTCATTTCTCCTTCCCTCTTTTCTTTCTTCCTTCATTCCTTCCTCCCTTTTCCTACTTTCCTCCCTCTTCGCCTCCCTCCATTTCCCTTCCTCCCTTCTTTCCTTCCTTTCATCTTTCCACATAAGTGCCTGGATCACATCAGAACTTTTTGGTTATAAACTCTACTCTCTGCTGTTCAGTCAGTCTGGGGCTACTCATTTGCAAATTGTAACTTCAGCTATTACTCCTACATGTAGAATCTATGTTTATTTGATGTAAGCAGATTGCCTAGTGCCCACAAATACTTCATACTCAGTGGGAGGATTCAGTGTGCTTTGGAAAATGAGTTAGAAGGCGCGCATGCATATCAATGCTGAAAGACTGAGTATCTGTTGATGCCAGAGTGGAAAGGAGAACAATCAGTGAATTCACGCTTTGTGCCTCTGCTGGTCCAAGACTCTCCTCCTTCTTTCTGCACACTTTATTTAGAGGGCACAATCTTGATCAGAAGCTTATAACTGGCTTCTGCAGGGAGGGTGGAGGGCATGAAAATGATGGAAATGATGCTGCTTTGAGCAGACTCTGTTCTTGAAGGTCCATCCACAAGTCAACTTGAGTACTTGCAGGAAAGTTGGTACTTGATATCTTAATGGCCAGTAGACTCTCAAAGAATGGTGGATAATAGAATGAAAACGGATGACCTTCTGTATAGCCTTGGACAGCCAGGTGGCACAGTGGATAGAATGCCAGGCCTGGAGTCAGGAAGACTCATCTTCCTGAGTTCAAATCTGGCCTCAGACGCTTATTAGCTGTGTGACCCTGGGCAAGTCACTTAACTTTGTTTGACTCAGTTCCTCATCTATAAAATGAGAAGGAAATGGCAGCATACAATATCTTTGCCAAGAAAACCCCAAATGGGGTCACAAAGAGTCTGACATGGCTGATATCTATGGTGGAAATGATTCAACAGCAACAGCATCTATAGAGCCATCCCTAATAGGGGAGGGGAAAGTACCAAGACCATTCATTCCTCTGCCAGTGAGGTCAGGCAACTACATTAACTACTATGCCTTGTATAGGTATATTAACTACTTATGTCTTTGGGTACTCTGGAGGTTTGTAAAGAAGATCTCTTCCCCAAAGGTGCTTACAGTTGAATGTGGGATATGAAACAAACAAAATACATGGATGCTTCATCTATCCAGAATTATACTATCTTATGTCACCCTGAGACACAAGATCCCCTAGGAGAGAAATCCTAGTATACCACATCATGAACAACACACTCGTGATGCTTCTGGGAAGAAAAGCACCAAGGAAAAGGATAAGATGTGGCTAAGCTAGGAAGGAACTCATCTGAGGGTAGCTGCCAGGATGGGAAAGGAAGCTTGGCAGCTAGTAGTATTTTAAGCATCTTCTCTAATTCTGGTACTCTGAGACAAATCCCTTGCCCTTGTTATAGAGTTCTGTAGGTACATATACATGCATGCACAAGTATGTGGAGAGACAGATAGAGACAGAGAAAGAGTCAAAGGCAGAGACAGAGAGAGGCTGCTAATCACTTTAGCGACAGATCATTTGGGGGACAATTCTCTTATTATAAAATGAGGTTCCTCTAAGGATTGAAAGTAATTCTTGCTTAAATTATAGTGGGCTTTCTGGGCCAAATAGATGAACATCTGCTCTTCTAAAATTCATACACAACATAGTCATCATGCAAAAATCAAACCTCTTCAAATCTGAATATTTGGATTACAAAGCTGTGTATCAACAAATCCATTATCTGTTACTTCTGGCTGTAAATTATTAATACATTTTCAGAGAAAAGGTTTTGGTAAATGAGTTCGATATATTTGACATTGAGCAAAAATACTTTAGAGTTGTTCCATGTTTAGTTTTCTGTTTGACTTGTTTTGGCAAGCAAGAGACAGGGAGTGGTCCAAGAGAAGAGAGAGATAAGCAAGAAAAAACACTTTTCAGAATTTCCATGCAATTATTGTGGGATGAAACGGAAATCTAGCACAAATAAGGGTCACATCCTTCAGAGAAAATGTCACCCAATTACCATATCGGTCTCTGGACAGAAGTAAATTCTTTGTTTCAGATGAGATATTGTACATGATATATTTTGCAAACTGTAAGGTCCTGTATAAATGCCCGCCTCCTATTCATTCATCCTAGCCAAATGGAATTGTGTAGCCCTCTCACATTGTGGGGGTACAGGGTGTGGTGCCCCCATGATCTGGAAAATCCACATATGGTGTTTTGGCCCTCCCTCCATACCAGGAATGAAGTCTGAATTATTATGGTATTCAAAGATAAAATATGTTGGTATTATACAATACTATACATATGTTTTTTTGCATTTCCAAATTTCTAAACTTTTTCTGTTTCATTTGCTAGCCTTTGCACATCATTTGCAGCTTCCACAAAACTTCCCCCAAATTCCCATTTAATCTTTTTATGCCACCTGTGATACATCAAAACAGCAATGGGGAAAGTCACAATGGTGAAGGGATAAGTACATGTAATGGTAATTAATTTAAATTTGAAGACCCCTTTTTGTCATATCAAGTAAGCAGGTACTTAGCCCTTAGTCAAACCTCTGTGAAAGAGGCAGAGGGTGTGAACTGTCTCCTGTTGCTGACATAACAGGAAGGGTTTGGCTGAAACAGGAAGCCAATGCTATGTGTGCGTATATAAGAAAAGCCCCAGAGAGGCAGCATCAGAATTTTTCTCCTGGAGGGCTCCTGATGGAGGATAGAGAGAGTTTCTCTCAGTGAGCATCTGGAAGCTGACTGAGAATTGAGAGAAGATCTCCTTGAGACCAGAATCTGGTGAAGGCTGAAGTTGCTGCAGAGAAGGCCACCTGGAAGACTAAGATTTCCTCTGGGTCCTAGGGCCAGTCAAACTACTAGAGGACTGAAGAAGTTGTGAAGGTTTGGAGATGTGCTAGACCCTATGAACTTCAGTGTATAGCAGGAACTGCCCAGAGGACTGGACAAGGACCTAGGAGTTGTCTGCTTCTGAATCCAGGTGACTGTTTGGTGGATTCAGGTAGGAGCTGGGACCATGGAAGGGCATCCAGGGAATCTGAGAGATCATCCCAAGTCAAGATGAAGAAAAGGCTTCTCCTTGGATATTGAACATGTGATGAAATTGAAGTTTACTAGAGACCAGGGGTGGAGGGTTTGTGTAATTTTCTAATGATTGTATTTAGTGATTAATGATACTTAGTGACTGATTGCTAGATAAGTGACTGATTAAGTTAACCTATGATTGCCCCATGAGTGGAAGACTGACTATTACATTTTGAGATGACTGAATGACTGAGTAAGGAGGTAAACCTCCTTAGGGATACCAGATGATTGTTCTTTTGTTCTTTGTTCTAAATACTGTGACCACTTTGGTGAAAACTATACGGCCATTTTAATGATAATCTGCTGTGAACACTATATTGTGATTTTCTGTGATAAGATAAAATGTTGTGAATACTATATTGTGAATTATTGTGAATGTTTTCTTTTGATTTGTTCTTGAATAAATGGAGTGTTCACTATACTGTGTAATCAGAACCTTAAAAGCTGTTCGCAGTAGCATTCTTTTGGGAAGCTGCTCATGCATGGCGTTATAGAACACTAGCTCTTCTCCAATCTTATCCTATGCTCACCCATGTCTATGTACTTGTGCAAGCTTTTCTCCAGGCTGAGTAGGTACTCCTTCCTCATATTTTTCCTCCTTCTCCTAGGTCCAAATTAGGTTCTACCTCTTCCATAGGGTTTTTATCAAATTCTAATGTTTAAAAGACTAAATGCTGGTGTGTATTAGACCTAAAGAGCCTCTGACATTCCTTGTAGCTCTGGGATATTGTGATTCTGATCCCCACCCTACAACACAGAGCAATCTTGCTCTCCTCCCTCAAAATGTCTTATTTATTTGGAACTTTCCTTTGTCCCTTTCATGTTTTACCTTGCATCATAAGCAATTGTGTGTATGGCAAATGTTTCCTATTAGATTGTAAGCTAGATGAAGGCAGGAGTTGTCATTTCACATCTTTTTATTCCTAATACTCAGTACTTGCCCAAGGTCACATAGGTCATAAGGGGGGATTTGGACCTATATCCTCTGACTCCCATATACATAGTGAGGGAGAGGGCATATGGGCATTCAAAGAGGACTAGAACCTCTGTTGTGGGGGCTTACTGAATCCTTTTCAGGACTGCTCATTCATAAGGTACTCAACTCTCACCTGTAGCTCCAAGAAGTTGTAGCATGTGCAACTACCACACCTCAGTAAAGCATCTTGGTAGACAGACTAAACCAGGCTAAGGTTAACCAAGGAGCCACATATCCATGGGTGACTTTAGAGGTGTCTACCCTAAGAAGGTGAAGACTTGTCCAGATGGAATGGGCAGATGAGAACAATTTCCTCCAATGTGAAGACTGTAAAAGTGTGCTTAGAGCTTAGTCAGACAGTTAAGATGCCAAGGCCATCCACTGTATCCTGGGCCATCACCAGTAGTCCTGATTTTTGTCCTGTCACTGAACTTCAATGATTCCAAAAGAAATGGTGAGTGAGGTTGCAGATTTAAATCCATGCACAAGTCAAGACATCACCCTGTGATGTCATTGGCCCTCTTTGAAAATGAAAAGAAACAACAACAACATAGTGGGCATGCAATACATTGTTTGTTTGAACTGAATTGAATTGGAGTGGGTTAGTCATAGGAAGGTGAGGTGCTCAAAGAAGCCTCAAACACTGTGGTCTAGGGGTTAGAACAAATGTTCAGGGACCTACGGTAGTTACCACAGATTAACCTGTGGTATCATAAGGTTCAATTCTGTCATATGGAAGAGGAGGAGCCTTTTGTGGGTACAATCAAGGACCAAGGGACAAAAGAAGTTACTTATATAGCAGTCTAGAGTGAGAATTTGGGATTTGGGACCTGCTCTCAAACTCCACATGATAAAACTGAATAGAGGGACAGTGGGACAGTGAATAGAGCACCAGAGGACCTGAGTTCAAATCTGGCCTCAGACACTTAACACGAAAACTATTCATGTGACCTTGGTCAAGTCACTTAACCCCAATTGCCCTACCTTCCACCCCCTCCAAAAAGAAAAAAAAAACGGAATGGACAATTGTCATTTCTGCTCCTTAAGCAAATGTGTGGCCCAGCACAACACTGCTAGAAGTATAATTAGTATCCTCAGAATGATAGCAAGTGACAAACTTTCTTATTTCCATGGGATACCTACTCAAAGAAAGTGCACTTATATTTCAGCTGTATTAATTAGACATAAAGAAGAAAATCAATTATTGCAACATCAGTGAAACACTGAAATATGTACTGAATGGAACCCCAAACTCTCCTTCTAGAACTATGGTCAACAAAGGGACAATTTGTCTTAATACTGTTGTTAAAAGCTAACCCAGGGTGTTGGCACGGGGGTGGAGTATTTGATTTCTGACTTATAAGTTGTGTTTATGTAGACCTGGAGTATAGTCTTTAGGTTTGAAGGTAAAAAAGTCAATTTATCTGGAAATTTTAAATATAATATATTCTAATAATTCTAATATAATTTATAATATAGCATAATAATAATGATAATTTAATTGTAATAGCTAACATTTCTATAGCACTTTAAGTTTTACAAAGCACATTGTATAATTGTCCCATTTTATTCTCACAACAATGCTGTGAGACAGAAGCTGTTATTATCTTCATTTTACAGATGAGGAAACTGAGGCTGAGAGAGGTGAAATGGATTTCCCTGAATCACAAAGCTAGTAAATGTCTAAGGCTGGATTTAAACTCCGCTTTTCCTCTTTTCCAAGTAGAGTACTCTACTCACTCTATGCCATCTAACCACTCCATTATTATATTACTACAATGTTATTCACATCACTTAATTAGCTTAAGTTTAGAGAAAAAAGAGAAGACCAGCTGAGAAGTTGGGTTAATGTTATGGTGGTTGAATGAATGGATTTATTAAACACTCTCTATTTGCGAGGTGCTATACTAAACACTAAGCCAAGAAAAAGAGATAGAGAGACAGAGACCCAGTCAGAGAAGAGAGACACAGAGACAAAGACAGAGAGACAGAAAGATAGTTAGACAGAGACAGAAAGATAGCCAGACGCAGCACTTGACCTCAAGGAGCTTACATTCTAATAGAGAAAGACTACACACTGAAGAAAATGGTGACTAAGAAAGGTTGTTTTGATTTGGGAAGTCACAGAGATGTTGGATGATGCTATAAGCAGTCTATTAACAGGTTCTTTCAAGAAGCAATAAGATAGGGTTGATATGCTTACTATTCCCAGAACATGGGAGAGGAAGAGGGCATGAATAGTCCATGTCATGGCAAGTAGAAGTCCTGAAGAGAGGTGAGTCTTGGGTTGGCTAGAAATAGTGGACTCTCTCCAATTGGGACAATGTGTCTGCAGGATGGGAGTTCCAAAATTGAAACACCCAATTCTTCCATACCATGGTTAATAGGGTTATATTTGGGGCAGGGGATGGGGGAGGAATATTCCCAGATTCCTATCTTCTAAAACTTAACATGAAA
>CM053583.1:99883764-99902172 GCA_028627135.1 Pseudochirops cupreus | reverse complement strand
TGACTAGATGGCTTTTAAGGTCTTTCCCCACTTTATAGCTATTATCCTATCAAAACCTCAAAAAAATAAACCAAAACACTTTGAACAAATATGAAGGAAAATTAACCAATATCACCCAATGAAAGAAAGAATTCTATTCATTCCCCCGGGATCGTGGGACAACAAGAAACTCTGGAATTGTTCAAAAGAGAAACAAAACTCTTAAAAGAAAAAAAACTATTCCAGAAATCAGAGCTCTTGATACACAATTTAAGTAAATAAATAGTAAAAAAAAAAAAAAGGATATGAATGATGGAAAATCTCTCCAAGAAAAATTTTAGAAGTTAGAAAGTGACATATTTGGAACACAAAAACTTTGTCATGGAAGAAGATTTAGAAGAAGACAAGCAAAAGGCAGTAACGTGGAAAGAGCACAAGAACTCTCTTTGCAAGTCAAATGACAGACCATGAAGACAGAATGTGCAGACATTGAGATGGAAAGTCTCCCAGAATAACCAACATAACATAATACAGGAAATAATAAAGGGAAATTGTCCGGAACTTCTGAATACAGATAACAAAGTTTTGATGGAAAAAAGAAATCCATAGACAGCTGACAGAAAAA
Organism: Pseudochirops cupreus; assembly: GCA_028627135.1. Classification (NCBI taxonomy): domain Eukaryota; kingdom Metazoa; phylum Chordata; class Mammalia; order Diprotodontia; family Pseudocheiridae; genus Pseudochirops; species Pseudochirops cupreus. The sequence goes on along the minus strand of CM053583.1, from coordinate 99,901,568 downwards.
AAAGTTCCACACTTCCAATTCTACAATTTCTATAAGTAACAGCAAATTTTTCAAGTAGACAGGAGAAAAAACCTTCAAATGCAAAGGAAAGGTAATTTGAAGAATGTAGGATTATTCCACATTCATGAAAAATTGCAGAAAGAATGGAACAGTATTTTCCAAAAAACAAAGTCAATTCAGAGAAACCCAAAATAACTATCCTGCAATCCAGAATCTAATTAGCAGCGAAAAAGATATTTAACAAAAAGAAGCAAGTGAGTCACTTCTAAAAAAAAAATAGTAAACAGATTATCAATTTACAGATAATACAAAAAGTAGAGGACAAAAAAGGTAAATAATTACCATTATGAAAGAAAAACTAAATAATAAAATAAATTTATGTATATGAATTATTTTTAATAGGTTGCCTTACAGGGTAAAAGAAAGTACAAAGAGGAATCATCAGAAGATGAAAAGGTGCTAAGGAGCTAAAGATTTAAAAGGAAATTTAAAGAATGAGGAAGCAGAGGTAGAAGGCTTGAATCAATCCATGGATTAAAGCTCCTAACATCCTACAAATGAATCAATTTCTTATGTGAGAAGGAGTAATAGAGCGGATAGTTGTGTGGATGAAGAGTAGAACCTCTGACTTGAAGACAGTATTTCTCTAGTTTCCTGTTTAAAAAGTCCATGCTTCCTTTCAGACTCTCCCATTCTAAATTCCCATTTCTGGTGTGAAGTATGCCTCTGGTTTTCAGCTCATTTGCAGAATTGAAATGACTGATAAATAGGTCACACAGATGTTAAACTTAATAAAAGATCAGGATCAGATGTCTCTAGCTCCACTCACTTCCCCAGGCATTCTTTGGTGATCTATCTCTCAAATCACCTTTTCTCACCGATTCAGGAATGGCCTTTTCTGTCACTACAGATTTATGATTAGGAAAATACAATATACAACAAAATCAGACAATTTCTACCAAGGGAAGGGTCATACTGTGATAATTCCCCATAAAACGTCTCTGTGAATCCCCAACCAATGATGATGAAGATGCATGTTTTATAGGATTTTAAAGTATACAAACTTCTTCCCTCAAGGTATTCCCAGTAAGGTAGGTATTGCAAATACGATCATCCCATTTAAAAGATGAAACTGAGACTTGGGGAAGTGAGATGACTTACCCAAGGTCACACTGCTAGTAATGGGCGGAGTCAATAAAAGAAAACAAGTCTCTTGATTCCCACTCTGAGTATAGAACTCCAGTGTAGAATGATAGATGGGTTGCTGGGGAAATATTTTTCCAGACTTCAAAATCAAAGAAAGGAACCACTTTGTCAACTGTTAAAGTCATTGAAAACAATGCCAGGAAGGTAATGACCCTTGTACTTGCAGGATTTAGGAATGTCCCTTGAGGAAAGGCAGCACCACCTTTGAGTGGACAGATAATTCTGCTCTCTTCCCTGGACCTTCACTACAAAAGCTTTCCTCAGTGAGGAATTATAGTGTTAGCCTCATCTAACACAAGGAATGTTTCCCAACAGCGAGGTGTCATAGATATTATTCCAGGCTTAGCCGCAAAGGATGAAGTGTTTCTACCTGCATGAAGTGAAATTTTAAAACGTTAAAAAGTCCTTTTGGCCAACTCTAGCTCTCTGGATTGGTTGTTTTCCTTTAAGAAGCCTAGAGAGTAGAACTGTAGCAGTAAATCCAATCAGAAATGCCCGATTACTGAATCCCTTGGAGCCCGGGGAAAATACCTCAGAGCAGTCAGGCAGCAAGGTGAGAAGGAGTCAAAAACATAAGAACATTTTGATACCTGATTGAATCACAACTTCTTTGCTCTGCTACCAGAACCAGCAAACTCCTTTCGAAAAATTGGCCTGATTCCAACTCAGTTCCTTTGGCTTCCTGTGTTCATGTGGGACAAGATACAACTAAAACAGGTTCGTTTTTTAGTGGTCAGAGTTACAACTACAAATCCTGGTGCCCACTTCCAATCCAATGAGGAGGAGTCCTCTCCACCCCCCTTCCCCTTCAATTTCCTTTGGGATAGGAACATTGGGAGAGGGAGGCCCCCCACAACCCTGTAACTCCACTTCTCCCAACCCTTCCAGATTTTGCACCGCCTGAAAGAGAGGCATTGGGGAGGAGCCAGCCAATGGGGTGATGGCAGTCTTCAAACAATATCAGGGAAGCCCCCCCACGCGCACACACACACACACACACACACACACACACACACACACACACACACACACACATACACACACACACACACACACACACACACACACACACACACGAAGAGATGGCAGCCTCTGTTCAAGGTACCAAGATGCCCTGCCCTAGTTACAGCTCTAACAGCATTAATATATGAATTCTCAAGGTTCTGATGTAGAAGTTTCTATGAAAAGGATTGTTACTGTGCATCACTGTATTACTTCTTACTGAGTGTATAGAAAAGGTCCATATTTCAGCTAAGAACTAAGAAAAGAATTAGAGGTGATAGGGGGAAAAAGAGATGGAGAAAAAATGAAAATTGGGGGCAAATAAAAAACTTCTGTTTAGCAAGAACTGTGGAGAGTAATAATAATATATAGTGCTAAAAGGTTTGCAAAATGTTTGTTATAAATTACCTCACTGGTCTGGTCTCAGGGTGTACATTATACTAATGTTGATTATTATGGAGGTAAATGTAGCCAACCCACTGGTCACAGAACATCAAAACTGCAAAGAACTTTAGGTATCATCTAGTCTGACTCCCTTGTTTTGCAGATGAGACACTGAGGCCCTGATAGGATAAAATGACTTTCCCAAGGTCATGCAGGTAAAATTTATTAGGGCTGAGGTTTGAATCTGTCTTCTGAGTCTAAAATCAGAGTTCCCTCTATGTTACTTCTGTGGTCTCTGTCATCAGTCATCTCATGAGACCAGAATCTTCTAGAAAATTTGATATTGTTTATAATTTTTCATACTCCGAAGTCTGAGGTAAGCACAGGAGCTGCGAATCTTTCTTTTCTCTAATACTGTGCTTCACACAGCTCCCAAATTGATATTCCTAAAGCACCCATTTAAATATGTCACTCTCCTGCTGAAGAAGATTCAGTGATTTAGAACTGGGAGCACCTTAAGAGTCACTTGGTCCAATAACCACATTATCCAACTAGAGAAACTGAGGCCCAGAGAAGCCAACTGGGTTGTGCCATGTTTTGCCTCTGGGATAAATCAGATTCCTCTGTTTCTCAGTTAAAACTCTCCACAATTTAGCTCGAGGCAACTTTCAGCTTTCAGCCTCCATTACTTCCATTCATGGCCTCAAAATTCCTCCAAAATAGTTTACTACTAGTTGTCCCCTGTAAATGTTCGCCTCCTATCTAAATGCCTTTGCACAGAGTCCTTCGTGCCTAGAATGCCCTCCCTTCTCACCTCTGCCTTGTGGAATCCTTTACTCTCTTCTAGGAGCCATCTACTGCACACTCGGTCTTTCCTAATCCTTTCCCCAGTTGCTAAGGCTCTGTCCCACCCCCACCCCCAATCCCTGTTATTTTATATAAAGTCCTTGTTTACTTACGTGTTTACACATTGTATCCCAACCTCTCTCCTTATAGAATGTAAACTCCTTGAGGAGAGGGACTGTTTTGTTTTTGTACTGCTACCCCAGTACCTACTCCAATGTCTTGCACATAACATTGTTGTTCAGTCGTTTTCAGTTGTGTCCAGCACTATGTGACCCCATTTGGGTTTTCTTGGCAGAGATACTGGAGTGTTTTTTGCCATTTCCTTCTCTAGTTCATTTTACAGATAAGGAAACTGAGGCAAACAGGATTAAGCATCTTCCCCAGGGTCACACAGCTAGGAAGTGTAAGAGGTAGAATTAGGAAGTCAGGTCTTCCAGACTTAAAGCCCAATATATTTGACACCAATGATGCGTGTTATCGTTAGTTGTTTTTCAATCACATTCAACTCCTTGTGACCCTATTTGGGGTATTCTTGGCAAAGATACTGGAGTGGGTTTGCCATTTACTTCTCTGGTTCATTTTATAGCTGAAGAAATTTGAGGTAAACAGGAATAGAAGTGACTTATCCAAGGTCACACAACTGGAAAGTCTTTGAGGCCAGATTTGAACTCAGGAAGATGAGTCTTCGTGATTCCAGGTCCAACACTATCCATTATGCCACCTAGCTGTTCCCTTGCACGTAGTAGGTATTTATTTAATGTTTGACTAGATGAATTGAAATTCTGGGGAAAGGGCCCCAGGAAGGTGACAGTACTACTGTACTTTGCCCTGTTCAGACCTCACCTGTGGCATTATGTTCAGTGGAGAGCTACATTTTACAAAGCAAACTAAAAAACTGGAAAGTATTCAGAGGAGGGCCACCAGAGTGGGGAGAGCCTTGAGTTCATACGATACAGCAACTATTTGAGGGAATTGGAATATTTAGAAAGAAGGAAAAAAAGATTACATAGCAGATAGTATACAACCCAGAAAGGGGTGAGGAGTAGGAGTGGGGAGGAGAGATGCTAACTTTTCTCAAGTATTTGAAGAATCATAATGTGAGTTGATCTGACTTGTTCTGTTTGGTCCTAGAGGGGCAGAACTAAGAGCAGTGGGTGGAAAGTACAGAAAGGCAGATTTTGATTCCACATAGAGAAAAACTCCCTGACAATGATAACTATCCCAAGCGAAATGCTTAGACTCAAGAGGGAGGGAGTTCTTCTTTACAACAGATCTTTAAGCAAAGGCTAACTGATCGTTTCGGGGTTAGGAGGTATGCATATTTTCAAGGGAATTCTTGCTCAGGTACAACATAGACCCAATGTTCTCCAAAGTTCTTTCCAGCTCCAAGAGTATAGTTCTATCCCTGAAGAACAAGCCCTCCAATCTAAAAGCACATCCTTTCCTGTGATATTTGCAAAAATTTCTCCCCCATCCACTGGTCTCTGAGCAGCTTTCTAAGGAGGCAGCCATTTGATTTTGTGTCCACAAGCATGAAAAAGAATCTTATAGGAGAACTGGAAAGAGATAAAGGACAGTCCTACATTTGTGATTCAATGCATACTCTTGCACTGAGCAGGCTAATGCTTTAGTTACAGGCATACCTAAAGCCATCAGGAGAATATCAAAGACTTGTAAACCTCAAAATGCTATGTTGGGCTAGAAGGGAGTGTGTTTTTAGAGCTAGATGGGAAATTGTCTCTCTCGGTAGTTCAAATAACATTCAGAAATTCAATTAATGTTGGGCTCTTTAAGCAGAATCTGTAATTACATTACTTCCTTTTCAATACCTCAAATTGTATGCTTTAGTAATAAAGCAGACTTACTCAAGAGACAGTCTGGAGCCATTAGGGAAAAGCTAGCTTTGCTGGATAAACTTCATCTTTGAAAAAGTAATACTTAGTACTTGGATAGTGTATTTCATTCAAAAATCTGAAAGAATTCTTTTTTAAAGAGTGTTCAGTGGCCAGACATATTACATCTTGAAACAGGATGATATGCTTCCCATCCTTTTGCTCTGGAAGCCCTAACTAATTCCAGATTTCAGTGTGAGGTGTTTTTCATTATCAGTTGTGTGATCTTGGCTTAAGCCCCTAATCAGTACAACATCAGTACAACACTTCCAACTCACAGACCATGTAAGAGCCGCCAATCAAATAGCAAAGTATTTCATTAAGCCATAATACCATAGTAACTCACACAGAAAAACACATAGGTAACAATATCTTTCTAAAATCCCCTTTCATAAGTGGGTATAATCTCTTATACCTCTCCAGCTGTTATGGGAAAATAATTAGCTCCTTAGAATAATTGAGTAGTGGTCAATTTCAGTTATGATGTGGAGATGTTCTACCGGATTCACCTCAGACCTGCCTCTGAGATTTATTCAGTAAGCAAAGTATCATTTGCCAAGCACTGTCCTGGGCACTGGGTATACAAATACAAAACAACGACAACAAGCAAAAAAAAAAAAAACCAGACCCTATGCTAAAGGAGCTTACATTACAACATGTATACTTATGATTAAATACTCAATAGGCAAAGCAAAAGCTAAGTACTTTGAGAGGGGAAGAGAAGGAACACCATGGGGAATGAGGGAATAGGAAAGGCATCACGTACAAGGCAGCACTTTGAATTGAGCCTTGAAGGGAGCAAGGGATCCTAAGAAGCCAGAATTGAGAAGGAAATTCATTCTATACAAAGCCAGAGAGATGATATAGGAATGCCATGTTTGAGGAGTCACATCTTAGACAGTTTGCCAGGCACATGGAAAACATGAAGGAAAGTAATGTGAAATCACTCTGGAAACATAGGTTGGAGTCAGATTATAAAAGACTTTAAATGCCAAAGAGAATCTGTCTTACATCCCAGAGGAATGAAGGAGCCACTGAATCTTCTTGAAAAAGGGAGAGACATGGTCATCTATACCTTAGGAATATCAATCTGGCAGCTTTTTTGAAGATGTATGAGTGAAGGGAGAGGTTGGAGGCAGAGAGATCATTGAGAGGGCCTATATAAATGGAGAGAAGGGTACAGATATGAGAGATATCCTGAAGGGAGAATAGACAAGATTGTACAATTGGTTATGGGCAAGTAAGAGAGAGGGAAGAATTCAAGACAGATATGAGATTACAAACCTGGGTGCCTGGAAATATGGCGTCACTCTTGACAGTAATGGAATTTGGAAAGAGAAAAGGTTTGCTTTATTTTGGTTTGGTTGGGGATTGAGGTGAGATGAGTACTAATTTTGGATGAGTTTGAGATTCCTATGGGATGTCCATTCACAATGTCTAATAAGCAGTTGTTGATGCAAAGCTGTAACTCAGGAGAGACACAAGGGTTGGATATATACATTTGGGAATATGACTAGAGATGGTAGTTGAACCCAGGGGAGTGAGTGGCAAGAGGGAAGAAAAAAGAGCTCAGTACAGAATATTTTGTGATACTCTATAATTAGAGGTTAAGACTTAGGAGAATGGCCCAGCAAAGGAGACTGAGGAATAGTTAGCCAAGTAGGAAGAAAACAGAGAAAGTGTCATGAAAATCTAAGGGGCAGACTATATTCAAAAGAGGAGGGGATAGTCAACAGTGTCAAATGTTATAGGGAGACATCAAATGTTACAGGGATGAAGACTGAGAAAAGGCCATCTTCTTCCCCATGGAGTCAATCTCCTGAGTTCCTGACCTCTGTAATTTTGGGTAACTGAAAGCATCCAGTGTATGGAATGCACAGTACATTGTATCACAAATGGCAGTTCAGAAACATCTCCGAAGCTACCCCCGACATACTTCCCCCCCAATTATCTCTCTATACAGCTGTCCCTCAAGTTACTCCCATCCCTTGAAATTCATGCCTCCTGGTGCAATCCCAGTGAAGTAGATAGTCTAAATATCACTATTATCTCCATCTAACATATGAAGGTAGCCTATACATGGAAATATTACCTAGGGTGATCCATTAACTAAGCCAGAGAAGTACTAGACATGATCGGCTTCAGGCAGCTGGGAAGCACAATAGATAGAGAGTTACATCTGGAGTCAGGAAAGCTGAGTTCAAACCCAGCCCCAGGTGCTGAATAACTCTGGGCAGGTCCCTTAACCTTGGTTTCCCTCAGTTTCTTCGACAAGGTTGTTGGTGAGGATCAAATAAGATAATATTGGTAAAGTGTTTTGCAAACCCCAAAGTGCTATCTAAATGGTAGCTGTTATTATTCATTAATTTTGCATTATATAACTCTTGTTGGAGGGAAGGCAGGGTGGTAAAAATTTGGTAGGCTGGTTGATTTTTTTTAAGGATGTATTTGCAAGGTTGCATTAAGCATTTAAAAATGAAGCACTGATTGGATTCATGACTGGTTGAATGGCCGTAGCTCCCAAAAGCCATCGATGATTATGGGTCAATCCTTGGACAGAAATCACAGAGCTTGGATGGGACCTTAGAAGTCATCCAGTTCAACCCTGTCATTTTATAGCTAGGTGGTGCAGGGACACTTAGGTGGCTCAGGAGATAGAGCATTGGGCCTGGAATCAGGAAGATCTGTGTTCAAATCAAGCCTCAGACATTTACTAGCTATGAGATGCTGGGCAAATCTTTTAACCCTGTTTGCCTCAGTTTCAACATCTGTAAAATGAACTGGAGAAGGAAATTGCAAGTTACTACAGTATCTTTGCCATGAAAACCACAAATGGGGTCACAGAGAGTCAGACACAACTGAAAAATGACTGAACAACAACAACACGTAAGACTAGGGAAGGTTAATTGACTTACTCAGGGTCACACTGTTAATAAATGTTTGAGGCAGGATTTAAATCCATATCTCCCTGAATCTTCTGTAATATAATGTCCTAGATATCCATATAATATTTTATCAATTTTAGAAAACTGCAAAGATATAGTGGTATGTGGATTACTTGGGAAAATAAATAATTTTGTTATGGTTACATTCTGTAACCTCAATGATTATATTGTGTACTTCTATTAACACAAGACTGACTCAGAACCTCTGATCTTGAGCGGATGAAACTGGATTGAGCTGATAGCTTTACTTTTACTTAATTCTCTGGCAGTTAAGTAAATTGTATGTCATAGGCATGTTCTATTGCTCTCTTTTGTGGTGTTTTTAATTCTTTAGCTTTTAAGAACAGATATTACTCCAAGGAAATGTGCAAAGGTGGAGACCCTAAAAGGTACACTTCCGGTACTGTTAGAGATATTGCAGCAGCTGTTGGAATAGTGAAGTCAAACATTTCAAACATCATTCAAACTTACAATAAAGGAAGATCCGTCTCAAAAGGAAAGCAAGGTTGAAAATGAAAAACAGCACCAAGAACTAACAAATAATTGCCATAGAAGCCTAATTAATCCTCAGAAAACAAGCAAAGACTTTCGAAGGGATTTGGCAACTGAAAAGGTTGTCACTGACTCTTCTATGGTATGGCATAGACTACTTAAAGTGGGAAGAACAATGAGAACAGCTTTTTACTGTTGCTATGTAGAAAATCACTTATTATGGATAAGACAATAGAAAGACTGGCATGCTGAAGACTGGGAAAAAGTAATTTTTACTGCTGAAACTCTATTTACATTCAAGACTGTACTAAAACTCTTGTTAGAAGAAATTCAGGTGAGTCTATAACATTGGGGGATTAAAAAAATTTCCCAATGGGCTTGAAAGTCTCATACCAATCGATGGAATGATGAACCCTGATGAATGTATTGATTTACTGTGAAGCATAATTGTTTCATAATTACAGAAATTCCCAATTGGAAATAGAATGCTGGACAACAAACTTGCACCATGCCACATGTCACAAAAGGTGAAGAAATTTATTCAAGAGATAGAGTTAAACATGCTTTAATGTCCTGGGAACTCCTTTAATTTAAATCCCATTGATAACCCATGGACCATAATTACGGATAGACTTTGGGGGTGAAGAAGTGATGTCAAACTATCTTTAAATAATTGAAAAACTGTTAAGGAGAGGAGACAGGGATAGAGAGAAAGAGAGGAGGGCAGACAAGAGAGAGACAGACAGACAGACAGAAGGAGGAAGAAAAGGAGGGAGGGAGGGAGAGAGAGAGAGAGAGAGAGAGATTTCGCTTAGATACCTTGGCCAGAAAGTCTGCAACTCAGCAGAAAGCCGAGGGGCCAACTCATTCCCTGGAGAGCATGTGAAAGCTTTACATAGCTTGCATTTTTTTTTTATTACTGTTGTAGGCTTACTACATCCTATTGCCTCTTGCTTGGCCTTTACTCCTCTTTCCTAACCTACTCTTTCCCCAAAGCATGTGAGTGCTCAGAGAAAAAAAAAAAGAAGAAAAAGAAAAGAAACACCAGCCCATGTTTTATAAACTAAAAAACTGTGAATAAAGAAAGCTTAGGTCACTATTTTTAAAGTGCAAAAAGTCATAGGGCAATGGGCCACATGACTGTCATGTGTATGTGCAGCTTCCCTGTTATTAGCAGCTTGGCAAATGTCTGAAAGGAAGATTTGTTTCTAATAGATCCCAGGGGCTCCAGAGAGCACACTTCTCATTAGCATAAACATGTTGGTTTGATGTTGCTGGGATTTTTTTTAAAGTCACCTTATTAATAACAACAGTAGGAAGTGAAGTGCATCTAACTAACTGCTTTATAACTACACTACAAAAAACTGTTTTTAAAGCCTCCATTAGCAATTTTCTTTAAATCTGCTACTTCTAACTGATTGTTGATCTCTTGAATATTATTGTCAGACTAATTGGATCCTACTTGAAAGTGTCTTATCTCTAGCCCTGAGACAATGTTGTCTAAATGGGTAAATTGTTAGAAAGACTCAGAGGTGGAAAGACCTGGGTTCAAATCCAACCTATGACACTTCATAGCTGTGTGACAGTGAAGAAGTCATTTAACCTCTCTGACACTCGGCTTCTTCACCTGCAAAAGATGAATATACCCATTGAAACTATTTCACGAGACTATTGTGAAGATCAATAAAAGAATATAAAAGAGAGGAGGGAGGAGAGCTGCTTTATGAACTCTAAGGTGCTAAAACTAGGTATAGACCAACATCACACACAAGCACACTTGATATGTCAAAATAGGAATGTGCCTTAGACGTGAAGAATGACATCATAACCAGATAAAGGGACAGGGAAAAAAAATCACATGTCAGATCTATGGCTAGGGGAAGAGATTATAATCAAATAAGAGTTAGGGAGGATCAAAGGAGGCAAAATGAACAATTCCGATTATGTAAAATTAAAAAGTTTTTGCACAATCAATACCAATGCAGCTAAAATTAGAAGAGAATCAGGTAAATAGGGGAAATTTTTCTTGAAAGTTTTTCTGATAAAAGTTGCATTTCTAACATATATAGAGAACAGGTTTAAATTTATAAGAATAACAGCCATTCTTCAATTGCTAAATACTCAAAGGACATGAAAAGTAAATTTTCAGGGGAAAAAATGCAAGCTATCAATAACCATAAAAATTATCTGTTACTAGTTATTAAAAATACTGATTAAAACAATGCTGTGGTTCCACCTCATACTTATTTGATTGGTAAAGAGTCCCAAAAGAGCAAAATGATAAATGCTGGAGGGACTGTGGAAAAATAAGCATGTTAATAATGTACTGTTGGTAGAAATGTGAACTGGTTCAATCATTCTGGAAAGCAATTTGGAACTATACTCCCCCAAATTACTAAACTATTCATAATATTCTTCAACCCAGTGATACTAATATTAGATTCATATTCCAAAGAGATCCAAGAGGAAAAAGGTCCATTTGTATAAAAATACTAATACCAGATTTTTCTGGTGGCAAAAAAATTGGGCATTGAAGGAGTCCCTACCAGTTGGGGAATGTTTGATCAAGTTATGGTATATGAATGTGATAGAATGTGCTACAAGAAACAATGAAGAATACTGTTTCAGAGAAATCTGGGAAAACTTGGATGAACTGATACAGAGTGAAGTGAGAAGAACCAGTAGAACAATTTGTACAATAGTAACATTTTGTAAAGATAAACAATTTTGAAATGCTTTAGAATTCTGATCAAAGCAATGATCAACTATGATAAAATATGCTGCCTACCTCCTAACAGAGAGGTGATAGACTCAGAGTGCAGATTGAAACATATATTTTGAGGACATGACCAATGGGGAAATTTCTTTTGCTTGACTATACATGATTGCAACAGGGTTTGCTATTATTGTTATTGCTTTTTCTTTCATTCTCAATTAGGGTCAAGGGGATAAAAAAGAGGAAAAGAAGATAGATTTTCAGTTACTGAAAAAAATAAAAATTCAACCAAAATAAAAAAAAACACCTTTAAGATGCTATATAAATATCAGTTGAGAAATAGTGTGGATTGGCCTCAAAACTGAGAAAACCTGGGTTCAATTCCAGTAATGCCAAGCAAAGGCAACTTCCAAGGTTCAGATTACCAACACAGCAAACCCCATTTATTCACCAAAACATTCATAGAACAGAGAAAGTCAAAATTCATTGTAACTCATTCATTTAGCAAGTAAGTTCTCAATTCAATTGCAAAGTACCAAGGTCCAGGTATCCCACCCCTGGATCAGTAGTCAAAGTAGCCCACTCCTGGGCAGTACATTCCTTTAGTCTCTTCTCAAATGGAGCATAGTTTCCAACCATAAACAAAGTACATTCATTTAATCAATCACAGAGCACAAAAAGGTCAAAGGTTTCCCACCCCTGGACACTACTGAATTACAATACCATCCATTAACACCAATCACTTTCTCAAAAGGGGTAGGAGAGCACAAAGGCCACCCACCCTTAAGCTACAAGGTTAAGATGTCATTACAGTTCAATGCCCAAGGAGAGGTCCTGTCTTCATCTTGACTGGAGGAAAGTACCCAGTTCCTGGGGAGGCAAAGCCTAACAAAGTCACAACACACATTGCCAGTGTCCTCATCAAGTCACTCTCTGCCTGCAGAACAGTCCCAGAACCCCTGAAAACATCAGCAAGGCCCTCTTACAGGATTTCTGTGAACATACAACAAGAAAATCCTTCTTCAGGTCTTCTGAACCAACAGCAAGCTCCCAGGACCTCTACAACAGCAGCACTGTCCTTCACCAGCAGGTGAACCTGGCAAAACAACATCAAGACAGACAGACAAAATACTGGCATCACAGCCATGCCTCCTCAGTTCTTGGCAGCTCCAGGTGGCAGTTCTCAAAAGTCTTGGGCAGCTCCAACTGGCCCTCAGCAGTCCACGGCACTGCTCTCCAAAAGTCCCTCTGGCCTCCTCTGCTCAGGCTTTCTCTCTAAATCCACAGCTCCTCCCAGTTTAGCCCTCTCTCTTCACATCAACAAGTCCATCCTACAAGTGGGATTCACAAGCTCTGGTTTTCAACACCCAACCCAAAAACCAAGCCAACGCAGGGGGGATACCCAAATTCCATTACCTTTACAATTCCCACCTCTGATACATATTGACTGAGTCAAACTGAACAAGTTACTCAACCTCTCAATACTCAGGCAACTTTTTAAGACTAAAATTTCAGAGAGGGACAGGTAGGCGGTACAGTGAATAGAGCACCGGCCCTGGAGTCAGGAGGACCTGAGTTCAAATGGGACCTCAGGTGCTTGACACACTTACTAGCTATGTGACCTTGGGCAAGTCACTTAACTTCAGTTGCCTTGCCTTTCCCTCTCAAAAAAAAAAAGGTTAAAAATTCAGAAAGAATGCTGATCTGCATTGACAAAAGAAGTTCCCTCATTTGGGAACTCTCTGTATCAATTAAATCACAGATCCAGTCCCTTTTATTCTATCTCTATAAATGTCAGTTACTGCTAACACTAAGGATTTGAAAGGCCCCTGGTTTTACAAGATTGACCAGACCTCTCCAGTCATTGCTTTACCACACTGTGGTGGTTTGAATATGTTGGGAAACTTCCATACTGCCAGTATGCCACAGAGAAAAGCTGTTTTGGGGTACTCAGCTGGGAGTTAAAGTTTGAAATGCTGGGAAAATCAAGAATGGTTAACACCAAGCAAGTAAGCCCTGTGCAAATCCCCAAGGTATGCAGGTGTGGCCAGCTCTTGCAAGAGGCTACCCTCTGTTTCTGGAAATGGACCCTTGCCTCTCTAGTGAGTTTGCTTAGCAGCATCAGCATCTCTTAGCAAAAAACCAAGTTCACCTTCTCACTTCTTCACAAACTCTTCTCAACACAGGAGCCAAAAGAAAAGGGAAAAAAATACTGTCTGTACTTGGACTCAACCTGGAAACAGATTCTTGGAACTAAAATATGAAAAACAGTGTGTCTTGCCCAGAGAAAAATGTGCTGAAACAGATATTGCCCAGGTTGGTGGTCTGTTCCCACTGTGAGCTCAACAGCAATTTATTTAGAAAATGATGTTACTGCACGGTGCACTGGGGTTTTCAAAAGGCATTCAGGGCATGCGACTGACAGTAGACAACTCAGCCAATGGCCAAACCCCAGTCCTCTAGCTCCCTCCGGGTAAGATACTGCTCTTTCAAGGGCTCTACCTTGAATCTGAAACACTTCCTTCCACCCCATCCACCCAGGAAATGACTGGATAAATCTCTTTCCTAGTCTTTCAAAGTGCCAAGACACATCAAAGGGGACAGACCACACTAAGATAACTAGAACAATTGCTAATAGCTCCCAAAGAGTAGTTTACGGTATGTTTAGATAAAAGACCCTCATTATCCATTTATCCAATGAAACATTTTTCGAAAGGCCCACAAAGGCCTCTTTACCAAATGTGCAATATGCAATTATGAACAATGTATTGAGCAATCAATATTTGTTTTAACTATTACTTAAACTTGGATATGCTTCCTTGGAAGAGGACAATGAGCTATCAGAGAAAGGGCCCTGGATTTACAGTCATATGAGCTGGGTTTGAACATTGGCCAGATCAGCTAACTTGATACCTGTGTGACCTTGGAAAAGTCACTTAACTTACGTGAGTTTCATTTACCACACCTGTCAAATGAAGGGGTTGGATTAGCTGGTCTCCCAGGCCCCTTCTAATTCTAAATCCTAAAATCCTCTGAGATTGTAATAGATCATGAAAAATGGAAAAATGCATAAAGGAGCTCCAATGCACCAATACTTCAACTCAATAATTTCTGAAATATGGTCTGGGCTGGTGAAATATGAAGAGATAAATGTGTGAACATTTAAAAAAATCTCCTAGAAATTACCTAATAGGGAATTAGATTTGGAGTCAAGAAATCCTGGGTTCAAATTTTACTTTATATGCTTACTTTCTGTGTGACCCTGGGCAAGTCACTTCCCAGCTCTATGCCTGAGTTTCCTCATGTAGAGAATGAGGGAGTTTGAGTACCCAGTAGGATCCCTTCCTTCTCTAAATCCATGATACTATAATCTCTCTTTGTGTGAAATAATCCTTTGACGGGACTCAGATTGACCTGGGTTCTAGTCTTTGTTCTATTGATGATTACCTCTGAAATATTGGGAAGTTTCTTAGCCTTCCATACCCCAGGCTAGAGCTACAAAATGAGGGTGATAATAATATATACTTTATCCTCATAGGGTTATTGGAGAATAAATTGGGATCAATTGGTGGGCACCCCTTCAATGTCCAATTATTTTTCCACCACAAAAAAACTGACAAAAGTATTTTCATAAAAATGGGTCCTTTTCCCCTTTTTGTCTCTTAGGGTATCGATCAAATGGATGTGAAATGTTTAGATCTAAATGGCATGAAAGTAAAACTGTCACAAACACAAAATGCTGTTTTAGACTACATTATATAAGCAATTGTGCTAAATTCTCAGGCTGCAAAGACAAAATGAAAATCTCTGCCCTGGAGAAATCTATATTCTATAGAGGGAGGGAGGAGAGAAAAGAGGGGAGCTGTCTCAAGACTGCAGTTTCAGAAATGATACTATTCTGCATTGGTAAAGGAAGTTTCTCCCCCAGACTTCCCTATAACAGGTTCATTTATAATAATAATGATAATAATAAGGCAGCAAGGCTATACAGTGGTTAGAGCTGTGGTCCTAGAGTCAGGAAGACCTGACTTCAACTCCAACCTCAAATGTTTACTAGCTGTGTAACCCTGGGCAGGTCACTTAACGTCTATCTGTCTCAATTTCCTCATCTGTAAAATGGAGATATTAATAGCACCTATCTCCCAGGGTTGTTATAAAGATCAGTGAGATAATAATTGTTTTGTTAAATTGTGTTTAAAAGTTTGTTAAATTGTACAGCACTTTATAAGACTTAAAGTATTATATAAATAGTACATGTTAATTAGTAATAATAGTAGAGATGGGAAATAGAATGTAAGTATTGGAAACAGCAACAAGTCCACTTTAGTTTGAATGTAAACCATGTGAAGAGAAATAATGAAGAACAAGCTTAGAAAGATAGATTGGAGCCAGACTCTAGAGCAGTGGTTCTTGACCTGTGTGTTGCAATCCCTTTGGGAACGACCCTTTCAGAGGGGTCACCTAAGACCATTGGAAAACACATATTTCTGATGGTCTTAGGAACCGAGACACCGCTCCTCTATCCGTCTCCAGGAGGGTGCGCCCACATGCAGATATGCCCACATATGAGTATATAAAGGCATTAGGAAGGTTGAGAACCACTGCTCTAGAGGATCTTAAAATATGAGCTGAGGAGTTTAGACTTTATCCCACAGATCAATATTTCTCACAATGAGTTCCAGAAACACCTGAGGGTCCCCATGACCCTTTCAGGGGAATCCACAAGGTCAGAACTATTTGATCATAATACTGAGACATCCTAATTACTGATATAGTTAATATCTGTAGATATAACTCACATAAACAAAAACTCTTTGGGATCCTCAATAATTTTTAAGAATGCAAGTGAGTTCTATAACAAAAAAAAGTTTGCTACTGTAGAAAATAGGGAGGTGTTGAAGAATTCTGAGCCAGAGAATGGCATGATCAGATGTGAGCTTTAGGGGGATTATTATGTCAGTTTTATGTGAATGTGTTTGAAAAAGTGAGCAATGGAGATAGAGAAACCATTCAGTAAATTGTGGTCGCATCAAGTAATCTCTAGTCCCTTTTATCCTTTATCTATTTGAAAGATTGCTACCCTTCTTATTCAGACCCTCTAGTGTGCTTGAGCTACTGGCAGGTAGAACCAGGGATGAAACAAGGATGCCCATTATCACCACTATTATTCAATATTGCACTAGGAATATTAATTTTAGCAATAATAAAAAAAATTGAAGGAATTAGAATAGGCAATAAGGAATCAGAATTACCGTTCTGCAGATGATATGATGGTATACTTAGAGAATCCTAGAGAATTAACTAAAAGACTACTTGAAATAATGAACAACGTTAGTAAAATTGCAGGTTGTAAAATAAACCCACATAAATCATGAGCAGTTTGGTATATTACCAACAAAGTCCAGCAGCAAGAGACAGAGAAATTCCATTTAAAATAATTGTAGAGAATATAAAATATTTGGTAGTCTCTCTGCCAAGACAAACCCAGGAACTATATGAACCCAATACAAAACACTTTTCACACAAATAAAAACAGATCTAAACAACTGGGAAAATATAAATTGCTTATGAGTAGGTCAAGGTAATATAATAAAAATGACAATTCTACCTAAATTTTTTATTCAGTGCCATACCAATCAAACTACCAAAAATAATTTTATAGAGCTAGAAAAAAAATAATCTTAAAATTCACCTGGAAAAAACAAAAGGTCAAGAATGTCAGGAGAATTAATGAAAAAATGCAAAGGAGCATGGCCTAGCTGTACCAGATCTAAAACTACATTATAAAGTGGCAATCATCAAAACTATTTGTACTAGCTAAGAAATAGAGAGGTGGATAGTAGATTAGGTTAGGTATACAAGACACTGTAATAAATGACTATATCAATCTACTGTTTGATAAAACCAAAAATGAGATAAGAACTCACTATTTGACAAAAACTGCTGGGAAAACTGGAAAATAGTATGGCAGAAGTGTGGGCACATACCAGTATCTTATACCATAAACCAAAATAAAGTCAAAATGGGTGCATGATTTAGACAAAAAGGGTGATACCATAAGCAAATTAAGAGACAGGTAAACTATTCCTTTACCTGTCAAATCTATGGAAAAGGGAAGAATTTATGACCAAACAAGATATAGAGAGCATTATAGAATGTAAAATGGATAATTTTGATTACATCAAATTAAAAAGGTTTTGCACAAACAAAACCAATGGAACCAAAATTAGAAGGAAAGCAGAAAGCTTAGAAACAATTTTCACTACCAGTGTTTCTGATAAAGGCCTCATTTCTAAAATATATAGAGAACTGAATCAAATT
>CM053583.1:99801199-99883264 GCA_028627135.1 Pseudochirops cupreus | reverse complement strand
CAGTGCTCAGGAATTTGAAGAAGGAGATTAGAATACCCAGAAGTTCAATATGGGAGTCTTTCCAGCTAGATCCCTGAGAATGACTTGTTTGGGAGGCAGAGGGAGAAGAGAGATGAGCAGGCCTGAGTCCCCCACCCATCCTACCTTGACCAGAAGAAGACCTTGCAAGCTTAGAAGGACCTGGAGGTTTAGGACTGCTCATCTTCTCATCAGCATCCTAGAGTCATCCCTTGATTGGCTTATGGTAATGTCTCCATCTAAAGACAGACTAGATATGATGAGGAAAGGTGGATTTAAGGCTCTACAAGAAGTCTAGCAGAAAAGCTATACTGTGTAAGAGGAGAATTTTATAAATAACTTCATGAAAAGGAGAAAAGTACTTGCAGGATCCAAGAGCTGAGACTTCCCCCTTTGTAACGTGTGTGCTCTGCATCAATTGTTTTTACTATACCACCATAGTAAAATACCCTCTTCCTAAAAGCTGATTAAGTCTGATTGACTATTGATATCTCCAATAATCAAGGGAGGAAGCACACTGGTGGGAGGCCATATGGCATTACAAAGACGCTACCAATCCCTCTGAGCTATCCCTAAACTCCAAGAGGACAAGTAACAGTCTTGATTTAAGGATCCAATCTGCCAATGCACTTAGGGATGAGAGTGTAGCCAGAGTCTGCTTATCCAGTGTAAATATTTTCCTGGGGCCAAAGTTGTTGTCATCATATTGTGAATGAAAAATATACAACGATATACAAGATCTCACAACTATTAAATGACATCCAGTTGGGGACAAGATAGATTGGAGTGGTGAGGAGAGTTAGTGACATCTCTACTGGGGAGATGACATGTATTTTTTTTAAATCCTGTAATTACATACAAATTTGACCAATGCTTATTTTATAAGTCTTTGTTGAACTGAGCAATTCAGTCAAATGCCAGATGCATGATACAGACTGTCCTTCACAAATTCAAGGGTTCCCCCAACCCTCACTTCCCTCTTCTCCACATAGGCATCATTGACTTCAGAAAACACCATTTGCTAAAGTCAATACATCTCATCTCATCAGTGCAGACTACCATGAAAACGAAGTGAGAAGAAAGTGGAAAGAAAAGTCTTGTTACCTGACTTCACGTTATCTTCTGCCTATTTTCCATGAAGACTGTCCTGATTTCCTTTAGTCCCTGGGTAGGACTTCTCTTAATGACTGAGCTAGCCATTAATCTCTCATTTCAATGAGTCAGTGATTCTTTTCTGGGTATTCCGGATTTATCCATCCAGTGGCTCGGCAGGGAAGGCCATTTGGCTGCTTTTCTCTGCATTGCCTACTAAAACAAAAGCCTTGCCAATATGAATCCATAATACCAAAAGTTACATATGACACCAAGTTTTTTTAAATGCTGACTGAGCACTTGCTGGGCAGGGGTAAACACGGGCCCATTTGTACTTTTGACTCCAATTCCTTAGGCAAGAGTTGATCAATAGGATGACTAGTTCTGTCTATTACTGTGTGTGGCTTCTTGTGGTCTTTGCATTCAGGCAATTTCTACCTTCACATCTCTTATATGTTTCTCTTCTTTCCACTCACACCATTTCCTCACCTCTGAACTATTGTAATAAGCCATCTGATTGGCCTCCCTGCCTGAGTTTCCTCTCCATCTACTCCATCAGAGGATAAACTTTTTTTTTTAGTGGGGACTCATCTGTGAAAGTAAATTTCCTAAAGTGTGGGTCTGATTGTGTTAAATACATACACACACACACACACACACACACACACACACACACACACACACACAAACTCAGTAAACTCCAATGATTTCTTACCACTTCCAAGATCAAATATAAAATGTCTTAGTTGACTTTCAAAGCCCTTCACAACCTGGCATCTTCCTGTGTTTCCAGGGTTTTTAAACTTTAGTCTCCTCCTTGTTCTTGGCAATCCAACAGCACTAGACTTCTTGATCTTCCTCTCCCTCCTCATCTCTACTTAATAGCTTCCCTGGCTTCCTCCAAGACTCAGTTAAACTCCTACTTTCTGAAGTAGACCTTTTCTGGTTCTTCCTACTGCTAATGCCTTCCATCTGAGATTAATTTCCATATACTCGGTAGATATCTTACATACATACACACATATATACATATATACACACATATGTACATAATTGTTTGCATGTTGTCTCCCCCATTAGAATATGAATTCTTTGAATGTGGGAACCATGTTTTTGCCTTTCTTTGTCTCCCAGTGTTTGGCTAAGGTAAGCTCTAATAACCTGAATAAAATGCAGTTATAGAAAATGCTACAATAAGTAAAAACATGCTTCCGTTACGGAAACATCCCACTTAATATTCTTAACTAGTTCTATGAACACTTAATAATGCAAGATGAAACAATGTTGGCAGAGACAATCAGTTCCTTAGAAGTGTTATAAATGGACAATAGGTTGAATGATTGTGTGATGATTTTTTGTGACTTTGCTTTGTGGTTAGCTCATAATGTGCTGCTGATGTTATTACAATGTGACTTACTTAGGTGGGGAGGCAACTTTTGAAAGGTTGAATGATGAGAAATGGAGCAAAGGAGGCAAAGAATGACTGAAGCATCTAATTTAGATAATTCCATGTCATCTTACTCCATGAGTCAGCAACAGGGAGGAGCCTATGCTAAGACTCCCTTGGGCCCTCTCCCATGTGTTCTAGCTCACTCTTCCTCCCCCTCTTCAGGGCACCAGTACCTAGACCTTTCACAACCAAATAACAGAGCTCTCCATGTCTTCAACTCATTTCTCCCTAAATAGTGTCCCTCCTAGGGGCATCTTCTCCAAATGCTCCTGCTCGTAGATGTCATTACACTAATAGCTTTGGGCCTCCACTTAGAATTGCCCAAACATTACTCCTTTCCTGCAGTTCATCTTTCTATTTGTGTGTTTTTCTTTTCTATCCATTCACTTGCTTTTGACCACTTTGTCTGTTATCTGGACCCCATAAAAAAGTCTCCTCCTTGAGTGACCTTAGAACTATCTTATATTTCTGTAGTGCTTTAAGACTTATTAAACATCCTTTAAAATAACCCTGTGAGGTAGGTAGTGCAAGTTATATTATCCCCATTGTACAGATGAAGAAATTGATGCTGAGATTAAGTGACTTGTCTAGAGGGTCATACAACTAGTAAATAAGAGAGGTAGCACTCGCTCTTTCTACCTTCCACTTTTGAAAAGAAAAGTGGATTACAATTGTATGTTAACTAGATTACAGTACATAGTCAGATGGTCCATTTGTATGTTGACTAGATTACAGTACATAGTCAGATGGTCCATTGAATTAGTCCAGCAGTATATGTATATATGTGTAGACAGGTGCTTTACACTGGAAAAATGAACTGGGCCCACACTTGAATTGGAGGAGGACAATGAGAATTGTTCAGTGCTTTTGATGACCACAAACTGCACTCTGTTGAAAAAGACCATCTCTTTAACATCAATATTCTTCTGCAGATCAATGGCATTTATTAAGCACTTATTGTGTGTCAGGCACTGTAAAAAAGCATTGGGGATGCAAAAAAAAAAAAAAAGCAAAAGACAGCCGCTACCCTCTGGGAGCTTACAATATCACAGAGCAGATGATAAACAAACAAATGTGGACAAATAAGCTACATACAGGATCTCTAGAAAATAATTAAGAGAAGGAAGGCACTAAAATTAGGAGAGGTTAGGAAAGGCTTCTTGTAGAAGATGTGATTTTAGTTGGGATTTAAGGGAAGTCAGGGAAGGTAAGAGGTAAAATTGAGAAGGGAGAAAATTCCAGGCCTGGGGCAGTCAAAGAAAACACTTTAGGCATTTTGAGTGGAGTATCCTGTCCATGGAATAGCCAGGATATCAATGTCATTGGATCAAAGAGTATATAGCAAGACTGGAAAGGTGAGAGGGAGCCAGTTATGAAGGGCTTCAAATGCCAGAGTATTTTTTATTTGATCCTGGGGAATGATACTGGAGTTTATTGAGTAGATGTGTTGGGCTTGGGGAGTGCGGGTGGCTTGTTTGCACCTTTCCTATAGGAAAATCACTTTAGTGACTTAATGGAGGATGGATTAGAGTGGGGAGAGACTTGTGGAAGGCAGAGCCACTAGCAGGTTATTGTAGCAATCCAGGTGTGAAGTGATGACAGCCTGCACCAGCATAGTGGCAATGTCAGAGGAGAGGATGTATTTAAGAGATATTGCAAAGGTGAGTATTCTCACTACATGACTGAATCATGTAACATCCTGATCTTAAAAAGAATCAAAAGCATAGATGACTGTTGGTAATGGAAAAAGGAATGGTGAGTGTAATAGGTTGCAATATTCTACCAATGATGTTATGCTTGCAAAAAAAATGAGTTATTATGGTACAATGGAAAAAGAACCATTTCTGGAGTCAGAAGACTTGGGCTTACTCTTACCTCTCTCATCACTCACTACTCACTACTACCTGTGGGATGCTGGACAAACCAAGATCAAGAAAGAACGTGAGAATGAGTAATACAGATAATCTAGGTGTGCAGATAGAAGATTATACAAACAAGGAGGAAGTGGTAGGGGGAGCCAGCATCACTTTGAGCTGGTTAAGGGGGAAAGAACACACATATAGTTGGGCTTAAAACTATATTCAACTCAACAGGCAAACAAGAGAGGAGGTGGGGGAAGAGAAATTGAGGAAGGGATTAGTTACAAGCAAAACAAAGCTAGCTTTGGAGAATGGATCATGAAGGCAAGGAAAAGAAGAGAGAAGAGAAGAGAAAAGAAGAGGAGAGGAGAGGAGAGGAGAAGAGAAGAGAAGAGAAGAGAAGAGAAGAGAAGAGAAGGGAAGGGAAGGGAAGGGAAGGGAAGGGAAGGGAAGGGAAGAGAAGAGAAGAGAAGAGAAGAGAAGAGAAGAGAAGAGAAGAGAAGAGAAGAGAAGAGAAGAGAATGAACTGGTGACTGGTGTCAGGGGTGAGGGAAAGAAAATAGGAACAAGGTGGATAAATGGATCACATCAAGCAGAGATCACTAGTGCTCATCTCTCACTATTCTTTTCTTCTTTGTAAATAGGGGGAAGGGGGTAAAAAGAAAAAGGATTGGAAAATAGGATAGAAGATGTATATATTAATAATCATCAGTATGTTGAATTCACCCATAAAATGGAAGGGGATAGTAGGATGGATTAGAAATAAAAGATTTTTATTTACTTTGCAAGGAAGGAGGTAATTGGGGCTAAGTGACTTGCCCATGGTCACACTTCTAGTAAGTATCTGAGACTGGATCTGAACTCAAGTCCTCCTGACTCCAAGGCTGGTTCTCTATCCACTGTGCCACCTAGATGCTCCAGAAATAAAAGGTTTTTTAAAATGCGATACCTAGGGATGGTTAGGTGGCACAGAGAATAGAGCACCGGCTCTGGAGTCAGGAGGACCTGAGTTCAAATCCGACCTCAGGCACTTAATACTTACTAGCTGTGTGACTTTGGGCAAGTCACTTAACCCCAATTGCCCTGCCTTCCCCCCCTGCAAAATAAATTAAAAAAAAAATAAAAATGGGGTACCAAACTTAAGAAGACTGGTCTTCACGTAATGTCAGGTCTGTACTTAAAGTAGTTCCAGATTGGTGGGACTTAACCATTGCATATGCTCTACTGGAACAGCCTTTGGTAATTCATGACACTTCCATGCCATCCCCAGGCACCAGAGTAAGACTTTTATGAAGGATTCTCATTGTTATACATGCTTTTTGAAGTTCTATTTCTATTAACTCAAAGCATTTCTTTAGCTTTACTAATGTTTGGCCTCTTTCAAACAGCAACTACCTTGGCATTTCAGATGTCATTGATTATTAGCATCAAGAACCTGGTCCACAAGACTACATGAGGTTCACTTAGATGAGTCAAAAGAAGCTGTTGCTCAGAAATTCTCTTAACAAATACTGGGTCCTGCCTACAATGGGAGATTTGCTACAACACTGTTGAAAGAGCAGAAATGAACAGAGTCTTGATGATTGACAGAGACACTTGTGTAGGTCTCTCTCCCAGCTTTACAAATGGTGGTACTGCACTCCTATTTAGCAGGCATGAATGTCTCTCTATGGCGTACCTGGTTCTAAATCTCCTGTATCATTAGTAATTCATCATGGAACTTTGTAAATTCATCTTCCTAGTTCCTCAAGATAGGATTCATCTTTTAGTGGTAACACATTATACCTCAGTTAATTTGTTTATTACAGAAAGTTATTAAGAACCTATTAGAGAACGATCTTGTAATATGACTTGAATACTAAACTTGAGAATTGGATTACATTAGTTAGTATTGGATGGGGGGAAGTTTTGTGGGGTTCAACATCCAGTAAAACTTGACTATCTGGAACTCTCAGGGAATAAATCATTCTGGACATTTTAATTTTCTAGAGAACTGGAGATTTGTCCATTTAATCAACAAAACCTTTTTTTAATTAAAAAAAGATTAGATAGTATTCTTTATAAAATTTATTGCACAACTTTTTTTGGTGGCGAAAATAAAATTAGAGGGAAATTGGTTGCCATCAGTTGGGAAATGATCAACAGATTGAAGTTTAAGGGGTTGGGAGTTTTAACCCCACCTCAATCAATGCAATTATTGAAGGCCAGACATTTCAATTGAATCAATCAACAGAATAAACTAGGTATGAAGAAATTTCTTACAACCTCATCATGATGTGAATAGATCATTAATTAATTGGAGAGAATTGTGGTACTTTGACCATTGGATGAAAGTAGATGATGCTAGATGGGGAACATCTTATGATTACCTGAAAGACTCATACCTCTGGACCTAAATATGAAAATAGCCATCAACCTAATGTTGAAATTGGTCAAAAAAGTGAGCCGACAGTCAACAATGGAGGAATACAATTTTTTTACCTGAGAATTTCAGTTCCAGAGTTGGACCTAAGTTCCCACAAAGGAATCATTCTTGGGAGAAAAGATTTTTTTCTGTTTCTCCTCCTCCTCTCTGAATGATCTCAGAGAGATTGGACCAGTAGTGACCAGTGCATCAAGCTGGGATCAGAGACTGGACTGGTAGTTTAACTGAGAACAGAATGACACACTGAGGACAAATGAATTTAGAAAGACAGTCAGCCAAGAACGGAAGCAATTTCTGAAGCATGACTTTTCACCAAAGAATATTACCCATAGACTCAAGGAAGAACTTCAGGACACAAAGTGTTAAGAATCATGAGTTACTCATTTGCCATATATAATCAAACTTATGCCTTACTATCATTGTACTCTAAATTTGAGCTCATTTTTTCCCATGTATCTGCATATAATTAAATGTGCTTTAGGCTTTTTTTGCGGGTGGAGGTGGAAATGTTTTGTAACAACTATTTTTATTATATCTTAGTATATATCTTTGTTAAAAGCTAACTGAGATCAATCTGATTATTAATGGAAAGCATACTGATGGGGGCTCATGAGTGACACTTACAGAAAATCAGGCCTTCAAGGTTACCTATCCCTAGAATTCTGAGAGAATATATAGTCATATGAACCTATGAGGATCCCAAAGTGTGAATGCAAGTATTAGCTGGCAGAATGAGAACAGTGGAGGTGATAAAAGAGTAGCGTCCAAGACTCAGACAAGACTGTTTAGGTTTGGCTCCCACGTCAGATTCTTATTAACCGTGTTACCATACACATACTGTTTAACTTTTCAGAATCTATTTCCTAAACTGAAAAATGGGGGTTATATTTGCACCATTTACCTGTCATAGGATTGTTGTAAGGAAAACATAATGTAAACCTACTATAAAAAGTATGGTAACAATTCAACTTGTGGAGATGATCATGGAATATATGTGTGTGCTAGCAGTGGGGGGAGGAAAGATTTGAGGCTTTGGGAATGGCTTTACAAGGCACTAAATCAGAAATGTGAGGGACAAGCTTGTCACACTCATGGAAATGGTGTTGTTCGGGAAATTAGTGTTACATAAGGCATTGGTCCCATAGTATATTTTTACCTCTTTGGAGAGATTTCTTAATGTAAACATATGAAATATAATGAGCACAGATTAGATGTCTAAAAATTCTGCCACTCTATAACTATCTTAAGTGGTGGAATTTCAAGCACAGTGGCACCTGGATGAAAGAGATTGAGGGCCTGAGGGAGTACATCAACACTCAAATCACATTAAGTAAGCAACTGCTTGCTAATTAAGCTGGCTCTAACCAGGAAAGTGCTGCCAATTAGAATGACCAAAACCTGTGTTGACCCCTTACAATCCAAGGTTTTATTTAGCTCAATGTATCCAGGGAGCTTTTCTTGCTGTTTTATGTTGGTTTGTCTTTGTATCTGTTTGAGACCAAGGGAAGGTACATATTACATGTGTTTAACTATATCAGTCCGTGATGACATAGTCGTTTTCTAGGTGGACAGTTCCCTTGGGCTTTCATGGACTTCAATCAGTAAACATTTATTAAACCCCTGCCATATATGCCAGGCACGTTCTAGGCACTAGGAATACTGCTGTCAAAAAAACCCCCCAACTTCATATTCTATGGATGTACAACATGTCCACAAATATGTGTATACACAAAGTAAACACAAGATATTTTTGGGAGGAGGTTTTGGCAACCAGGGAGGGAGTGAATGCCTCATGTAAGATAGTAGCACACAAACTGACCTTCTTAGGATGCTAGAGATTCAAAGGGCAGAGGTGAGGAGAGGAGGATTCCAGGCCTATGCAAAGAGAAGGAAACAGGAGATGAGATGTTTTGCTAAAAGTCAGGGTGGCCACTTTGGCTGGACCTTAGAATTCATTAAGGAAAGTAATGTCCAATAGCCCTTGAAAACTTACTCAATCTAGATTGTAGAGGAGATTAAATGCTAAGCAAGTGTTTGTATTTGATCCTAGTTGATACATGAAACCATTGCAGTGTCTTGAGGAGAATGACTTTTGCTTTAGGAATATAATTTTGGCAACTGTGGAGGATAGATTAGAGAGGAGACAGATTCAAACCAGGAAGGCCAATTAGTACACTTCTTGCAGTGGTTCAGGGGAGAAGAAATGAGACCTTGAACTAGGGTGGGTGACTGTGAGTAGAGAAGTGATTGATACCAGCTGCATCATGGAGGTAGAAGCCACAAGACTTTGCAAGTAATGGAATGGATTTTTTTTCCCTTGGGGAGGCAGCGTGTCTGAGAATGAAGAGATCCTCCCTCCAACTCCCATAGCAGCATTCATACTCAACCCTTTCTGTTCCTTTCAATGGAAACTTCTGGAAAACACTCTATAACAGATGTTGGAGCAATAAAAATATGTTCAGAACAAATGGTGTTCTATGCACTTAACAAATTCTTAATAGGACCAACAAGGTTAAGCAGGTCTCATAGTTCGAGTTTGGCAGAACATTTCCACTGCATCAACTCCAGTTCTTGGACAGTAAGTCTGGGTCACAGGACGTTATAGCCACAAAATAGTGTGGAAATAACAGCCCTAACAGTCTAAAACTCTAGGCTAGTAGGAAGACAACTATACTCAGAAAGGTAAGATGAATCAAAAGGGAAGGAATGGAGATGCCAAGGTAAAAGGAAAAAAAAAATATTTTTCAAATGGTCAAAGACCAGATGACAGAAACTTACCCCACCATGTTCCTGGGTGTCTAACTTTTTAAATAATTTCTCACTTAGCAAACTGTCATAAAACTCCGGGGTCTGCCCTCTAATCCTAACTCTTACTAGTTGCTACCTATATGACGTTGAACAAATACTTTTCCTGTGTAGGCCTGTTCCCTCCTCTGAAAGATGGACATTAGACCAGTTGAAGTTTTTCATCTATTTGCATCAAATCACCTGAACTCACCATCCCCTGGCCAGCTGGCAGGGCATTAGTCACTTTGTCATGCTTCCTAGGCTACCCCACCAAAAAAATCCACGTTTCCAAAACCTAAACCCAGCTCATTGCTCCCTATTAATGACTGAACACTGGTGAATTCTAGAAAGAAAGAATAGGAAAGATTAAAATAGGAAAAAAGCCATATAAGAGATCAACAGAGGGCATCTCTAGAAAGCCTTGGTTTGGCCACCACCATGCCATCATCCATCCCCGTGTTAATGTCATTAGCACTTTTCTGACACCTCTTACTTAAAACCCTAGAAGTCTGAACCATGAAGATCAGACCTCATCATCTCCATTCATACTGAAAATCAAGATCAAAGCAGCTTTATCCCTGCTACTCCATGGGAGGTATTTGCGCTCTCAGAGCTCATTGTAAGAAACCTTCATTTCATTTTGTTGGCTTCACAGACAAATTTCCCTCTTCGTAGACCCCCAGTAGGTCATGCCTGGTAAGGAAATTGGTATCAATGAGAGCCCCATCAGTATCCTTCCCATTTAGAAGGACTGAAGGGCCTTGGCAAGTTAGATTACCCAGTAATTTGGGGGAAGAATATCCTCATCAAAATCGTCTTAGGATCCGATCCCTTTACAACTCTTAAAAATTGAGAAACCCAAAGAGCTTTTGTTTATGTGTTTATTTTCCATGTCATAAATAAAATTCATAAATTTTAAAAATATGTATTCATTTTAAAACAATCCTGTTACATGCTAATAATCTAGTTTTATGAATATCCATATTTTATTAATAAAACATAATCAGTGAGACATGTGGCATTGTTTAAGATATTTTTGGAAAACTTTCTGACATCTGGTTCAATAGAAGATGGCTAGATTCTCCTATCTCTTTCTGCATTCAATCTGTCGTGATATATTGTTTTGATTGAACTATATGAGAAAATCTGGTCCCACAGATATATGTACTCAGAAAAGGGAGATAGGCATGTGACACCTTAGTATTATTAGGAAGATAGTTTAGACCCCCAGGGTTCCGAAGACTACGCTTTGAGAAGTGTTGCTTCCCATCATTCCATGAGAGATGGATCTTCTGCCTTCAATTATTTGAAAGGCTTTCAGGTGGAAGATTCTGCTTAGCCCCACTGGGTAGAATTAGGACCAACGGGGGAGGCCAGGTGGTGCAGTGAATAGAGCACAAGCCCTGGAGTCAGGAGGACCCCTGAGTTCAAATCCAGCCACACACACACACACGCACGCACGCACGCACGCTGTGTGACCCTGGGCAAGTCACTTAACCCCAATTGCCCTACCTTCCCCTCTCCAAAAAGAAAAAAATAACAACAACTTGATCCTGAGAATTAGGACCAACAATGCAAGGAAAAACTTTTGCATTGTCCAAAAATGGCTACACTGGAAAGCAGCAGTAGGTTTCCAACTCACTATAATTCTTCTAGCAAATGCTGCCTGATCATTTCTTGGGTATGATATAAATGGAATTCACGTTCTAGTGTAGTTCAGACAAAATGACCTCTGAAGTCACTGCCAACTGAGATTTTACGCTTTTATGACATCTCTGGTTACATAATTACAGTGTATATGGGCAACTCAGCAACATTTTCTCATTCATTTCTGGTCTCCTAATTCTTTGTGTTGAATATACGCAGGTAACAAAACAAAAACCAAAAAAAAAAGCAGTTTACTGATTTATATATTTACATATTTTTATTAGAATTCTTCAAAACTGTCAACAACTGGGCAACATAACCAAAATGAAAGAACAGAATCAAAAACAAAACACAGAACAGTATCCTTTAAACTTGCACCACTTACATATTTATACATACTGTATTTATATATATTTATATATATAAAAAAATATTTTCAAGGACTTAAGGGTTTGGGAATATCCAAAAGACATTATTGCTACATCTCAATATTTACATAAAACACCACAAAACAATTTTAAACATCCAGCCACTGCAAAGTAACTTTTGATTTAAAAATTAAAAAAAATTATAAAAATATAACCTTTCAAGGATATCTGAGACAAAACTTTCAGTGAAGTGCCCCTGAAGTACCTAGATATCTACAATTAGCAACTGTTTTTTTTTTCCTACCATAAGTAATATAATAAAAGCTGATGCTATGGGAAGGAAGGTTCTGGTGATGAAAATAAGCTGCAGGATAACTATCTGTCTGCATAACAATTAACCCCCAAAAACTCACCAACTTTTAGAAACAGCATAGGCAAGTCCAGTGCAAATGGTTATCTTCCTATCAGCGGCCAGAGATCTGCCAGGAAGTATAGTGGAAGGAATTGGGGAATGGAGAAGGGAAGATGTGATGTAGATTTATCTATGATGTAGGTAAATGGGAATTCTCGCTTAAAACCTGTCACAAATCCATTTAATAGTTATTTGGTCTGGATAGCTATGGAATTTATAGAAATGGGTACTACAGCAAAATCCATTACCTGTGCTAGAGACTAAAAGGTAAAATTGAAATACAAGTCTTACCAGTTCAGTGGGACCCAGAGCAGAAAAGAGGGCCTTGGAGACTGGAACTGTATATTGAATATATAAATAACAGAGTGCCTCAACTGTAAATAGGTACTTTAGATTCTCTTCTCTCCTGCTTTGGGTAATCTAATGTGAACAGATGAGGCAAGAGAAGCAAAGGCAGTATTTGGGAAGGAAGCAAAGGCTGCTTTGTGGGCACCTGGGTACCCTCATGGACTCAGGGCTAGGTTAGCCTCCAAATAGATTATCTATACATACACACACGCACATACATACATCTTTATATATAATATATACTGGCCCAGGGTCCAGGCATGCCTATAAATGAGGCTGAATCTCACTTTGTTTTCCTGCTACATTAAGGATCCGTATGAAATAGCTCGCTTTCTCATGCCTGCAGACATCATGCAATAGATAGGTAGATAGATATTGCAAATGGCGTCCAACCCATCAGCTATAAGGCCATTCTGGGATTTGCAGGCTGTTTATAGGAAATCTGTACAGCAAGTCAACAGGTTTAAAAAGAGACTCCTAGGGCTGTGCTTTCCTTCTTTATAAAAGACAAAAAAAGGATGACAATGAACTGCTTATGTGGCTTCTACTCCTAACAGAGAGCCCTAAGCCCTGGGGAGGCTCCAGGGTTGTGCATGAAAGCAAACATGTGAAGTTCCTCTCCTAATATACATGGGCAATTTCTTTAGGGAGCCATATAAGTGCTAGCCATGCAAGCACACTGCTGATCCACCCTGTCTACCCTCTTGCCTAAGCTGCCACTATCAAAACAGGCCCCAAATTCGGGAGGGAAAGCTTATGTGGTGGATGAGATACCATTCTTCAGGTCCCACATGGGATACTTGCAACACTTTTTTCCAGGGCTCATGAACCTCTCTGACATGAAAAATTTAGTTTTCATGAAAGCAAATAGGTATTTTTGGAGAATTATTTTAACATGGTATGCCTTCCCTCCTTCCCTGACTCTGCTTCTTACAACCTGACATTTTATACAGAAATGCTTGGCTATGGTGTCTCTTAGGAGCACTCATGGGGGCAGACAAAAGGGGCACCCCCAACCAGGGCCTCTGTTCCTGTACCCCAACTGCAAAGACAACTAAAAAAGGCCAAAAGTGATCGACTACTACTATTTATTATCTGGCAAAGGAAAAAATCATCAAATAACAGCCTCCCTTCACAGGCCAGGTGTCAAAGGGGATGTGGTCAATACCCCTTCTCCATTAAGTCAGACCCTATGTGGATTTTACCCAGCTAGCTCCTAACTGAGAATATGTACAACTTCTGCCTTTGCATTGTGATGATGGCTGCAACTGTGGTGAGTGAGTTACTTCAGGCTATGACAGTGTATTCACAAAGGACAGAATTACAGCAACGCACCCAGTGTGCTAGAGTGGCCGGCAAGTAGATGAACAAATTAAGTCGTGGAAACCAAAAGGACCGGCCCACCCTCCTTTGGGCCCAACATCTCCTACTTCAGGCATCTTCATGGACAAGCAGGGGCTGAGTGGATGAAGCGCTGCTGCCTACGGAATTAATTCTCACAGAGTGGTCAACAGGACTCTCGTGGCTGGGGCTGCTGGTTGTAATGTTGGAGTAAACCTGAGGAGAGCAAAGCCAACGTAAGCATGGATCTTCTGATGTGGAAATTCCCACTGTCAGTGAAGGCAAGTACTTGCTTAGGAACTCACAGTCTTCAGGTGAGCTTTCCACATGGGCTCTGTGCATTTTATCCTGGTTTGGATGATCTCATCACTCAAAAATTTAAAAGGCATTGTTGAGTCAGAACTTGGAAAGCCTGGGGCCTGTGTGTCTATCTACCATTTATTCAGTGGTTATGGCTCTGGGCAAGACAAGTCACCTCGCTACTCTGGGCCTCATTTCTTCCATTGTAAAATGAAGCAATTGGGCTGGAGGATTTCTAAGGTCCTTTTCAGGGCTAGCATTTTATGACCCAAGCCACTATGATGAGAAGACCCACTAGTGGTGGTGGAGAAGGAGGAACAAGTCACAGCCCCTGCCCCTAAGATCTGAACGGGGGATACCTTAGAACAAGGGTGGGGAACTTGCATCCCAAGGCCATGACATGGCCTTCTAGGTCCTTGGGAACAGCCTTTTGACTGAGCCCAAGTTTTACAGAACAGATCTTTTTTATTAAAGGGATTTGTTCTGTGAAGTTTGGATTCAGTCAAAGAGCTACACTTGACAACCTAGAGGGCCACATGTGCCTTGAGGGTACAGTTCCCCACCCCTGCCTTAGACAAAGGAGAAGAAAAAAGACATCTACAATTAGTCAGAACATGCTCACATGGTTAGTGCTGTCCAACAGCTGCTGTTCAATGAGCTGCACGATCAGCTTGAAGGTTGGTCTCTGCAAAGGATCCGCATTCCAACAGCTCTTCATGATCTCGTACCTGCAGAAACATGACCCGAGAATAAGGCAATGCAACGCCACTTCTTCCTCCGTTACCTTCCTCAGGAGTGTGAAACACATCCTTCCCTGCTGGATCCCTCCACAGCTCACCACAAATGTCTGGCATAATAAATGATTACTGATGGTCTGATTGATGCACTCATCTAAAAAGTATTTTCCAAACCAGGAAATCAAACAAACTGGATCACGTCTACCTAAAGTCAGACGTGTCGTACATTTAAAATGCCTGGGTAACTTGTCTCATCTTTGGATGACATGTTGTTATGAAAAAAAAATGCAACACAAAAGTGACATTTGGTCAGCTGTAATAAAACAGAAGAGGGTATAAGTAGATGGCCTGGAGTTAGGCAGATTTGATTTCAATTCCAGCCTCAGACACTTACTAGCTGTGTGACTGTGGGCAAATGACTTAACCTCTGTTTGCCTTAATCTGATGAGAAGGAAATGGCAAACCACTTCAGTATCTTTGCCAAGAAAACCCCAAAGACAGCACTAATATGTGGTCCTGTGGTCCCCAGGGTCACAAAAGGTGGGAACGACTCAATAAAACAACAAAATGGAAAACTCGAAAGGCATGTGTTAGCCCCAATTCCCTCCCCCCCACCCCCTCCCACGTTTTCCCTTGTTAAAGAAGAAGGGCCAGGACTCAGGCCTCACATTTCAGGAGGTGCACATTCCGGACTGAGCATTCGGAAACCTTCCTTAATCATCTTGTAGAACTTGGAATCGACAGGCATTCCAGGGTATGGACTGCTTCCTAAATCGCAAACAGGGCCCAAGTCAGAATTACTCCGAAACACTGATAACCACCACAAAATAATAGCCCCGGGGAGGCATCAGGAGTTGATCCAATGGGAGGGCCGTTTTACCTAGAGAGAAGAGCTCCCAAAGAAATATTCCATAGGACCAGACATCACTTTCAAAGGTATAAACACAGTTGAAAATACTTTCAGGTGCCATCCATTTCACAGGGAGCCGGGCCTGTGAGGGAAGAAGAACAAGGTCAGTACTTCCAAGACTGGCTAAAAATGATTGCTACAGCTGCATGTGGTGGAAGGAGGGGAGGAGAGAGACAGGCTCCGTCCCAAATTCCCCCAGACTCCTCCTCTGAGAATGATTATCAAAGAAAC
This sequence comes from Pseudochirops cupreus, assembly GCA_028627135.1. Taxonomy (NCBI): domain Eukaryota; kingdom Metazoa; phylum Chordata; class Mammalia; order Diprotodontia; family Pseudocheiridae; genus Pseudochirops; species Pseudochirops cupreus. The sequence continues at coordinate 99,867,339 of CM053583.1, read as the reverse complement.
TTCCAATCACAAACTTTCCTTATTGCTCTGGCAAACCTGACCTACTTTAACACTTTGAACAAAGAGAATCTCTTCAACCTTTCTTCTTTCATTTCTCTATAGTTAGTGGACAGACAGCTGGAAGATCTAAGTTCAAATCCTCGATGGTTGTGTGACCCTGGGCAAGTCACTTAACTACTTTTAGACTCAGTTCCTCATGAATAACATAGCAATGTTAATAATGGCAATTATCATATTGTGAAGATTAAATAGGGAGGATTAAATACTTTGCAAACCCTAGCATGTTATAATTTAAAAGAGCTACTTTTTGACTATTTGGTAATCAAAGGAAACAAATGTTGAATGGTTCTTAAATGTGACAACCCTTCACCCGGACTAAACCAGAGCTCCTGAAAGATGCCCCAACAGCTGGAACTCAGCAGAGCCCCTCAAAGAGCTGTCAGGTGTTCAGCAAAATTACCATTAACACGAATGTAAGGGTCACATACCCCAAATTTATTTCCTGATTTTAATTTAATTCTCAATACTTCTAGAAAGACGGAACATGGCTAATATGGAAATGCTTCTGCATGCCTACACATGTATAATCTATATCAAATTGCTTGCCTTTTCAAGGAGGAGGGAAGAGAATTTGGGATTCAAAATTCTAAAAAGCGAATGCTAAAAATTATTTTTACATGTAACTGGGAAAAACTAAAATACACGTATTAAAAAACCCACAATTCTAGAAAGAGCTGCCTTATGACAAAAGATCACAATGGCTCCTTTCTACCCTTCTTTTCTCTCATGTGAGTCTCCTCCCAGCAGTCAATGGTCCGGTCTAACCAAAGAGAACTCTACCACTTCTACCAACTTCCCCCAAACACACAGCTCGGCAGCCCATGTTTTGCCCATGCCAATTTCTAGGCTGGAAAAGCCATCCCTGTCCCCATTCTTGCCTTGAAAACTCTTCTCAAACGCTAATTTTTTCCAGAAGGATAACTTCCTTGATCCCCTTGGCTGCAACACTGCCCTCCCTCTCCCACCAGACCTGACATTAATATCTTGTTTCAGAACTCTCAAATATGATGTTGTACGTTATAGCTAACAGAGTTGAGTATCGTCACCTTTCTAGTCTGTGAATCCTACTGTAAATAATAAATATTTCCTTCTAGCAAAAGCCCCTTACTTAGAGTCGGCACAGTAGGAGCTTAAAAAATGTTTATTGTTAGGTGGTGTAAGGAGGTTCTACGAATGAAGACAGAGGTCAAAAATCATTTTAGTCCTGAAGAGAAGGTTGTGGCTAAGGAGAAAGGCCTCATCGGTGGGGCAGAAGTGCTTAGGGGTCCCAGATGTATGTTTGGCACCCTCTTACCTCAAGGCAATTTCTTTTTTCCATCCTGGCTTTCTAGTGTGGCTAATCTTCTAAGATAGGTATCTGACAAAGTTAAGCCTTGAGCCTGGGTGGGGAACCTGTGGCCTCCAGGCCGCATGTGGCCCTCTAGGTCCTCAAGTGTAGTGGTTTCCCTTTCTTCCCTTTCCACCTGAGGCTGAGGCTTAATGTATGGAAGGAGCCAGGCCCATCCATGTACAACTCCATGCTTCATTACATTCCAACCTCTTAACTAGTACCTGAGGTAAAAGGGTAGGACACCTTAGAAAGAATGCTGGACTAGGAGGAGTCAGAGGAACTGATTTCAATTCCTGTCATTTATTAGCTTTGGTACACTTCACCTCTCATCCCAGAATTGATTTAAAACTTGCAAAATGAGAGGGTTGGATAAGACAACTATTAAGGTTCATTCTGGCCTAAATCTATAATTTTATGACTAAATAGGGAGGAGTGCTGCCAATACCTAGCACAGGGCTAAAGAGGTTAAAGGTGAGATGGGGGGATGCTAATTCCCAAGAGGGCAAAGGGTGGGAGGAGGAGAGGATTGGAACCAATTCAAAAGGCCCAGAAATCCGCAAATATAACTAATCAAGGATTGTTTTGGGGTGTTTTTGGAGGGGGAAGTCCTACATTTAAGAAAGTGATAGGGAAAGTGTTAAGAATGCAGATTTAACTTTAAAGTGTATATATGCTTTCCCCCTGATAGAGCTGATTATTAAATATTTACCAGCACATTTAATTGCCCACTTTATATCAGGTACAGTGTGTATTGGGGGAAAAATAAAAATGAAACCATCTCTACAGAATAAATACAAAACAAGTAAGGCAGTTATAAATAAATATGGGAGAGGGCGTTAGCCACTGGTGGTAGAAGGAGAGGCTTCAGGTACAAGAGGAGGTGTTAACTTTTGAGGAAACAGCTAGGTGGCACAGAGGAAACTGCAAAGCCAGGCCTGGAACTGGGAAGAACTGAGTTCAAATCCTGCCTCTAGCAGCGTGACCTTATGCAAGTCACTTAACCTGTCTCAGTTTACTCATCTATAAAAATGGGGATAATAACAGCACCTATTTCCAAGGATTGTTGTGAAGAGCAAATGAGATAATAATTTTAAAGCACTTACCACAATGCCTAGCACTATTAAGTGCTATATAAGTGTGTAGTAGTGGTAATGGTAGTGGTAGTGGTAGGAGTAGTGGTAGTAGTAGTAGTAGTGGTAGTAGTAGTGGTGGTGGTGGTAGTGGTGGTAGTGGTAGTGGTAGTAGTAGTGGTAGTAGTAGGAGTAGTAGTAGTGGTGGTGGTAGTGGTAGTAGTAGGAATAGTAGAAGGAGGAGGAGGAGGAGGAGCAGTGGTAGTAGCAGTAGTGGTAGTGGTAGTGGTAGTAGGAGTAGTAGGAAGAGGAGTAGTAGTAGTAGTAGTAGTAGTAGTAGTAGATAACCCCTTTGTTAGTCTGGTGAAAACTATGATCCCCACTCTCAAAATGTTTTCAAATGCATAAATCAAAATATGCAGGATTGCAAAGGAAAGCAATTATACTGAGAGACTTTGAAAAACAACTTCACAGACCCCAGGTTAAGAAACTCCTCATGTAGAAGATGGGGCTTGAGCTGAGCCCTTTTTAAGAAGTGGCAGGAAGGAGGGAAAGCATCCCAGGTAGGGGAAGGCACCAACAGGGCCCTCCGACAAATGTCTTAGACCCCAAGGGGACATAGGTGGGAAAGGACTGATGAAGTTGATGCAGCTAAAGTCTATCACTCCCAGGAAACTCCAGCTAAGACTGTAGGGTCACCTCCACACCACAATGTTGGCCAGTGCAAGGGAGGAGGAGTTCAACACTAGGAAGGTTGGGGACACTGTTGGTCATCAGGAAGTACCAGGTGTTTCAACTGAACAAGTAGCCTTGGGGAAGTCACTTAACTCATCTGGGCCTCAGGGGGTTGTCATCCCTGAAAGCACTTTGAAATACATTCTCTGCAAACTACCAACACTAATCACCATTTCTTTATTGATTAAAATGGGAGCACTAGAATCCTGGATTTATGGTCTTCTAGATTTTGGGATTATCTTTCACATGATAAGCATTTTGAACTCAGAGGAAAAAATATTTCCCACTGTGACCTTCAGGTCTACATTTGTTACACTCCAGCAAAATCAAATTCTTTGCTATTCTCAGTCTACAATGAAAATTAAGCCTATTTCTGTTTCCTTCATGAGCCCCATAATTACACAATTAGCATTAGGAGTTCTATTATTGGAATGCTAGTTGTAGTAATGTTCACCAAACCATGCAAACTCCGTTTAGGACACACTTACTTTGACTGTTAAACAGCACGAAAGACCCCAGATGGATTAATTCCCCCCACAAAGCTTTTCATTCCCACCTGAGAATCTTAAGAATTTCAACCAGCTCTCAAAAAGAGGTCATATACTCACATTTCCTTTGACCACATAATTGGAATCGTTCTTGATGTCTCTGGCCAGTCCAAAATCACAGATTTTTGTTATTCGACCATGGGTAAGTAGAATATTTCTAGCTGCCAAGTCTCGATGAATACACTATTAGGGCAAGAGAGGAAGAAAGAAAAAAAAATAATATTAAGCATTTTAGTTCCGTATCTATAACAACAAAAAAGATAAGTTTTTTCTTTTTTCATATACTGGACTAATATTACACAAGCATTAATATTTTTCTTACATTGTACTGAAAATAATGCCTTGAGTGATATTCACATTGAGTAATTACTAGAAATCATTTTTTTTCCTCAAAATGAACAATAGGTGCCTATTTTCCCCCCATGACTTCTTTCCTTCATCTTATAAAAGAAGGGGAAGGATACAATGCAAATTACTTTTTTACAAGTTTTTAAAAAGTCAAAACTGAAAACAAATTGTACCTATAGCTCCTCAAATGTTTGCTATGACTTTCTAAAGGAAGAGCTTAGCCAGTGATGCTAATTTTTAAAAACCTGGTGAATCATAGGTTCTAAGAAAGATGGCCCTTTCTTTCAACCACCTGGAATCCTTATTTTAGTCTATTAACTGTTTGCAGATGTCACAGATGATGATTTAGGACAGGACTTTCAAACACATTCAACTATAAATTAACGCACTATTAAAATATGTTAGACTTTACTGTTTCCACAATGAAATGTGAATTAGGTGTCCAAGAGATACAGACTTGTAGACGCTTTTAATGCAATTTCTGAGTGGAGGAACTGCCCATTGGGGACCAAATTTAGGCAACCCATCTTTTCTTTCCTTCCTTCTTCCTTTCTTTGCCACATAGGGTATGACATCCTTACCTGTGGGTGCTCTGCCCAAAGGGAATAGAATTTTAATCTCTGAAACTTTTTTTCTCTCTTAAAGACCAGCCTTAACCCCAAATCATTCTGGTTCTCAAGGATTGGACAACAATAGGTCTCAGGTCAAGCCCTACTTGGCCATTGTTTGGGTCCCATTGGCTCAGAATGAATGCAATTAACAATTGTTTCTCCTTTGGTCAGAAATCCTGAGGGTCTTTCCCTTCCAGATCTATTTTTTCCAAAGAGGACATTCTTTGCCTCATTTCTTATTAAGCCTTAATCGCTAAATGGGTGTTGCCTCAGTCAAACTGATTCTGGTTCAAGACCTTAGCTTGAAAAGGCCAAGGTGCCCCACAACATCCTGGGGCAACACCAGTTGTTTTTATCCTTATCTGGCCACTGGACCCAGATGACTCTGGAGGACAAAGTGAGGTTGGTGACCTTGCACAGCCCTCCCTCACTTAAATCCAAATCACTTGCATGTCATGGCATCACTTCCCTGATGTCATAGTCTTCTTCCAGAATGGAAGGACAAACAGTAATGCTAAACCTTTCCATTTACTTTTAGATGTCTGAATTAACTTTGGCTTCCAAATAATATCAGTATAGCATACCAATTAAGGATGTGTACAAATTTTGACAAGGTCAGAAATTCAATAGGCACATGTGAAAATCTCCATCAAGTTCAAGATATGACTGGGTAAGCCCCCCCAGAATTTCAATCATCAAGAAGTCTCCATCCCACTTAAAATTCATATTAAGTTATGAGCAGACACATAGTGCCTCATATCCCAGTACTGCACATACTCCAGAAGCAGCATTGTGCAAGGGTAAAAGATGTCTGATTTGGAATAAGAGCACCCGAGTTTAAAGCCTGTCTTTGCCTGTGTGACTTTGAGGAAGCTATTTAACCTCCCTGGGCCTCAGCTTTTTTCATCTGTAAAATGGGGAGGGGGAGATTAGAGAGCTTCTTAGTCTCCTTCCAGTTCTAAAACCATGACTTAGACTTTTTATTCGGCTTCACTTTAACCAGATATTGGAAATTAAAAGTAAGAAACATCACCCCTCCTCAGCAATTTGTTTAATCTAAGGTGACTTTCATGGCCCCAGAGTTGTACCTTGACAAATGATGTTTCAATTTCTTTCATGGGGAGATTCTCTATTCTAAAAACTAAAGGAGAAATTTAATTAGTTCATCTCCTGTGAAGACTCATGGAAAAGTAATCTGGACAGGGTTGTATGAACTGGAAAGGCAATTATAAAAAGCAGCTAATGCATGAGAATATAACAAATTCTCGACTGCTCAGGGTTACCACCCTTCAAAGTGACACTCTCCATTACACTGTGGCTCAAGATCAGGGATTCTTAACCTGGGGTCCATGATCTATTTCTAAAAAAATTTTAATAACAATATTTCAGTATTAATGTTCTCCTTCAGAATCCTATATATTTATTTCATTCATTTAAAAGCACTATTTTGGGGTAGGTAGGTGGCACAGTGAATAGAGCATCAGCCCTGGAGTCAGGAGGACCTGAGCTCAAATCCAGCCTCAGACACTTAACACTTACTAGCTGTGTGATCTTGGGCAAGTTACTTAACCCCAACAGCCCCTCCAAAAAGCAAAAAAATAATAATAATAAAAAATAATTTTTTTTAAAAGCACTATTTTGAGAAAGTGTACCAAACTCTCAAAAGGGTCCATGAAGAGGTCTATAGCTGAAAAGATTTTGGCTTTTCTGAAGCCAACTTCCACTTACATTTTTAGAAGCAAGGAAACTCATGCCCTTTGCAACCTGGTAAGAGAAGCTCAATAGGTCTTCAATATCCAACGCCAATTCATCATCTTCCATGATGGCGGTTGTCACATCTCTCTCTATGTATGAGCCTATTCAATTACAAGTAGAAGAATCTTCAAGATGGCCTCAAAAAGGTAAACAGCTGAAACTCAAGATAAGGACAGTAAAGGAGGGCCTTTTGGTGCCTCCACAGGTCTTTGAATGAGACTTTGTGATTTATTTAGCCTTCCTGAGATCTTACTACCGAAATGCTGAATGTCAGAAGGCACAGACAGGACAGGACTAATGGCCGAAAAAGTCAGCAGTTGCCTAGGATCTGAGGGCCCAACAATGTGTTTAGGAGAGTGGGTGAGTGGGAAAACCCAGCAAGACACACCTTTAAATGTTATTTTTAAGCAAAGCAAATAATTTTAATATCAGAAAAATCCAATGTCTTAACTACAACCTCCAAAAAGGAAGAGAGGTCACTTTCAATATCCTGGGCTAACAAAGGAGAACATAGATGTGAATAACCCCTAAATCCATGGAAATGCAGCAAACCATATGCATGGACACTTTACCTCTGCAGGGCTGATCTCATTTTGACCTCCCCCCTAGCCCATTCCTACTGCCAGTCAGGATATTCACCAACTGAGAATCTTTCTTGCCAACAAGTTGCTTTGATTGGTGACAGGCCATGTCATAGCAGAGAAAGGTTCTGGATTTGCAGTCAGAGGACCTGTTCTTCCCCTTACTACCCATGTTGCCATGGGCAAGTCATTTAGCCAATTTAGATCTCAAGCTTCCTCATATAAAATGAGGGGATTGGGGATAGATTCTCTCTCCCCAAAAAATCCTTCCAACTTTGATCACTAAGAAATTGCTACCACAGATATTTACCCACCTACTCTTGCAGATCGCCTTTTATCAGCTTTTGTTGGGACAACATAAGAAACACCTGGTTTCATGTCCATATATTCATTAGCACCATCGCTGTGTATAGAAAAGCAGAGTTAACATCTCTCGACTGAACACCTTTTGCTAGACATGTGGTTCATGCAGTACGTGACTGAGGTCCCCTTTGCAGTTAGAAGGTGGTTTCAGTATTTGTGTTCAACAATACAGAGCTAAACTTAGAAGCATTTCTTTTCTACACTGTACATATATTTAAAAGAACTAATCAGAAACATCACAAACTCTATAAAACTATATTACCAAGGAAGAAAAAAGAGAACAGGAGCTTTTGAACCATGACATAAAGAAGCACAGAGATTGTTAACATACAGATATTGATGGAAGAGCCTAAAAATTGAGTTTGGTTTAGATAAACACCAATAATTTGGATGATTTTCTGAACCATCTGGACCTCTCGAATCTGCAACATTTGGCTGGAGACTCTTCAAGATTTCTAGTACTTCCTGCTTCTGATTTGCATGGAAACACCATGACAACAGTCTTCTGCACAGTATTTCTGGTGCTTCCAGTCCCATATGGGATCCCAAAGCACAAAGTACATTAGAAAGGAGCAAAAGAATTAAGGCTAACGTATTAGATTTTCTTTCCCTGTTCCTCCACTTTAAAAAGTTTATGCCAGAGTTTCAGAAATTAGCAAGTGTTCCCACTTTCACACAAATAATATGTACTTTGGAACCAAGGTCGAAGGGTAAGTTAGTACTCTACTTTTATTGCATCTTGCAGGGCACCTTGTTGTATTTGTTGAAGGAAATTTCACTTGGAATGAAATACTGGATGTCCAAAACTTTAGTGTGAGGCAATTTTACAGGTTTATTTATTTCTTAAAAGCCTTAAAAGCAAATAAAATGTCAACAAGACATCATAAGAGCGTTCAATATATGCAGAAGGCAGTCACAACACACCAAAGGTGGATACTTCGGGCAGGTGAGCACCAGAGACTATAAGCTTATGGGGGGCAAGGGCTCTTTCATTTTTGTATCTAGCTTATCAGGGCCCAACAGAGTATATGGAAAATAGTAGTTGTTGTACTAAATGTTCATTGGACTAAACTGGATGAAGAAGTTATGTAAGAATTAAGAGGATGGACCTTCCTTCATGGAACATATGTACAAATATGTCATAAACACTATGAAAGATGACACATTTAGAGACTCCTGCTGATATACGACTAGAATTACTGAAATAACTCAAACCAGGCTGATCAAGTCAGGAAAAGCTTCATGTATGTGCTAAGTGGTAAAGATTAAGAATTGCATATGGAGGGGTGGCTAGGTGGTGCAGTGAATAGAGCATCAGCCTTGCAGTCAGGAGGACCTGAGCTGAAATTCAGCCTCAGACACTTGACACACTTACTAGCTGCATGACCTTGGGCAAGTCACTTAACCCCAATAGCTCTACCTTCCCCCTCCAAAAAGAAAAAAAAAAGAGTTGCATATAGAAAAGAAAAGTGATATGGCCTAACATGAAGGAAGTTTCTTATGGCAGTAAGGCACATGGACCTCTGGACCTCCCTAAGAAGGAATGGAAACTCTACACCATAAATGCATGAAGTAATCAATGGGACAAAAATTAGTTGGGACTATACAGCATTAAAAATAATTGCTGACATTTATAGGACTTTAACGCTATCTCATCTAATGGTCTAGGTATCATGGAAGTAGGAGGGTCATTCTCAAGGTATGGAAGTAAAAGTGTGTTCATATGGCATCTAAGCAAGAAAGGCAAAGTACATTAAAAAAATAATAAATTTCAGGGTTGTGCAAGGCTGGGGGACAGGGGAGGAAGTCAAACAGTAGAGAGAGATGTTTTCAGGATGGAAACCAGAGCTTTCTGCTTTTCTAACTTGAGATTTTAAGGAATTTATTTTGATAACTGACAAGTTTCAAGATAGCAGTAAGCTTTTGTCTATACCAAATTAGTGATAAATTAACTGATGGTAGCAGAAACAATATTATGGAAAGGGGCTAGTATAAGAAGTAAGAGGCATAAAATTCATTCAGGTAAGTCTAAAGCTTAGGAAAATACAAAGAGAATGCAAGGGAAGAAAACACTGAACAATTTTAAATAAATGCACGTATATATTTATCTATGCATCAAGTAATTTGGATTATTATTCAGACCCACTTAAATACCATCCATTTAAATTATTTATTAGCTTGGGTTCTGCACCTTAAGTCTACCTCAGCTCATTCAAAAAAAAAAAATCAGCCTTGATTGCCAGCTCTCATGACCCTGTATGTCTCCTATGTACTACTTATGTAAATCAGCCTTACCATGAAGACTCCTTTGACTGAAGAAGATTCTTATAAAGCGCCGCTTCTGCATTATCTTCATGCTTTGAGCAAATAAATGAATCCCGCTTTCTTCTCAAAAAATTCAAAAGATCACCATAGCAACAATATTCTGTAATGACCAATGTGGGCCCTACAGGAGAAAGAGTTAGAAGGGACTAAGTTTGTAAAGTAGCCTTACTGCCAAACAGCAGACTAAGTCAGATATGGTTGAGGAGGGCTTGAGCCTACTCATACCAAACAATTTGATTTTTAATTCCTCTTGTCCAAACAAAATAACATCCATTAGTGGTTCTTCTTGAACTGCATCATTATACAGGGCAAAGAATGAAACAAGTGATTCTTTTTTTCCTTGGCTTTCATATGGGATAAGTCTGTGTCTAGGGCTCAATGCATCTGTTTGGTTTTGCTCATATCCTGACGGAAGTTATTTCTTTCAAATGTTATAGTATTATCAGGCTTCCAACATTAATCCCTTTGATTCACTTCTGTTTACCACAGAGCGTGACACTCTGTCTGTAATGTGATGGAAATGATGAAGGGAACATCCTCTGTGGTGTAATAACTAAAGCTGCTCACGTGGAAGAGCCTGCTGAGACAAGACTGAAGTGGGGTGGAATTTTAGGAATCTGAATGGGGAAGTGGGGTTGAACTGTTGTTACCTGGGCAATGAGTGTTCCTCATTAATAAAAGTACTTTAATTTTATGACTATGTCACTTCAGCTCAAAATCAACAAGCTATGATTAAAATTTACTTACTAGCTACTCCTTAACAATTCATAACTCTGTTAAAAAAAACAACCACTTTTCTATGAATCTGTCCAACCTTACTCACCTTAAACATGCTTTGTTCTTATACTCCAGGTAGTACATTTTTTTTCTAACCAGACAGGCTGAGCTCTGTTGGTGCCTAGACCCTTTCCAACTCTGGAATTCAGTGGGTCTGTCAGCATAAGTAGACTATATTCAAAGCTACTGCCTCTAAACCCATCAGGCTAAGATTCTTTTAAAAAATTGATTATTTTGCAATTCTCCAAAGCAAAACTCTAACGAGATAAAAAGAATAGTGTAATGTCTCACGAGGAACTTTCATCAAATGCTCTGGTCACAAAGTTCCCCTCCCTTTGCTAATTAGGCAGCAAGTAAAGGTTTTCTAAATGTTACCTCCAATAGTGCATGCTCCAAGAAGATTCACTATATTCATGTGGTTACCGAGGTAACTCAGGACCTTCAGTTCAGACATTAGAGCTTCTCGTTCGGTTAAATGGGCACTTGCTGGAATTAGAAACATCTTATTTAGCAAGTTACGTGTATAGTGGGATGATGTTGCTACTACTCATGCGATCCCCGGGACACTTACGCTTCAGCATCTTCACAGCAACAGTCATTGCAGCATCCGATTTAAACAAGCCATAGGCAGTAGCCTCAACCACTTTCCCAAAAGCTCCTGCACCAAGTGTTTTCCCTGAAACGAACCCAACAGAGGAAGTGCTTTTACTCTTGGATGCATGATATGTGTCTTTAAAGTAAATAAGGCAAAGAAAGAAGTGGTGAAGGAAGGAAGGAAGGAAGGAAGGAAGGAAGGAAAGACATAAAAAAATAAAGAGACAACTTTGATTACAGTTCTGCCCCCTTAAAATTCATTTCAAACCAGACTCTTCTTATGGTCTTAAAATTCTAACTGAGAAAACAGAGCCATGATTTCAGGTAGAATGAAACAAAGGAAGTTGTCAGAATGATTTCCCCAAATTCACTTTTAAGAGTCCGCAGAAAGGTTACATGGAAAGCCCCCATTTCTCACTGACCAAAACTCAGCCTGTTTCTGGGAAACTCCCATTTGTGATCATAAGGAAGTTGTGTTGGGTCTATGTAAACATAGTTGTTCCCATTTATCTCTTCCACAACTTTCCACTGAACTTCATACATGGGTTTCTGTTGGGGAGGAAAGAAGAGGACAGCATTACCCAAAGAGAAAAACGTCACCTTCTGATGCTGGGATTTCAGCCACTAGCCTCTAAATAAGAAAGAGATGAAAGTTACCTGGAAATACTTGTAGGTTAGAATTATTACAATGATGCACATCAGTCCCGCTGCTACCACAAAGCCAATCAGCAAAGGTGTGAATAGCGTGTGCGAGGTGATTTGTTCTGAAAGGGAGAGAGAGCACAGTGGAATTGTAGCCCAGAAATGATCATCAAATCTCTTCTTCCCCCATGGATTACTGCAAGTGACACAGGATCTAAAGCTCAGTCTGGCAGTCCTTGCTTCAATCAATTCAACAAACATTTATTACTGGGAGCAAGGCACTAAGCTAGGTGCTGGCAGACAAAGACAGACAGGACACAGAATCTTCTCTCAAAGAGCTCACCGTCTGACTGGAGAAGACAAATTCTAGGAGTCAAGAAACATGGGAGATCATGGGAGACAATGGTTGACTGCAAAGAATAGGTATAGCCAAAGTGTGATGAAAAATAGTAGCTAAGACACCTTTCAGACGGAGCATGGGGGCGGGTATCAGGGGAGAAGGGAATGGCATTGGAGTTGGGTCTTAAAAAAAAAAAAGGTGGGAGATGAAGGAGAGGAGGTAAATCCATCAATTCCAGGTATGAGAGACAGCTAGAGTAAAGGCAGAGAGGACAAAGGGCAGGACAAGGATGGCAGTTAGGGAATACTCCAATATGGCGGGAACCTAGAATATATGGAGGTATGGTTGGAAAAGTATATTGGGAGTCCAATGTTAAGAGTCCTTATTGCCACAATTTGGGGTGGAGTGGGAATGCTTTAATCAATAAACAATGGGGAGCTACTAAAGGTTTCTAAGTAGAGAAGGGAGTGAAGTGATCAGAGCACTGCAATAGGAACATTATCTTATAAAAGATATATTAAAGTGTGGATAAAAGTAGAAGTAGGAAGACCAGTTAGGAGGCTACTATAAGAGTTTAGGCAAGAAAAACAAAGTTTGTGACACATAAGATAGTTTTAAGTGTAGAAGAGATGAGTTGAATATTATTTCTAAAGCCAAATTGAAAGATCTTGGCCACTCACTTTGCATAAAAAAGGGAGAGGACAACATCCAAGGTAAGGGAGTTGGGTAAATGGAAGGATAGTGGGTCTAGTAACCCAGTTAGAGATGTTAAGAAAAAGGAAGGAGGATTAGTTTGCTTTTAGGTATATGGGCTACTAGCATGGCATCCAAGTAGAGAAGAAGAGGCAGCTGGAGATAAAGAAGCTTGGGGCAGAGCTTGGGGATAGAGATTTGGAGTCACCATCACAAAGATGAAAACTGAAGGCATGGGAGTAGATGAGTGCACCCGAATGTACAGATAGTAGAGAAAAGGATGATAAGCTAGAAAGAAGAAGGGAAGGTACAGGTGGAGAGGAAGAGAGAAACCATGAGTGCCGTGTTATAGATGCAAAAGTCAAGGGGAAAGAAGCTGTATCATGATACAGCAAGTGGACCAAATGTTACTCCCAAAGGACAAAAAGGATGAAGACAGAAAAAAAAAGGTCATTGGGCTTCACAATAAGGAAATTCCTTTGGGGAATTTCACCTTTGGGCAAACTTGTCAGGTTGGATGGGAGCTAAGCTGAGAGGTAAGATAGAGGCAAGAAATGTTGTCTGCTCCCCTCTGGCTTGGCAATAGAGACACAGAAGGCAAGAGCTAGAAGGGGAGCTGGGTTGAGGCAAAGGTAGTTCCCTTCCCCTGCCAACCTCAGCATGATTGCTGACTAAAGAGACTGAGCTAGTAATTAACACAGGATAAAAGAGGGGATTGAACAAGGTGAGTCAACAACCATTTGTTATACACTTATTAGGCACTGGCCCTATTGAAAAGCAAAAACGTGATCTCATCCCTCAATTTTATAGGGGGAGGCAACTTATAGAAAATGGTACATACAAGAGGGGGTGTGTGTGTGTGTGTGTGTGTGTGTGTGTGTGTGTGTGTGTGTGTGTGTGTGTGTGTGTGTGGTGTATTAATAGAAGATGATGTCAGAAAGATTAGTGGGAATGGAAGAGAATGAAATAAAGGAGGAAGGGTAGAGGAGCTAGCCTTTGCGAAAAGAACTACCCGTTCCTGCTAGACTACAAGAAAGCACTAGATAGACAAAGACATTGAGAGAAGGTGAAAGGAGTTGAGGCAAACTCATGACAGATGATCTCTAATCGTCCCAAGTCAAGAGGCCTTCAGGAGACCGGGACCGAGCCAGACTAAGGGAAGACTTCCCTCCACACATAACTCTTACCAATGTGAAGGCCTTGATGGAAAAGAACAATTTCTGGCTGTCTTGAGTGTGGGAGCAAGCTGGGTGAGGGCAAAGAGGAGAAGTGGAAATTGATTCAAGGGCATCCCTGAGGATTGGACATGGGACCAGAAGGCCTTGAAATAATGAAATAGAGCAGGACAGGACAGGGGAGTCAGTGGTTGGGGTTAAACTACATAGAATAGAGAGGAAATGCAAAGGCTGGGAGGAATAGGGTGGGGGGTACTTAACCTTTCTGGGGTTCCTCAGAATAATAGCTTTAAATGCAGAAAATAAAATACATACAATTATGAAGGAAATTATTATATTAATATATACTTCTTCCCCCCCCCAAAATTGTTTTTTTTAATTCATGGAGCCCAGGTTAAGAATCCCTGCCTTAGAGAGTCATGCCAGTTAATGGGCATCTTTCTCAGTAATTTGGTTGCTAATGCCCCTCACAAAGCATGTGCTGGTGCAGAGGAAGCAATGACAAGAACACCAAGATCAGATTCTGTCTAGCATAGATTATCTAAATCATGGCACAGTGGGGCTTGACTCCATTCAGTCCCTGTTCAAGAATGAAGTGTCTTTCTTAGAGAGCAGTGCACATCCTAGGAGACAAAGTCAGGCAGGAGGTAAGCGTAAAGCAAAGACTGGAGATTGCAAGGCTTGAGGAGAGAAAGAAGTTTCAGAGCATCTGATACCAGAAATGGAAATGGTCACTAGGAAATGAATAAAAAGAGTCAAGGCAATAAGGAGGGGCCGCTTGAGCAAGCATAAATTTGTAGTGGATCAAATCAATATAATTTCCTCCAGCAACAACCAGTCACTCATCCTAATCATCTAATTATTGTTGGTATTTACTCAAGGTTCCCTTTCTAGACTTCAAAAAAAGCCCCTTAAACAAGACGACTTTGTGAGAAAAGCTGTGTTCTCCTGACACTCTAAATGAGGAAGGGGATACCCTTGATTAATTTTTCTACACTACTTTTTTAAAGAGTTCTCTCCACTTGTATGCAATTTGGATGCTAAGACTTCATCAAGAAATGTATGTTGCATAGCTTTCTTTAAATCCTTTTCAAGTTTTTTCAAGGTCTTGGTCAAGAATCAGCGATGCATAGCAATGTAAGAATCTTCCTCCTCATTACTCAAAGACTGAAAACTTTTTTGGGCTGTAGGGAGTGGGGATGGGGGTGGGGTGGGCAACACACTAGTCTTTGCCAACTTAGGAAATAAGGAACTGGGATAGAAAACATTTTCAGGTCTCCTTTTTAAATGAGAATTTTTCTAAGTAACTCCTGAGATGTTTGCCCATTTCAGATACAGAAAGAGACTCTGCATATGAACCACATTTCATATTTTTTAAAAGTGGTTAACATGACAGCATAGAAAAAGGAACTGTTTTGACACAATCTAATGCTTAAAATAAACAGAACTATCACCTAGTCTCATTCTCTAGCTCTTGGAACGCCACCCCTCCCTCAACTGTCTCTGTTTTGTTGAAAGTGTGCCCCTCCTTCAAGGTCTCATGCTAAAATACAGCCTGCTCTGTAATCCTTTTCAATAACCTCCTACCTCAGGTCTTTCCTCCTACCTTCCTCTTGGTGCATAATATGGTACCTGATTTGTACATCTTATGTGCAATTCATCATGTATGACTTTTTTTACCATACATATTTGTTATGTTATATCCTATTTAACTATGAGTTTCATGAAGGCAAGGGCCTTGTCTTTTTTTAGTCTTTGTTTCTGTTCCAGCACCTAGGAGGGCTCTGCACACATTAGGTACTCAATAAACGTTTGTTGTAATTGAAAAACAACAGACCAGTATTAAGGAGCTATTCATGTTTTCATAACCATTATTATATGGGATATTCAATAATTCAGTGACCCCTTATATTTTTCTACTCTTTCCTCCTTCCACTAAAAATCTTGCTAGGCGGGGGAACAAAATACAATTTTAATCAGATGTGCAGGAGTGAACATGGACAAAGTCAACATCAATTTTCCAATTCCCAATGGTATGGTAATGTTTCACAAAGTACATAAAATGAGCTAAACTGTTATGAAATGAATTTTAATATCTTTCAGATTATACAGTGTGATAATATGACAAAAAATAACGAATGATGAAATGTGCTTAAATCATGAGGGACATGGTGGAAGAGACTAAAATATCCCCTTAAATTGCATTAAAAAGAAATATACCTTTAATGTTACCTTTAATAGCAAAGTTAAAAAAGGCTGAACTCTTGCCAACATCATTGGAAGCCTTACACTCAACAGTGCCATTGTTTTTAAATGTACTGGAATCAATGGTGCTTTCAACCACTATTTTTCCAAAGGGTGGCAGCATGGATGAATTTATCTTCACATCCATTGGCAGAACAGATGTTGAACACCTAGAAGCAATTAACAAGGATTCTTACTACATAAAAAAAATCTACATACATCTCTCCTACATTAGAAGATTAAACATCTTCACACAAGCTCTCTGCCTTATTTTTCCCCCAAAAGCAACTAATTCTAAAATGAGCATTTATTTCGCAGAGGATAATGCATAATTATGAAGATGTGTCAATGGGGCACCTACTAGGAGCACTCTCAATTCTTAATTTTAAGTATTTCATAGTCAAGACTGGAAGGTACACCTCTCTCTCTTGAGCTTAGCTATTCTGTAGTCTGGTCTACCTTCCAATAATGCCTCAGAAGGGCACCATTGAAGAGAACATCTCCCCTCTCCTCCTGTCATATCAATGACCAGGTGAGGGTTATTGTAGGGTTTCCTTAGTACAACAATGCTAGGATAACCAATAGCTACCTGAACAAAGTACTCTCTAAAGGTCTTAAAACTCTGCCAAACCATCCACTAGTGCCCAAGGTAGATAAAGGGGAGAGGAATGAGATAGATCCCCAAATATAGTATGGAACCATAAAAGCTCGTTCAGTATCTAGATTAAAAGATGTCTCACATCTACTATACTAAATCTCTAAGACTTTACCTTTCTGGGGTTCCTTCACTGCAAATAGTCATCCCCCCACCAACTTCCAACTCTGAAATTTTGATTCTCGAATCACAA
This sequence comes from Pseudochirops cupreus, assembly GCA_028627135.1. Classification (NCBI taxonomy): domain Eukaryota; kingdom Metazoa; phylum Chordata; class Mammalia; order Diprotodontia; family Pseudocheiridae; genus Pseudochirops; species Pseudochirops cupreus. The sequence goes on along the minus strand of CM053583.1, from coordinate 99,850,300 downwards.
AATTACAATTTTTACCGACTCCAATCATGTCCACCTGTGCTTTGAACTTAATCATAAGACAATATTTGTTGGATAAAGCCCCACCAATTAATTGGTTAGCCTTCAGATACTATGAAAAGCCAATTTAAGGTACAAGTGATTTTGTTGTTGTTCAGTCATTTTCAGTCACAGCTGACTCTCTATGACCCCATAGTTGGGGTTTTCTTGGCAAAGATACTGGAATGGGTTGTCATTTCCTTCTCCAGCTCATTTTTATAGAAAAAGAAATGAGAAAATAGGGATAAGTGACTTGCCCAGGGTCACAGTGTCTGAAACTGAATTTGAACTCAGGAGGATGAGTCTCCCTGGTTTCCCCACCCAATGCCCTATCCACTACACTATCTAGCTGCCTGAAGGGATAAGTGTTGAATGAGGCAAATAAGAACACCCCCCCCAAATAAGAACAACAACAAAAATATTGTGTATGCTCTGTTAATGCTCTGTGTAGCCAATCAAGGAGAGGAGACTCTTTTTAATACCCAGCTTACAAATACTGTATGCATGCTTGTAATTGCAGGATCATTACTTCTTGGCATCTTGGTAATTAACTTCTGAGGTAATTTTTTCATGATCACTCCAGCCACATTTCCCACACACATTACCCCCTGTGTATAAAATGGAAATCTAATTACTGTGCCCTGGAAAATTGCTTTATCTACCTGCAGGCTAGAAATTGCATGATAAATCCAAAAAGATAACCACCAAAATAGAGAAGTCATTCAGTAATCATTTTTCTGGAAACAGAAGTGCAAAATTAGTGTCTACCAAGGAAAACACAGCAATTATCCACCCCCTCCACTCCAATCAAAAAGCTGCGCCAATAAAAAGAAAAATCAAAGATTGTGTGTGTGTGTGTGTGTGTGTGTGTGTGTGTGTGTGTGTGTGTGTGTGTGTGTAAATGTACTCAGAATTCAACTGAACAGAAGCTGTTCCTTTTGAATTTAAAGTAGTGCCAGAAATAAATCATCTCACCTCTGCTCAGTTCCTGGACAAAAATACCAATCTATTGTAGGTTCGGGAAACCCTGCTGCCACACACTGGAGCAGACCATTCATGAGTCTGTCAGATGTAAGAATCTCTGGCTTTGCTGAAAGAGAAGAAAAATAGTCACAATTCAGAAGGCTTCAAATATTCGCTTGCTTAAGGTCCCCTTCCTTCTTTATCACAGGTTCTCAGAGCTAGAAAGGATCTTGGCAATAGAACAGGGTCAGAAGACCTGAGCTATGCAACTGTGGGTAAAACACTACACATACCTCTCTGGATCTCAAATTCTTCACCTATAAAATGGGGCTAATAACTAACTAAACAGTTACTACCTATTATTATTAGACATTATTGCTCCAAAGTACAAAAGTAGAACCAATGAGTTGAAGTTACAAGTAGACATATTGTAGTTCAATAAAAGGGAGCATATCCTAAAAAGTTAGACTAACCAACAACTGAACAAGCTACCTAACTAACGAGGTAGTGAGCACCACATCACTGGAAATGTTCAAGTTGAAGCTGGAGGAATATCTGGCATAAAAACCATGGAATGAATTTCTACTTTGGTTGAGAAACTAGATTAAATAACCATGAAACCCCTCAAATTGCGGATCCAGAACACGCAGAGACCGCAGAAGCCATCTTCTCCTGGAGCCCCCTCGTTCTCCAAATAAGCAAACCAAGGCCCATGGAAGTCAAAGGACCTGCCCAAGTCCCATCCAAATCTCATTTTTGGATAAAAAGGGGTACACCTTCAGGGCAGGATTCCTACATTCCCACATGAATAGGAAAGGCTGAAGAGAAGTGGCAGGTGGGAAGAGCCTTCTATGCCTTGGGACATTTTCCTCTATAAACACAAGATGTTCTCAAGGTTCCTTTCTAGAGCCTACTATCTTTAATATTAAATTATTCAAATAAGAACTGTAATGGGGAAGAAGATATAGTAGAGAGGAAATTTTCCACTTCATATTTTATTCCACATATAGGCACTCTCTTAACCAAGAGATGAGTAGGTCAGTGGTTCAAGTAAACAACTGGTTTATTCTAACAAAGGGATTATCTTGAAATGGCACATTTTAACAATGACAGTGAAGCCTGGAAAAATGCTCAGATTCCTCCTTAGAGATTCAAATAAGGTGTTTTTCTCAGAACAATCCAATTAACTAAATAATTGTTGGTCTGAGTTTTGTTCGTTGGCTGGTTTGGGGAGATGGGGTTTTGCCTAGACTGGTTATTTAATCAAAGTAGGGAACTTGTGGTGTGGAAAGTCCTACCTTCCTCTACAGAAATCAGGTCCTACTGAGGTAGGACAAACATATAGCAATGAGGAGAAGTTACAAGGTAAATTGACGCTTAATATCAGGGGGAAAAAACAAAAGCAATCTCCTTGTTTAGAGTTCTGAAGGAATAGGATAGTCTGTTTCAAGAAGCAGATAGATAACCGATCCCAATGTGAGGATTTTCAAGCAAAGGCTAGATGACCCCTTATTGGGTATGGAGATTCCTTTCCCACATCGCTTGGGACCAGATAACCCCTGGAATACCTTCAAGCTCTCAAAATCCCAATGACCTTGAATTCTATTTCACAGGATCATCTGAGGTCATCGAGTCACTGCCTTGACCTCTGTCATACAACTAGCTTCAAAGCAGAACTTGAATCCAGGCTTTCCTGACTGCAAAAGCCCACTCTTCTAATCCTCTAAGCCAGTGGTTCTCAACCTTCCTCATGCCACGTATGTGCACGTATCTGCATGTGAGCGGACCCGCCTGGAGACAAGAGGAGTGGTGTCTCAGTTCCTAAGACCATCGTAAATGTGTGTTTTCCGATGGTCTTAGGTGACCCCTGTGACCCCTGAGAAAGGGTCGTTTGACCCCCAAAGGGGTTGCAACCCACAGTTGAGAACCGCTGCTCTAAGCCTTCTTGCCTATCCATGGGCAATTTTGTACTAGGATTATTGTGTTTCAGATGAGCTATTGGTCTGTAAAAGTTGCCCCCATGAGCACAAATCACAAATCGATGATAGAACAAATAAAAACAGAAAATGCTAACTTGCCAGGCTATTGTAAGCATTTTGTAGGTCTTGAAACAATATTTATGCGCAGACTAGCATTAATGACGCCCATAAGTGGAAGTTCCCTATTCAACAGAGCATTCCTATTAGTCTACTAAGCTGGCCATTTCTTATGTGGCTTAAAATAGTGTTTTTCAACATCTGAAAGCTGTTATTTTCAAAGAGGGCAGGTATGTCATTTTAGTTCCACACATTATGGATGGCCATTGCAATATTATTTAAACAAACAGCATATCCTGGATTTGCAATATTACAATGTCGCTAGCAACTGATAGAAAATGAGTGATCAGAGCAAAAAAGATTGAGATTTTAATCTTTGGAAGTTTATTTCCTGAAAGGGCAGACACACCAAGAAAACAACAATTTCTTTGTAGGATGACTCTTGCAACACGCCTCCCCCCAGGCAATATGTCTTGGCACATGGTGAGCATACCACCCCATCATTTAAGCCTGATGCTGCTGGTGAGCAGCCCCATGAAGTGGAACACACACACACACACACACACACACACACACACACACACACACACACACACACGTATTCTCAAGCAATCAGAAGGTAGGCACACTCAAGCACTGGAAGCCCATGCCAGCTTTCACAAATAGAGCAAGAAGACAAAGCAGCACACCATGCATGCATCCATCTGGCAAGTTTCATTTAATTATCACAGCCAACAATGTAATTGGGCTGAAAGTAGGGCATAGTGCTAACATACTGGAACCTGGTGAGAACACTATTCCCTGTAGGTGGTTTGGTGTGTGGCTGCTCTGTCTTAAGCCTCATCCAGAGTAACAATCCCTCAAGTCCCCAAAGAAAGGCTGCCACAATGGTGGCTCTCCAGGATATACAAGTACCCTAGTATGGACTGGGTTGTGGGTGGAAAACTACTGTATGAAAACACCTCACATAATCAGAATGAGCAAAGTATAATGTCTTAAAAAATGAAAATCTAAGTTTCTCTGCAGACTATAAGTCTTCTCTCAATGCACTATAATCCATTAAACATGCATTTCTTTTTTAAAAGACATAGGATCATTTGAAAGACTACTGAGAACAAATCCTAGTTATGATTTCCTAGGTATTCTATAATATGATGGGGCAAAAGAGGCATTTTTATTCTAACACAGATAAAGCAAAGAAGTTGGAGATATAGACAAAGTGTCTATAAGAGCACCTTGAAAACAGAGATTATGTCAACATTTTGGGGGGGGAAGGCAAGGCAGTTAAGTGACTTACCCAAGGTCACATAGCTAGTAAGTGTGCCAAGTGTCTGAGGTCATATTTGAACTCAGGTCCTTCTGACTCTAGGGCTGGTGCTCTATTCACTGCACCACCCAGCTGCCCCAGATTATTTCAACTTCTGTCTTTGTTTCCCAGCACTTAGCACAGAGGAGGCATTTCATAAATGCTTGCTGATCAATATATTTCCTACAGAGACAAAAATGGCACTGTGGAGAACCAGGGCATACTGCCCTCTGTAGCAATGGAAGACACCAAAAACGCCGATCGACTTCAGTAGGCAGTTTTCAATATTCCTCCTTAAGCCACAAAACTGACCACATTACCAAGAAGACTGGTGACGTTACGAATATTCTCTTTGACTAAGAGGAGATTTTGATAAACGTTCACAGCTACCAAAGTCTGAGAAAATATTAAGATCATATTGGAGCCCCAATGGCTAAGTGGTCAAAGGATATGAATAAAATTTTTAAGAACTGAAAACCATTCACCAAATTTGAAAAACACCTCCAATTCACTAATAATGACAAATACAAATTTGTTTCCGATTCTCCTGCTATGAAAAGTTTTGCCATGAATATTTGGGTACAGACATGGCCTTTATTCTGTCTCTGACTTCATTTCCATGTTTTGCCATGAATATTTGGGTATAGACATGGTCTTTATTCTGTCTCTGACTTCGTTTCCATGTTTTGCCATGAATATTTGGGTATAGACATGGTCTTTATTCTGTCTCTGACTTCATTTCCATGTTTTGCCAAAGATGACTGATCAAGGTACGGCAAAAACCACTGTGCTACAAAGGAACAATTAACATGATGAATTCAGAAAAGCACAGGAAAACTTCTAGCAACTGATGCAGTGTAAAATAAGCAGAGCCAAGAATACAATATACACACTGACTTGCAACATTAAATAGAAAAAAAACAAAAAACCCAAATGCTGTGTAATTACAACAGCCAAGCGCAGTCTAGGAGAAGAGATGAGACAATGTATCTCTTCCCTTTTTTGTGCAGAGATGGAAGACTCTGAGTGTGGAATACTGCATTCACCACCAGGCCTAGTTGATGTTTTGATTGGTTTTACCAAACCACTATTTTCTCAGTCTAATTTTTTGTTACAAAGAATGGTTGGATAGTGGTTGAGAAGTGGGTCAGAAGAGGAGGGACACATTTAGAAATGAGAGTCGTGTGAAAAATATTAACTTGGAGCTAATCAACCAATAGGTCCTTGGAGAATCTGGAAGACATTTAGGCCACTACCACTGGGGACCATCCTAATCAAACACAGACACTTTCTCTTAGCCAGAGCTCATGGGAGTACCAATTCTCATTTTGGCCAAGCATTGATATATACTCCACCTTTAAAGATTCTTTATAAAAAGGGGGAACAAAGAACACAGAATCTTAGATTTCATGTAGGAAGAAACCCCAGACTTCACCCTCTGGTCCACCGGCTCATTTTACAGAGAAGGAATCTGAGGACCATCAAGGTGAAGTCATTTCACCCGAGATCATATAGGTAGTATGGAATGATCTAAAACCCATGGCCTTCTGAATCAAGGTTTACAAATAAATCAAGACTCCTTTGCTTGTGTAATAAGAAAAAATGTCCTTATTAATTGAACCTCAATTCACTCAATTAGTAAAATCATCAGTGCTCAGGATCAGATAAATAGCTTACCTACTAAAAATAACAAAAAAAAATGTACTTGTTACTCTAAACATTGTAAATTAGAATGATAATTTGCCTTCAAATTCCAGTAAGTGATATTTCAAAACTCATACAAAATATACTTCAAACCATAGCTCATTTCCTGACAAGTAGGGGTGCTTCCCAGAATTCAGGTCATTTTTTTAAAAAATCTCCTAATTGAGGTGCCTGTTCTAATAGGAGCTAAAGAAGTTCCTTTAGTGTCCAGGTGAAATGGAAGACAAATGTGATTACATGGGACAAGTTGTCCTCAGAGAGCCAGTGACTGTGGTGAGGTACTTGTGGTACCATAGTAGCTAAGCTGGGCACACACAGGTAAATTTCTGATAGATACAAGATCATGCAATTACTCTTGTGGCTGATGGGCATGAACTTGTAATAAAAAAAGTCATTAGCTGGCAATGTCCCCCCTTCAGGAAATAGGCTTGGGGAAGAGCTGTGATATCGAACAACTCAAAACCAGAGACCTATTACACACTCAATCTTAGCTTTGCCAAAATTTCCATTTATATTGTTAGTATTGAACTAAAATCTCTGTAAATAGTGGAGGGGAAGGAGTTTGAGTCAAAAAAAAGTCTGAGTTCCAATTCCAGCCTGCCACTTGAATAAATGAAATTTATAAAGTGCTGACGAGGCACAGTGAGCTAAGTGCTTGGCACAGGAACAGAAAAGATATTCCCCGATCTCCAGGAGCACACTTTCTAATAGGGGAAGACCACCCATTGAGGAGGTTTTAGGTCAGACAGAAAGGCCCCATGGTCCTTAGAGGGAAGAGGCAATGTAGACGGGAACACGTTGTCTTTAATGTTATTTCCCACTGATGAGTCATTTAACAGCCCAGGATCTTTGGTGTCAAGAACTTTCTTTTCCAAGTCTTCAGGAAGGGAGAGATAGGACCCAGGATGGGCTGGTCAGGTCAAATCATCTCCACCACCACCACCACCATCGCCTGTCCTCCAACCTGGATGGAGACAGCCCAAGACTTTGAACAATAAGGTGACTGAGCAGTCATTTATTGTTGGATAAAAATAATGACTTTCTCTAGGACTCAGTTTTCTCATATGTAAAATGAAGAGATTAGACTAGATAATCCCCAGGATTTGACCAGATTGGTCTCTATTCCTTACCCACACCTCCAATTCCATGCCTTTTCATTGGCTGCCCCCCAAGCTTGACATATGCTCCTTTATTCACATTCGCTTCACAGAACTCTTAACTTCCTTCCAGAAAAAGTCTAAGCAGCTTACCTACACAATGCCATTCCTAAACCTCATAACCACTAATATCCTCCCTTGCATTTATTTTGGATTTATTCTATAAATATTTCTGTAAAAATTCTGTAAATGCTTACAAATATAAGTGCTATATAATATATAAAAATGTGCTACAAATATATTCCCAAGAGAATAATAAGCTACTTTATAAAAGAGAGAACATTTTATTTTTCTATCTCAGAGCCTAAAATTGGCCCTGGAACATAGGAGGCTCTTAATAAATACTTTTCCACTGAATGATTACAGTTACTCCCCAGCTCTGAGATCCATCACACATCTCACAGTATTATTACAAGGGATCCAATGAAATATGCAGGCAAAGCTCTCTGTAAACCTAAAAGCTCTATGAGATAAACTAACATTATTCAATGAGGAAAAGGCCTGACTTGATAGTGCCTTCTCCAGGATTCTGTTACATAGTAGAAAGAATACTAGTGTATATAATCGGTAGTGACAAGCTGTGTGACCTTAAGCAAGTCCCTCCTCATTTGAGGGCCTCAGTGTCTTCATCTGTAAGAATACGGGAGAAGGGAGACTGGAAGAGATCAGCCCTACAATGTCTTCTAGCACTAAAATTCTTGTAATGGTTAACCACCACTAAATGCTCCTTTATTTTCTTGTCACATCTATAGTCTCACAGTAATTACAAGAGATGCTTGCCACTTCAGAGTCTCAATAGTCAGTTATCCAAACATTCCCAGACCCGCAAAAGAATCCCAGGCTCTTTGCCAAAGGGATGGTAGGAATGGCTGGTGGACAGATTGAAATCTTATGCATGACTTTTTACAGTAGCAAAGAATTGGATGGAAATAGAGTGGTGACAATCAACTGGGGAGAGGGAACCGAATAAACTCTGGTAGATGAAGAAGTGTAGGATGAAGAGGAACTTGAGAAGATTGGTATGAACTGATGGAGGATGAAATAAGCAGAAACTAAAGGACATTATACACAATTACTACACAGGTGTCAATCACAAGATTACTAGAAGGGAAGCAGATTCTTATGCAACTTAAAAACTAATAAGGAAATCCAAGAACAGACAATGAATGAATCATAACCCCTTCTCTCAGCAAAAAAAATAAGACAGATTACATGATCATCAGACTTAAGTCACTATAGCCAATGTTTTTGTTGAAAATATGTTGCTATAAGGTGTGTGTGGGGGGGGGTTTATTTGAAGATGAGAAGGAAAGGAGGGAAATATTTCCAGAAATATCTAATGAAATGTAAAGGGCACTGACTAGGCTTTAAAAAAAGAATAATCGGTTTATTTTACTTATGGATCTATAGATCCCTATGGCCAGTACATGAATGGCCACCTCTATTAGGGGTTCTTAACCTAGGGCTGGGGGGAGGGGGTCCATAAACTTGGATTAAAAAAAATATTTTAATAACTGTATTTCAACATAATTGGTTTCCTTTATAATCCTAAGTACTTTATTTTATGAATTTAAGAACATCACTCTGAGAAGGGATCCAGAGTTGTCACCAGATTGCCAAACAGGTGTCTAGCATAGAAAAGGTTAAGAATGCTTGGTCTGTGCTTTTAACCATTCTTTGGATAGTATTCACTTAGAAGGGAAAAGAACTTTACTTTGAATGCCTTCTCCCTAAAATCATCTAAACCATTCTTTCCCTGGATTTACCTTTGGCAAAAATAAGTAAAAGTAGACCAGGTTTTGTGAGGGGCTTGAGGGGCACAGGAAATTTTCTCATCAAATGGCCTCATTCTGGGCAATTTATCTCTTTGGCTGCTTCGGTATACTTTATGATCTATAAATAATCACTAACACCAGACAGGATGTTAATTATATGGTGTAGTGATTCAGAAATAATACATTATTTAGCATTTCCTCAAATTGTTTCAAAAGCCTCTATAACAGCTAGCCATAAACGGAATGAAATCAGTGGCTTTGGGAAGAGTTAATTTAATACCATTTTGGAATCCAATCTAACTCAACATTTATGATGTCTTATGTGACCCTGAGGATGAGTGTCAGGTTCATTAGTTCTCAATCTCTTCATCATCCTGCCCTACTTCCGCTGTTAAAAGAGTTGAGTATAAGAGAAAGGGGTACTCCAAAAATGAAGAGAAATTCATTTATGACTTCAAAATAACTTAAGCTATTAATTTACCCTCACATAATTTAATTAAGGCTTTTAAAGCTGAGGTGAACTGTGACTTCAAAATGGCATCAGGTAGAGAGACTAAAAGTAACATTTCAAAATTTCTACTCCCTTAATAGTGAGAACTCACATTTATATAGGCCTTAAGACTTATGAAACTTTCTTCACTGTGACCTTGTAAAGTAGATATCGTAAGGGTTACTACTCCAATTTTATGGTGGAAGCAAAAGCTCAAGAAAGGTTGTAAGTCAACTAAGGTCAAAGAGCTCCTAAGTGCCAGGGATAAGGGCCTTATTTTTCTGAATCCAAAGGGGTCTTTTCACTAGACCTTGCTACATGGTCTTCTAAAGCAGAGGCTCTTCCCTTAGGCTTCATGTATAGATTAAAGGGGTCCATGAATTTGGATGGAAAAATATTATAGCTTTATGTATTCACTAACCTCTGACTGAAAGTTAGCATTTCCCACAATTATCTGAAAACTTTATTCTGAGAAGGGTTCTGTAGGCTTCCTCAGCCACTCAATAGGGACCCATGACACAAAAATTGTTGAGAAACCCATTTTAAGGAGCTTATACATTCTGTAGGGGAATGAATGGTCACTGAATTTTAAATGTTTCATCATATTTTATTTTTCAGAAAGTTTGTAAATGATCCAAAATGTAAATGATTCCAAATGAGTAAAGATAAACTCTAAAACTGTTTATGGAGGTGGCATTACAACATTAGAATTGACCAAGCTAAGAAACGAGCCTTTCATTCTATTCTCAGTACTGGATCAAAATTATGTTGTATACATTCCATATTTAAAGAGCTAGAATTTGCTTTTCTATAGAGGCAAATCAAGGAATAAATCTTTCATCTGGGTAATACCACAAGCTACCCTGAGAATCTTGGAGAAGGCATCAGTTCACTTAAGTATCACTTCCCCTCCCTCCCCCCACCTATAAAAGGAGATACAAATAGAATAAAATTGTTCAAGGATAATTCCTGGGAAGAAATCACTTTAGACCCTACTTTTTATAAGTTTATTGGCCCTTATTATGAAACTACAGGTAACCCCAGGTGATGCCAGTGGGACACAAGTTCTTGACAGGATCTACCAAATTAGAAAGGCTTCAGCTTATAGACGGCTTCTGAGCATCAGCTTAGGACAATCTGGCTTATTAGCCAAGTCTAAAAGATGATGATTTTTTGTCATGTCACAGCAGCTCCTAGATATTATCGCCTAATTGAGGTAGCACGGTGTAGTAAAAATAGCCAAAGAACTTAAGAGTCAAGAAAAGACCTGAGACCTCGGAGCATTATTAAGCTATGCAAAAATGGCTAGAAATGGGAACAAATTTGAGGAACAAATGAAAATATGTATTTCAAGCCTTAGAGTGCTTTTTTGAAAGCTATTTTGAAAAGTAATGTTATAGTTTAAAATAGTTGCGTCTTGGAGACAAGGGAGAGCTGGTCTGTATCCTCTCAGTTACCTAACAAAGACTTGTAAATCAAACCTTGGTTGGAGGGCTTACAAAGTATGCTATTGACAAATAAGCAAATTCAGAGTCTAGAGCCTACATTTTGAGCATGAAGGGGCAATGAGGTCCATCTAGTGAAACTTGCTCACTTTATAAATGAGGAAACCAAAGTCTAAAGAAGAAAAGAGATTTCATTTAAAGCTAACATGGGATTTTTTTTAAGCTTCCTCAATGATTAGTAGTCAGACTTATAAATGGCTTCCCAGACATAAATTGGATTTTCTAGAATTCAAATATTACTCAGTCCAAATTATACTTTCCCTAGGTTCCTTAGAGGTAAATCTATCAAAATGAATATGTACTAAATGAGAAATTTTAGGAGTTTGGGAGTTCCATATAAATTTTGCCATTTAGTCATTATCATTTAAAAAATTGGCTTTCTCTTTCTAGAGTAGCAAAGAAGGGAGGGGAATGCATCATGGTCAACCTTGGCTATTATAATGACAGTGTTACCAGTTTCAGGTTTTCTTTTGTTTTAACGAACAAATGGAAAGCAAGGAGATGCTAATCAATTGGGGAATGGGTAAAGGAAGCCTGGTAGAGAGGAGAAAACGAAGTCTTATATGAAACATTTCAAAGTGAAGCAATCAGAACAAAAATGATACATACAATGTCTATACCAACACAATTGGAACTAACAACACCAACAAAAAGAAGCCTAAAACTAGTAACACTGTAATTATAACAGCCAAGGTTGTCCATCATACATTTCCCTCCCTTCTTTTCAAAAATGGAGGACTAGAGGTGTGGAATATGGCATATACTATCATAATTGGTTGATGTGCTAATTAGTTTTGCTAAACTTCTTTTGATCATTCTTATTTTTTTTGCTACAAGGCAGAGGCTCTCGGGGGAGGGGAGAGTAGAGAACTATTTGGAAATTAAAGTAATGTTTTTTTCTAAAAAAAGATCAAGATACAAATAATTTTTAATTGACCTTACTTATATAATTTTTTTAATGTCAACACAATTTTTACCCTCATGCCTAGGACTCTGGGCAAATGACTTACCTTCTCTGAGAATCAGTTTCTTTATGAATAAAATGAGATACCAAGCTCAAATGTGATCATATTTCCAGCCCTCTAAAGTAATATATTCTTAACTGGGATTATTTGTACTCAACTTGCACAATGGAATGAAAATTATTCTTCTTGACTAATAAATTCATAGATGAAAAACATGAGAGAATGGACAAAAGTGTTTGAAGTTTAAAAAAAAAGCCTTATCCCTAATGCAATGTCCTTAACTCAAGTAAAAGTATCTTTCCAATTAAAAAACAAAACACTTTACACAGTTTGTAAAGAACTGGGAAACATTCCAAGATGGAGAAAGTTTTCAATTTCCTACAATCTTCTAAACTCTTGAATAATATAGCTCCGGACAATGCCTTACGTTCATTTCAGTGTTGTTTTCAAATCTGAATCAGAAAATTAATGGGCTGGAATCCAAAAAAGACCAAGTTTCTTTGTCCATATGGTAGGGGGGAGATGGTGAGGGAAGAAGAATCAAACAAGGGGCTGCCACTTTGAAAGGAAATCTATCTCCAAGTTATGGATAGAAGAGAGATTGACCCAAAAAGACACGAGGGAGAAAGCAATGAAAGAGGTTCTGAGAGCATGTAGATTCGACATCCAGGTCCACCTACTACAAAACATTTGCTTTGGTTTTAAGAGAGCATGCAGTTTTTGAGATAACAGGACTACAGATATTAAGTCTATAAGCACTCCCCAACTCTATGCAGTCCCTTTGAAGGAGTCACCAGGACCAGCTCACATCCACAGGCACTCTTCCCCTTGCCTCCTCACCACTGCACCTGAGACTATCCCTTCCCTCTCTTCCCTGAGTCTCTCGTAAGGGATGATTTCCTGCTCCCTAAACCACAAAGTTCTCAATCCTCAGCTGAGCTAGTCTAGCAACAACTTTTAACCTCTACAAGTCTCCTTCCTCTTCCATGAACTGGGCACAATCCTTGAACTACTACCCTACCATATAAGGTTGTTATGAGAAAAGTGAATTGCAAAAAATGAAGATTAGTCCTATTCCAATATGTTCCAAATTCCAAACTATTAGCTTCTAAATGACTTTTTTTGAAGGTAACCCATTAAGAAACTGTTGAAAGCCTGTATCATACTTGACAATTATATGCATTTCTCCATATCTGTCACTAAAGTTATGTGGGCTTTACTCAAATGGATCTCTTATCTCTACAATTTGGATGTTCCTTTTAACAATGTAGATCGCAAAGTGACCACATTCTCCCACAATTTCACCATAGTGTGAATTCAATGTACCAAGGACCCTTATTGTCTCCTAACATTATCATGGCACCTGTGGAGCACTTGGATGTCCACCTGCCATTCCTTGCTCTTTCTAAATGACCAACCTCTCTTCTACTTCCCCTGATAACATCTTTTATTCTTGTTCATCCAAGTTCTTCACTAGTTTTAGGTTGTAGCCTGCCAACATCCACTATGAGATGTTATTCTGTAACATCCATTTTCAATTCTCAGAGGTTTGTCAAGTTCCACATCTTATATCCCTACAGTTTCCTAAAGTCAGTCTAGTCTGTTCTCCTGTTCCTGTGTATTTTGGAGGCCAGCTTGTGGTCCATTTGTATTGTCTATCTCAGAAAGGCAGGCTGATGAATGGATAAGCATTGTGAGTGGTCCATCCAAATGCACGTGATAATCTGAGCTACCAATATTTTTCATCCATGTATCTTTCCAGTGAGGATGGGTAGGCCAAACTCTTTTCAGTGGTTACCAATTATCTTCTGTTCTACTGATTCAGCAAGAACGTTACTAACACAGAAAAGCACTAGGATGAATCTACTAGGTCCAGGACTCTCTCTCCATCCTAGATTCTGTGCTGAATTCCATCATAGCAGCCAAGATCTTTGATGATCAGTTCCTTATCTTATGCCTCACCCTAATGTGTATGATGAGGGAGGTCACTGAGTGTCAGAGTTATTTCATTTACTTTTGTCGGCATTATGGTTTTGAAAACCACCACTGAAAATGTGAAGTTAAAAGTTTCCATTGGTGGAAGAAGAACCTGTACTAATACCAATCTTCTCAAGTATACTAAAGTGAGGTTATAAAACCCCAAACAGACATGGATTTTATAGTTAAAAAAAAAAATCAAAGTTTTCACACTTATGCTTTCAAGAATAAAGCCTACTTTTAGATTTCTTGGCTAGGCTTGCATACATGTACTGTATGCTAATCATGGCCAAACATGGTGGATAAACTCCAACCACAGAAACTCCCTCTATCCCTGAGTAACTTACTGTCCCTCAAATTGTCAAGGACATTTAGAGATTAAGTGATTTGCCCAGGGGTCAGACGGTCAGTTATGCAGATGAAAAACCTGAACCAAATCCTGACTGACCAACCCCAAGGCTAGCCCTTCTTACACTATCCCATTTACCCTATTGAAGGATATGATGCACATCAAACTGTTCATGCTGAAAATGATACTATTTAAAGGACAAAGAAATTTCATTACAACTTTTGCAACCTCTGAATTTCCATTGTAAATAACAAATACATGAAATTTCTTTTTTTTTTTAAATTTCTACCACACCTAAGGTTCTTAAGAAAAGGGAAAAAAAGCAAACCACCTTGGAAGAACACCGCCAAGGTCATCCAGTAATAAGCAGCAATGCCAAAAAAATGAAGTCCCAGGCACTGGATTCTTGCCACCAGTCCACACTATTTTTCTTAAGATCACAATTACCATAAAACATTTACAGAGCACATTCTATTCTTTGCCTGTTACAGACATGTCACTTAAAAAAAAATTACAAAGAACCATTCAGTTTTACTTACTTTTTACATAAACATTAAATGTGACAGAGGTGCTGACATCCGAATTAGACACTGAAAAGGTATAAGGGCCTCCTTCAGTTCCCTTTAACCTGTTAAGGTGAAGTTCACTTATATATCTACAAAGAAAATAAAAATAAATGATCACAGACCTGTGGAATCATGCGTTTTTTTATCATCTCCACTTGGAAATTTTAATCACTTGGAGAAAATATTCAAAGTATTTAAGGATCCTTCTCACTAGGAAATTCCATCAGTCTAGGGCTTAGAATCATTAATTCCAATATCATTTAGGATTTTATGCTTTTGATCTTGAAACCAAACAAAATCTTGGAAAAGTCAATTTTGTATATCATAGGTAAATCAAATTTTTGTGGGCATGGCTAGAATAAATTTCTAAAACCATAAATGTAGGGGGAAAACAAGGTACAAAAAATGATAGCAATTGATTTCCTAAATTGTTGGCAATATGTATGCATAAAATATATATAAATACATGTAATTCAACTAACAAATTAGGCAATTGACTTGTATCTAAAACAAAATGTTTTCTTGCTATCCAAAATGTCCATTTAATCAAAGTAATACAAATCACTACCCAATGAATTTTGATCAAGCAGAATGAAGATAAAGGCCAAGATGATAATATAGGGCAATGGGAAAAAAAACCAGAATTACAAAAATTCTATTCCCTACAATTATACTGATACATATTTATTGATAACATGAGTTATTTACTCAGAATTTATACCTAATTATTTTTTCCTGTGCCATGCCCTTCTCTCAGGAGGAAGAAGAAAAAAATAAATAAAGTAGGAATTATTAGAGGGGTGTGTGTGTGTCCGTGTGTCTGTATGTGTGTGTGTTTTAAGCAAGAATATGTACACACAGCTTCCAGGCTTTACTTTGAAGTTAGTCAACCTTCAACCCAATGTACTCGACTTTCAAAATTCTGAAAAGAACTCCAAGATCTTCGAGGTCTGATCTATCTTCATACATAGTTGTCAAAATATGAAGCATTAGTCATGAAAAACTACTTATAAATACAGAAAACCATATTAGCCTTTTCTGTAAAGAAATTTCAACAGTTTAATAGAAAGGATCTTCTGCTTTACAGCAAGCTAAATAGAAAGCTCAATTGGCTAGAAGGCCCCCTTCCCTCAAGAATTCTCAACTTCTTTCAGGATACTTAATGACAGCCAAAGAGAATAAGATATGTGTGCACCTGTTAGCTCCCCCTACTCCATCCGCATCCCCAACTAGATGGTAAACCTCTGAAGGAAAGGCCTGTGCCTTGCTTATAAATTTCCGCATTATTGAACAAAAGTTTTGTTACATTATAGATACCGACACATATCATGTAAGAACCAAAGAACAAAGTACACCCCAAGATTTGTCTCAAATATTTCAAATCCCAAGTATCAGGTCTGCCATCTTTGTTTTACCTGATAGTGCTCTGATTTCCCGGCTTTGTATAATCATCCCACTTGTCAGTCACTGTTCCATTCATATATATCCACTGAAGCTGTTCAGGTTTGGGAAATGCTTCATATTCGACCACTAAGTCTATGTTTTCTCCATCATTTATAAAAATCGTGGTATTTGTCTTGGGAAAAATGTTAATGAATCCTTTTTCTAATGATAACAGAGAAAAGAATCAAGGGAAAAAAGTTAACAATGACATTTCCCAAAGCCTCCATTCATCAGATGGAATTCTCATTCCATATAGATTAATTCAAGCCCCCAGTGAATAAATTCTTCTTCAATATGAAAATGAAATCTTTTACCACTTCATTCACTCATTCACCAAATAATTAGTAATAGTCTATTCTGAACAAGACACTGTATGAGATGCTTGGTATACAATGAGGGAGATAGACTAAGTTTCATTAGACCACAATTCCTTTACTCATGGTGAATTTACAAGCTAGTAAGGGAAAAAGACACAAACCTATACAACTACAAATACAAAATTTTATATTGGTACATACTTCACAAAGTAGTTTTCTTGATGCCATAAGACCATGAAAATAACATTACCTTTGAACTGCCAAGATAAACAGTTAGGTGAGTTACCTGAGATTTACTGGGAAAAGAACCAAATGACAAGAGAGAACATCAATTATGACTGTGAGAAAGTAAAGATACCACCAAAGTCTAGAGAAATATACAGAAAAGGGGGGAGGGAAGGGTTAGAAGGGGAACAGAAATAGTTTAATTATCCTGTTAAAGATAACATATACATTTTGAAAAACAAACTACAAATGACTAGGTTTGCAGTTCCATAGTCAAGCATTTTAAAAATTTCCAAATATTTTTTCTGTGCTCAGAGTTGTCAAATATGTAGCAAAAAGAAGAAAAAGACCATCTTACTGTATATGAAATTTGTTGTTATGCACAACATTTGATGTTAATATTACAAAAATCAGTTTAGGAATAGAATCCAGAGAACCTTAATTCTCTACTTCCCATTCCTCAAGTAGTGAGTGCTCTTTATCTAGGGATGGTCAGTTCTTTATGATGTGAATCTCAATAAATATGTACTTGCAGGAGTCAGTCTTAAAATTTATTTGTTTAAAATGGTCATTAGCGTTGGCTTTATCCCATTAAAGAAATTAAACTTGTTGGTGAATTGTTTTCATTTCTCTTTCCTTTTCATTTTCGTTTTTTATACAATAGGATGGCTCTTTCATGTATTGGGAAATAAAGGTGATGTGATGTAAGAACAAGTATTATTAATAAACATTTTAAAAATAAAAAGTAAAGTTCCTTGGGAAAAAGCCAACTCCTCACCCATAAATTTCATAGAAATTAAAAACTACTTTAAAAAACCAAACAAACAGATCCCAAAATTCTGTCCATTGCAAATAGATCTTTTAAGAAGAATATGAATTGACTTAGGAAGGGTCAGCTGCTAATAAATCACTTAAATGCTTCCCTTTACTTCCCAATTTCCCTCATAAACCACAGTGGAAACTACAAAGTAATTGAAAACATTCTGGTCAACTACTGGACAACGACTTCCTAAATTAATTTAGGTTAATTTCGAAAGTAACAATAACTCTCTCGAAAATGGATAAATCCTCAGGTTCTCAGGCTCATAACTCAAAGTGGTATTTGGCAAGATGTTCAGAAGCGTTTGCCAAAAATATTTGCATTTAAAAGATTTCTCTCAGGTTCTCTATGTAACAGCCTTATCTTAAATCCCCTGTGGTTTTTTCCCCTGCTATCTTCTTTCACATGCTCAGTGTAATTTTTTTTCCAGTAGATACATCACATTTCTTACCCAGGAAATGAAAATATTAACAGAATTACTTGATTCCTTATGGGCTGCTGATATAAAGATACATACCTGGGATCTCTGCATTAGGAACTGGTTGATATCATTTTCATACCCACGCTAATGAATTGATCAGTGGCTTTCCTCCCTCTTTTCCAACCCAGAGCTGCCTTTGCCCAACCGCACCCCACCAAAAACCACCCACAAAACATATAAAACTGGGGTCAGGTTTCAAAGCTCTATGCACTTCCAGCTATGCATCACTGTATTCTTGGAAACCGATGAATGGATTAGGGGAAAAAAATCCGATTACATACCAAGATGCGCTTAGAACAGTTTTACTAATTGCTTTCTGAGGCTGATATCATACCAACATGCTCCCTAATCAACTTAGCTAATTAGCACTTATGGAGTTTAATATTTAAAAAGCATGGCCTTCTATTCAAATTAATAAAAGGGCTTGCAATCACATTTGGGGCCAAAATAGTCTCCTGTCTCTGTATTCTGGCACCATAATTGTTAGCAAAGTATCTCTTCTCTGTTCAATCTGATGAAGTATTTTCCATTATGATATTGAAAGAGAAGCCAAATTATAAAACAGCAATTGAACTAGAGTGTGCCACAAACCTCTAACACTGCCATAGAAAACATTTATTGAACAAACTTAAAAGTGAAAACAGAATGAAACCCAACACCACATCTATCGGGTTGCTACCATTGTCTACAAAGGACTTTAGCTGTGCTACCAGCATTGATGAAGGACGACACATACTGAGATTCTGGGAAGGATTCTGAAATAAGCTTGATAATCACCTGGACCTGTGATTTCATTGCTATAGAAAATGTCACAGAAGAGGAAATCCCCTCAATTAATGTTGGCTGTTGGTTTCTCTGCAACTTATAGTCGAAAAGAATTGCCTAGAAACCTGAGGGACTGATTAAGCCCAAGACTTCATGGCCTTTTTTCACTGGTGGAATGTGAACATGAGTCTTCTTGGCTCAAACGAAAGCTGTCTTTCCACTATTCCTTGTTGTCCCTGATATTGAATATGACAGAGAAAAATCTGGACTTTTTTTGGGGGGGAGGAGGCTAACGGGGGACTGAGAAGGGGTTGTTGCTATTTTAAACTCTGGACCTTTCTCATTGAATCAAATTATGTAAAACTGTTTCATCAAACCAAATTAACATCTGGTCTAACACCTCACCTACATGCAAAAAATCATAAAGATGACAGAAGCTAAAGCTTGTAGAGAAGACAGAGGAGAGAGGAGTAACTGGTACTAACAATTTTAAACTGAATTTTGCTCCTCATTTTCTCTCCCTCAATAGTTCCCTCTACCCTCTCAAGGGCAGTGTCTTGTTTTCCAACATCTTCCCATCAAAGGAAATAGATGTAATATACCTAAGAAGGATGGACCATTGATGGCGTATATCTAGCTTGATGGGAGGAGGGCATTTGAACAAAGGATCTGAATACCTAAAACAGCACTAAAAGGAGATCTCATGTAGAAGAGAATCTTGCAAAGAGAATCCAACCACCTTTTTCATGGAAGAGTGAACAGATCCAGAGACTAACTGCCAAGTCACATAGCTAGTTGGTGGCAGAGATGGGATGAAAGCTAAATTTTCTCATTCCCCAAGGCTCTTTCCCCTACAGAGCACAGAGTAAATGAGAGCTGAACAAGTTCATGATGAAGTGAGTAAGACAGGAAACCAATCTCACCACCTAACTTATTTTCTGAGAGGCCAAGAAGTATTTAAATTTATACCTTTATTTAGGTCTCTAAATTCATCCTGGGCAGCTAGGAGGCTCAGAGGATAGAGCGCAAGACCTGGAGTCAGGAAGACCCGAGTTCAAATTTGGCCTCAGATACTTACTAGCTATGTGACCCCGGGTAAGTCACTTAACCCTGTTTGCCTCAGTTTCCTCACCTGTAAAATGAGCTGGAGAAGGAAGTGGCAAACGACTCCAGTGTCTCTAAGAAAATCCCAAATGGGATCACAAAGAACACAACTGAAAACAATGGACAACAAACACATCCTATGTGCTGCTGTTGCCTAGGCAGACCACATGGCTGAATTGAAGATGAGATGCTTCACTGCACTGACAACAGTTAACTTATTTACACCTATACAGCACTTCCACATTAAATATGTTTAATTAAATTATTAGTTACAGCTTACATTCTATATAGTAGAGAATGGCAATGTAAACCCAACCACTATACTAGAGATTGATATTAAAAGGTCAAAGAGAAAATATAAAGATATATTTATATAAATATATATATATATATAAAGAAAAAGAAAATTTAGAAAATACCATAAGAGGCAGAGTGGTTTAGCGGACAGAGGGCTAGATATTTGTCAGGAAGTCCTTCCTCTGAAGTATGCTAGCAGTGTGACTGTGGTTAAATCACTTAACCTCTCAGTGTCCTAGGGAAAGCACTTAAATTCTAGTTAGAAATGTGCTATCCATATGCAGTCATCGTTTCTCCACTCCATACTGATGAAATCACAGGTCCAGATTCCGCCTAACCCTAGCCCTCCACCCTCATTCTTCCCAAAAGGCTATCACATTCAAGTTTAGGATGCTTAATTTCAATTATTCCTTTAACCCCTTCAAACTCAGTGGACCTCCCAGAAAGATTAGTCCACCTCAGTGATGTCAAAGACAAATAGAAACTGTACATGAGTATCCCTGTGAGCCACATATAGACTCAGAAAACCACATATTAGCATCATCTATGTTCAACTATATTTTTATTTATTTTCTTAAATATTTTCCAAATACATTTTCCCAACCAATTCTGGTCTTCAAAGTATCAAAGTCCTCAGGAGGTTCAGAAGGCAAGTTACAACTACAATCTTCCAGTAAACATGTACTGTATTTAATAAATACTTGTTGATCATAATGAGGGTAGGAGAACAGAAAAGGTCAATGACTGTCCCAGGACACTAGCATTAGGTTTTGCAGTAGATGAATTACCTCCATTTTTTAAAAAGCAGAGTCACAAAAGTATGAGATTTTTCTAAATTGGAAGCATAATTTTATGTTAGCAAACTTGGTTGAGACTTGTATGAGGGGGAAAAAACCCCTCCCACACAACCCACAACAAACTTATTTATGTCTTCACACACCCTTTTAGAAAATTTTAATTGGTATAGTTTGGCCTCTGTGTTCCAACATAAAGAGGTTACAAAAATATGGCATGCCCACAACGGTCTATTTCAAAGAAAAAGCTCAACATGCCATTGTCGTTATTAAAAAAAAGAGTACCAACCCCCCAATTTCATCTCCAACCATAAATAATAATTTATATATTCCCACATGCGATATTTACCTACTACTTTTAAGGTCGCTGTGACATATGCAGGTCCAAAAGTATTATTGGCAAAGCACATGAAAACTCCAGAATCATTAACGCTCACTGAACTGATTGTCAATATGTCCTGACGTTCATAAGCATAGTCACCAGAATGCCTGCTTTGGGTATGTGTACTAATCTGTGGGTTAGAGAAGAGGGGAAAGAAAAAATATCAAAGATTAACATCTAAAAGAGATGCAAAATCTTTCTTAGATAAATTAAAAATAGCAGCAATTAATTTCATCATATTAATATTCATGTCCTACATTGCTTAAGAAGGAATAATAAGGCATCATGACAAATCTGTCACTGGAACCTCTCTTCATAGTACAATACCATATTGAGAGTACGCCATTATGGAGAAGAGAAAAGAAAATGCATATGAATAGATTTCTTACAAATAAATATGGAATCCAAAACTCAAAATATCACAAAGATCAAATTTATAGCCTTTATGACAGTGAATCAGCCCTCTACAGAATGTAAAACAGATGTCTGTCTGTCTTCTCCAATGGAATGTAGGCTCCTTGTGGGCAATTTATCTTTGTATTCTAAAGCACCCGGAGGTCCATAGCACAGATGCCTGAAGATGCTTAACAAATTCTTGTGGATTGCTTGCTTGATAGGTTAAGGCTGGTAAAGCCTTAAATTATATGAGATGAGGAGAATGGCACATCTAAATGAAAGTAAGAGAATGCTATAAAGCCATTCTGCTGGGTTTTCAATGCCTTTGCATTAAGTGATGTCCTCATCTGCCCTGGAACAACTACTAAATCTAGGTCTCATTCAGCAGAATGTTGCTCAAAGTTGAAGGAACTCCCATGATGCAAGTGAAAGATCAATGGGCCTGGGAAACCTGGATTTAACGCCTAACTTCAGACACTTACTAGCTGGGCTTACTAGCTCTCTCTTTCTCTCTCTCTCTCTGAGCCTCAATAAAATGGTAGGAATATTTCTACTACTGTTGTGAGAAAAATACTCTGCAAACTTTGAAACACTACAGAAAGGTGGATTTTTAAAATTATTTTGAGATATACCAACCAGACCCAGTGAGGCAATATCCCAAATTATCTGAAAAATAATTGGCAAAGCAGAATTAGCAGTGAAATTACCCCACAGGTCCGCTATCCTGTCTTTTATCTTTGCCTGATGGGCAGACAACAGGAAGATTATTCATCAAAAAAAAAAAAAAACCAAAGCAATGGATGCCAGCTACAATCCTTATTTTTTTCCAGCAGAAGAAATTAAACTACTTGAAAACACCCAAAACTTAATTTACGAGTTGCATCACAAATAGGATCAATGCAGTTACAAATAGAACTAAGAATGGTTAGTATCGTTTTTCAAGAGCTTCTTGTCTTGCCACTAACTACCATGCCACAAGTCACTCTCCTTCTGTGGGCCTCACTCTTCTTATCTGTAAAATGAGCAAGTGGGGTTAGATGACCTCAGAGGTATCCTTCCAGCTCCATGATTCTGTGAAATCAGCCTTTGCCATATCAAGGGGCCTAGTTTAAATCGCCGGCAGTAATCGACTACTGAGAATTGGGGCCTTAAAAACAAGGTTTGCAGGCAGAGATAGTAAGGTCAAGTGACATTTTCACATTAGCCTTTATCCAGTTCAGTGTTTGACAGACACTTCCTGTGGCTGAGTTAATGTCACCGAGCAGAGAATAGACTAAACTCTCAAGCTGCCTTCTGATAATCTAGTTTCTACCTCCTACTACAAGTAGCCCTAACCATTTCCACAGTATGGAATTTCAGTCATTCAGGGATATTCAAGAGGTCACTGCTCGTAATAAATAATTCCTCTCCGTAGATGATATAAAAATTACTACCAAACCCAAATGCCATTGTGCATGCAGTCAAAAGGAATTTTAAGGACAAATGAGAATAAACAATGGGGTTAGAATTTATCAGCTGTAAATGATACCTATGACTTTGATTAAAAAAGGAATATTCATTTTTAAATTCAATGAAACCAATGTGATTTCAAATTGTTTATGAAGTTTATAAAGTATATTTTATATTTAAAAAAACCCTGTAAAGTTAACAACAAAAGTCTTTACTACAAAAAATATAAAAATTGTAAAAATGCTAAGATTATTTCTAAATATGGTCACTCTCAATTAAGGAGCCACAATTAAGCAAAATGAAGCCAATAAATGATTTATAGATGACCCTGGCACAAAGCCAGAAGCCCCATCTGCAAGTCACATACTGTTTGCATATGATTCAGTTTTTCCTTAACCCTTGCTGCTACAGATTGGGATTTCCCCAAAGAGCTCCCACAGCTAAGTGCTTATCAAGGAGCACCAGAGGATTAATTGAGAATGGCATTCTTCGCTCTGGGGAAACAGCATTCAGAACAAATTTGCCCGAGGCAATTTGATTTGAACATCTCAAAATGGCTAATTTTCTCTATACACAAAGGCTAAAATATACATATAATTTCAATTTTTCCCAGTTGAAGCAAGGGATTATAGAAAGCCAATTAATATGGGATTGTATTCTGTAAGATTAGTAGACAATCCATATATATGCTTTTGCTTTATTAAATTATATGATGTGGGAACTAAACTGGCTTCCCCTGCTAATTCAAACCAATGCCATAGGCCATGGTTCACACCATCATCTTAGTCAATAGCAGGCTTCATTTAGCAAGGTATCATTACAAGTCTACATGCATACCATTATAATGACTTTGTATTGTGTTAATCACCATGGTTACCTGTCTGGTAAAGAGTTCTTAAAACAAGCATGAAACACCCTATGGCATATAGGGCAAGAGGAGGGGGAAGGGAGATAGGGAGTTTTCTTCCTCGTTCTCTCTTCCCCCCCCCACCCCTTTAATTTCTTAGAATGCTTACCTGGGCCATGAACAGAATCAATTTTAACTGTTAAAAGCTGTAGCCATGACATTATCCTCAAAATTACTAAGAAGATTCTTACAGAAAGAGTTTCAAGACAGTGTTTATTAAAGACAAAGGAGATTTTAATGAAGGAACTATGTCAGATACAATGAGCTGGTGTTGACATGTCTCCTAAAAAAAGACCTAGGTACCCAATGTATGAGAAAAGGTTCCTAGAAAGGTGCCCAACCATTTTATTACCACGGATTAAGTCAATGAAAAGGTTAGTTAATAGCAGTTTTTTGGTACTAAGTACCCAGTTAAACAGTAGGAAAACCTCAAGCAAAATTACTAAGGGATATTTGGTAACTGAAGGCCAGTTGGTTCTTAATGGACAGGCCATTCCTTATATAGGGGAACTGCAGGACAATTGTTGAACTATGCAAGAGGAAATTAGGCATATGATATCTGATTGGATAGCCTATCACTTTAATAATAAAAATACAACTGAGATGAATAGCAAATCTGCATATTGCCCATCATAATGTCAAAATAACGAGTCATTTGTAATTTAATTATTTTCCCCATAAATTTCACATCAAGTTCATTTCAAGATCGATACCCTCGACATTCAGTTTCCACTCCCAAAGTTGCTAAACAAACAAACAAACAAACAAAAACCCCCACCATTTCAGAGGATGCCACGTTTGCAGCTTTATAAACATAAATTTCTCTTCTTTGGAAGGTAATAAAATGGGGGGTGGGGGGATGTTCAGCTTAACAAACTAACTTCAAAGTTCTCTTGCATTTATTTTGCCGAATCAGCTGAAAACTTGTAAGCAGCAGAGTGACATCCCTAAAAGATAATCTCATTTTTTAGAGTTTCTTTTAAAAGCAAAAAAAAGACCTACCAAAAAACCAGAAAGAAACCCACATTTGGGGTGAAAGCCTCTATGTTTAAAATATAGATAGATAGATAGATAGATAGATAGATGTGTGTTTTATATATATATATAGAGATATATATATATATATCTCTATATATATATTTATATTCTCCTTAAACAGAAACCAAGACAGCCCAGAAGACAAAAACAACCATGAACATACCCTGTTGTTGTCCTTTATCCACATGGACACCACCGAGCTAGCCACATCTTTAATCATACAGATGGCCTCAAAGGTCTCCCCCTCCCTGAGAAGGTAGTCCGTTTTGAGCAAGCTGACTTCTGGCACGCTCTGTGGGGCTAGAAGAAAAGGGTACATACTTCAATCAGCAATCTCAGGGGGAAGGTTGACTCTTCTGATGAAATCCCACCATTTTAATATCCTATATTTAACAACCCACAGGACAGCACAAATCCACTTTAATTTTTACCCCCGGGGCCTACGGTGGTGGTGGTGCAGTGAATAGTGCAGTGGCCCCGGAGTCAGGAGAACCTAAGTTCAGATCCAGCCTTAGACACTTGATATACTTACTAGATGTGTGACCTTGGGCAAGTCACTTAACCCCTGTTGCCTTGCCTTCCCCCTTCCAAAATTTTTTTTTAACCACCACTTAGCATATAAAACATAAGCTAAATCAGGTTAGAGTTTTATCGCCTGTTCATCTCAAATCTTCCCTTTACAATTTCAGCAATGAAATGTCAAATAATTTCATTCATATTGATTTGAAAGGAAATGAAGTTTAGGAATGCAACTGGAAATACTCTTTGAAAAACATGGTTAGGAGCTAACTCAAGTTTGGGAAAAACCTACTCTTTAGCCCCAGATAACTGTGAATGGTACTCAAAGGTCAAGACCAGTGTGTGATTAAGCTTTTTTAATCAAATAAAAGACAAGCCCTTTTTCTCCAGTGCCTTCTAAGAACAATGTTTTACCCATTTCTAATTTTAAGGGACTGAGATGATTCTCATGGCACAAGCCTGTATCTCCAAGCAGAAGTGTCATTTTGTGCCTCTTGCTTTAACGTTTTATCCTATTTAAAAAAATACACCACTGAGCTAGGCACATCTTTAATCATACAGATGACCTCAAAGGTCTGCCTTTTTAATAGGATATAGTGCGTGTATGTGTGTGTGTGTGTCTGTGTGTGTGTGTGTGTGTATCTGTGTGTGTGTGTGTGTCTGTGTGTGTGTGTGTGTGTGTGTGTGTGTGTGTGTGTGTGTGTGTGTATCCTATTAAAAATTTTTTCAGATGGTATACCCTGGATTCCAGGGCTGTTGTAAGGCATCTCTACAGTTTTGGAGGGGTTTGTTTTTTTTTGAAAAGACGTAATTCATTTGTGCCCCACTCATTTCCCCATGCCCAACCCCCATCATCTGGAGGGATGCCACAGAGGGGGTCCACATCCCTCAAGTCAATCTGCTTTGTCAGCACTGATTCCACCCAGCAAATAAAATGCAACTAAGTTCTAAAAATTCTTCATAAGCTCGAACATCTTTCAACACTAGACTAATTGCTTAAATAAATAAAATGTAAAATAAATTCAGGCCCATTTATTCCACTAGAAATTACTCCCCTATTGCTGGTTAAACAGATTTTAATGATGTAATAAGAAATATAAATGTCCACTAAAGTGCTTCTCTGATGCCTCATCACGAAAGGGAAGGCAGCCTGGGTTCTCAAAGATTTCATGCCAGGGGGGCATATGGCCCAGCAGGTTTGGGGTCAAGCTGAATAGTTTATACTTTGCTGTCTGGAGAACAACCTTAAGAAAAGGTCTTCATTCAAAGGGTTTGCTACAAAGTGAGTTGTGACTTTTTTTGTTTGTTTTCTTTGGGTTTTTTTTTGGGGGGGGGCGGGGGTTGAGGTTTGAGAAGAAAATCAGATTTTAAATGTAGAAAGATGAAAAGGCTCTCAGGGCCATCTAGTTAAATCCTTTCATTTTACGGATGAGGAAACAGCAATGAAACAATTAAGTGACTTACTCAAGGTTACATAGGCAGTAAGTAAGTAAGAGACAGAATCTGAACCCAGGTCCTTGGGTTCCAGAATCAACACTCTCACCACTGGACCACAGTGAAGGAAGGATTCACAGGAAGTCAATCATGAGGAACCACTCACATTTGTACAGCCCTTCTTAAGGTCTATAAAAAACACTTTCTTCACAGCAGTACTACAAGGTAGGTAGTTAATTAAGTATTACTATACTCATTGTACAAAAAAAGGAAACATAAGCCACAGAAAGGTTAGTGACTTGCCCACAATTCTACCCCTGCCGCTATTTATGCAACCTTGGACAAATGCCTTAAACTCCCTTGGGCCTCAGCTCCCTCATCAGTTAAATGAGGGAGTTGAACAATAATTTCTATCTATTATCCAATGGAATGTTACAAAGGCAATGCCAGAGCTGGGACTCAGACTCAGACCTCTGATTCCAGGTCCTCTCCTCTCCCCACCAATACCACTATATCTCCCATCCACCCTTTAAAAACACTGAAATAATGATATCCCCAAGAAAAGGCAAAATAAATCCAACCTCCAAACTGTCTACTAAATACATCACTATTTCTGAATTTTCATTAGTCTAATATTAAATATTCAGGGGAATCTGGGAGTTGAATAAACTCTTGAACTTTCTTACAGCTCAAAAAAAGTCTGATTCTATGACTGTACTCCTACCTGAATCTATACACTCAATTGAACTTCCCCTCTATAGACTAGGATCAGTTTTATAACGTGATATTATATGTGGCCAAAAGACTTTAGGCAAGAGATAGTACCGAATGCTGATAAAACATTTCACCCCTTCACCACCTCAATCAAGTGGGTCACAAGTAAATTTCTGTGTTAACCTTTTCCCCCCCTTTTCAAATAGTGGAAATAAAACCACCCAGTGTGTTTCACTTATAAGTGAGGATCATTTCTTAATGTAATGTTTTCATGCATAAAAGATATCCCTATAATCCACACAGTCAAGTTCATCCATAGAAAACATGAAAAAAAGAGATCAACAGGGGAATTAGGAAGAAGCTGGGGAGGGAGAGGGGTGAGTATGATGATGGTGGCCAGAGTTAGTGAATTCCTTGGCTAATGGTCAACTGCCTGATTTATCAGACTAAAACTGGCCATAGGGTTTAATTTACCTGGTCTCACTTTCAGGGTCATCCTGTCAGACAGCTTCAACTGTCCGTCTTGGTAGGCAGAACATTGGAAGCAGACCTTGTTGTGACTTCTTTTCACATTTTTGATGGTGATGCCTTTCTGGATGTCAGGAATAAGCATCAGGTCCTTGGGAACTGGCTTCCCATTACATAATTTCAAGGTAAAATTGGTTACCTCTGGGTCCGTTACAGGACAGTTGACTAAAGCATCACTGCCTTCATTCCCATAGAGAAGACGGTCCAGAAGGAAGAGAGTTTTGGGATCTGTAAAATCAAAAGAAAGATGAGAAAAGAACTCAGAGGGATTGCAAAGAAGTATTTGAACATTCCTTATATAAGGGCCATACAACCCAAACCTTTCATTTTACAGATGAGCAAAATCCTAAGGTTTAGTGGCTTGCCCAGAATCACACAAATATTAAGTGTCAGAAACAGGATTTGAACACAGGTGTTGCTGCCTCCAAGTCTTTTCATCCTGTAACTTGAGTCTTGCTTTTTGAGCAGCAGAAAATGTATTGATTTAAGCCAGTTTCCATTCTACCCTAATCCCAAAACCAAGGTATTAGAAAAATGAACACATACATGTGAGATTTTCCATTGTATCACCATTCAATTTGTATATTTCTCTCTCTGCTTCTTCCCTGTAGGGCAGATGTTGACAGTTTCTTTTCCTTAGATTTTCTTGAAAATGGACCTCTATCAGCAATTTAGAACTATGCCCAAAGAGCTATAAAACTGCACATACCCTTACTAGGGCTATATCCCAAAGAGATCGTTAAAAAGGGGGCAAGGACCCAAAGGTACAAAACTATTTATAGCAGCTCTTTTTGTGGTGGCCAAGAATTGGAAAATGAGGGGACACCCATCAACTGGGGAATGGCTGAACAAGCTGTGGCATATGAATGTAATGGAATACTATTATGCTATAAGAAATGATGAGAAGGTAGATTTCAGAAAAACCTGAAAAGACTTACATGAACTGATGCTGAGTGAAGTGAGCAGAACTAGGAGAACACTATACATAGCAACAGCAACACTGTATGATCAACTGTGAATGACTAAGCTCTTCTCAGCAATGCAACAATCTAAGACAATTCCGAAAGACTTATGATGGAAAATGTTATCCATGTCCAGAGAAAGAACTCTGGAGTTTGAATGCAGACCAAAGTGTACTATTTTCTCTTTTTTGTTGTGTTTTTTTTTAATTTCTTGTGGTTTTTCCCTTTTGTTTGGATTCTTCTTTCACAACATTACTAATGTGGAAATATGTTTAATATGATTGTACAAGTATAGCCTATATCAGATTGTTTGCTGTCTTGGGGAGGGAAAAGAAGAGGGAGGGAGAAAAAAAATGTGGAACTCAAAATCTTGTAAAAATGAATGTTGAGGGTGGTTAGGTAGCACAGTGAATAGAGCACAGACCCTGGAGTCAGGAGGACCTAAGTTAAAATCTGGCCTCAGACACTTAACATAAAACTAGCCATGTGACCTTGAGCAGCTCACTTAATCCCAATTGCCCCTCAAAAAAAAAAAAGCAAAAAAAAAATGAATGTTGAAAACTATCTTTACATGTAATTAGAAAAAATAAAATACTAATAAGTGGGGGGGGGAGAAAAAGAAAAGAAAATGGACCTCTCTCATACTTGCAGGAAAGAAGGGGTGAGGAGGAGTTGTAGTCTCATAAGAAAGGGGGTACTTTTCCGGAACATTCTCATTCTTCCCTGACCATCTCCTCTAGCTTCTCAATCTCCCAGAGCTTCCTGCTGGGGGATACAACTGGGGTGGATCTAAATCCAGAGTTTTACCCTCTTTATTCCTGTCTTTAACAGTTCAGAGAAAATACAAAAGCATATGAGTCCTAAGTCACAATTTCTTTGTCCAAAAAAACTGGCCAAGATTATCATTTGTGAAAGGGAGAAAGAAAGAAAGAAAGAAAGAAAGAAAGAAAGAAAGAAAGAAAGAAAGAAAGAAAGAAAGAAAGAAAGGAAGGAAGGAAGGAAGGAAGGAAGGAGAAAGGGAGGGAGGGAAGAAAGAAGGAAGGAAGGAAGGAAAGAAGGAAGGAAGAAAAAAGAAAGAAAAGCATTATTCTTTCTCCAGTTTTTGAGTTGTTTTTAGTCATGTCCAACTCTTCATGACCTCATTTTGGGGTTTTCATGGCAGAGATGCTAGAGTGGTTTACCATCTACTTCTCCAGCTTATTTTAAAGATGAGAGATTGAATCAAACAGGGTTAAGTGATTTCCCCAGGGTCACACAGCTAGTAAGCATCTAAGGCTGGATTTGAACTCATTTTTGGCTAACTGATAGCTAGTCCTTATGAAGAGGACTCTTTCTGACTCTTGCCCAGTGCACCATCCACTGTGCCACCTAGTTGCCCATATTCTGCCCCCAATATCTGACTCTAGAAAAAAAAACTTACATATGCCTGCTATACATACGAAATAAGTTTCTTCTATACATCAAGATACATCTTTAAACCCAATCATAAGGCTGAATCTATTAATTTGATATTTAAATATCAGCTAATTTTGTATGGCTTTGCATCTGTTGTACATTAGCCTAAGTTACACATAAAATTATCCATGGATGGATAGATGAAAGAGACAAAAAAATCTGAAACAAGCTGACAAATAGTCCCCAAAAAGCAAAAAGCCCTTTGTTTCCTCATTAGAAAGTCCTTTATTAAAACATCCATGCATAATTCTAGGATTCTTTCGTCTTTAAAAGTCTGATCTGATACCAGAAAGAGATTAAATCACTCAAGCCCGAATATAGTAATTTATATATTTCACTGATAAAAGCCATAGCCACAAATTGGGAAAGAAGCTTATCTGATGGAGAACACACTTAGAAGGAGTCTTATCAAATGAGATGCTTCCAGACTGTGGGACCCTCAAGGGCACCGACTGCCCCTAATTCCCTCTATGTCCTGTGTCATGTCATACGAAGAATCTGACAAAACATTTCTGAAGAAGAGCTAAGTGTCGCAGAAAACTGAAATGATTCCAGATTGTGCTGAGTTTAATAGGATTTTTTTTTTTGCCAACTGAAGAATAGAACCTTTGATATAGATTGGTATAGGAAAACCTTTCAGGAAGTCAACTTCAAAGATTTCTTAGTAAATAAGATTTGTTTGTTCACATTAACACCCTTGGCTAGATGTGAAAGCATGTTTTTGTGCTCCCTTTCCCCAACTCAAAAACTTAAATTTTCCGATTTACCAAACTTTGCAAATGCAGAAAGTTTTAGAAGGGGACAGAGTCCCACTGAAAATGTTGG
Source organism: Pseudochirops cupreus (assembly GCA_028627135.1). Taxonomy (NCBI): domain Eukaryota; kingdom Metazoa; phylum Chordata; class Mammalia; order Diprotodontia; family Pseudocheiridae; genus Pseudochirops; species Pseudochirops cupreus. The sequence continues at coordinate 99,818,616 of CM053583.1, read as the reverse complement.
GAAAGAAGCTGTTTGTTTAACACTATTCTTCCAAATTTTTAGTCAAATACTCTTCCCATGCAACTATCTTCTCATCAGATTTTAATTACGTTTTAGAAGAGAACACTGTCTACTATAGTGATGAGCTTAAAAAACAATTATTCCGAGAGTCAGGTGTAGAAATAAATGCCTGCTAGTTCTGTGGGGCTACGGAATGGATGCGGCAGATGAGACTGAGGAAAATACAGAGAAGAAGAATCACATAATGTTGCTCCATTCAACTTTGTAAGGAGCAACAGGTAAGTCAGGGACACAGGCACATATAGGTCAACAGGTGGGTTCCATTCATTCAATCAAGCAACAAGGTCCTCTTGTCAATGTAACATCCCAAGGAATTCAGGGTGTGCAGACCTGCCTCTGATTTGCCTTTTAACCTTTACAAAGGTTAAAAGTGCCTGTTTCTATATTTACAAAGCAGAGTTACTACTCACTATTATATATTTTCTGGGACAATTCATGAAACATTTTGAGTATTTCATGAAAGGTGAGATACATGAATGCTAATTCTATTACTTATTTCCAGGGATTCCTAAACAAAGCAAATATTTATTCAGCACTTAGACTGGGCAAGGGAGAAGTATTTAATTTTACTATGAACCACAATATTCATCCCCCTGCCTACTCTGCCCACCGGTAAGCACCTCCTTTCCCAAACACAGACATTTGTATGAGTAGATGGGTAAATCAGAGCCAAGCTGGATTTGGTTGTGTTCAGGCAGCTTTCTGTCAAGAAGGACTGAAGTCTTTCCAAGTCTAGGGTGGAGACTCTAGAACACCATCATGGTATATGTCCTGGGATTTTTACTTTGATCAGAAGATGAAAAACTCACTGCTGTTATGTGAGCATGTGAAAACTGCCGCTTCTCAGAAGAGCAGTCTCCAAAGTTAATCTCCGAAAGGTGCATTTGTTTAGACTTTTAAAGAATTATGGCACACTTTAAAAAAAAAGTGGTGATTTTCTAAGTGGAAGGATAAAGAATACTTACAGGGTAAATGCATTTCTAAAAGGAGTCTAATTTATACTCCAAGGTACGTTCAGATGATGGGAAAATTTGATTAAACATACAAGATCATGATCTTCATCCTCATTAACTAACAATAAGAGCAGACATTCATATACCCTTTTAAGGGCTACAAAACACTTTCTATACACTAAGAAAAGAGGTAATACTTCATTTTACTTCTAGATAGAGCTCTAGCCCTTACAAGAGCAGAAACGGAGGGGAAGAATGCAAGTTATCAAATGGCTGGGTGCTATGTGCCTTCTTAAAGTCAAGGACCACTCCCTCCAGAGCTCAAGACTTCTGAACTCCCTCTAAAACGGGAACCATAAAGCTAGAATATGGAAGGCAAATACATTTACCTTTAACGAATACGTAAATGGAACTGTTCAAGCCTACTTTGTTGGTACACGTATATCTGCCTGTATCTTGGGCCTTGGCACTGGTCATGAGCCATGTTTCTCTGTTTCTGCTTGATTCAAGATGGAGGGCGGCATTCTCAAAAGTCCACGTTACCGAGTGAGGATCACTACATGACAACCTAATCTCACTTCCCAAATTCACTGTTAACTGTGATACATTTGGAGTGATTGATGGTGGAGAATAATTAGCTGGACTAGTAGAAGGTTGAAGATAGCCTGCAAAGAGAAAAAAAAAATCATGGTCAAAAGGAGAATTTTTTACACTCCTGATTCCCATCTTAGTTATGTCTTCAGAATATAAAGAGGCAAATTACCCTATTGGTTTATCATTAAACAGATAGCATTATCTAAAGTTGCTGATAAAGAACATCGAAAAAAAAGTACTTTCTTCTGCAAAAACAATAGAACAATGAAGGTCAGATGATATACAGGCCTGGGCTTGCCGAGTACTATGGCTTTCTCCAAGGTTAAGCATATAGCTGAAGTTGAGTCTTTAGAATCTAAAGTTTAGATACATGCCATCACTGAGTAACTGACAATGTTAAGACTAGACCAGGTGGTGGGTGATGAGTTCAATTTTGCTGAACTATTCGGTATTTTGGGTTGGTTTTTTTTATAGTACCTCTTGATTCAAATTTTCCACTAAAAATTTTTTTTTAATCCAAATAAAAGCAAGTATCCTACAAGCATCTAGGTTAAATATAAAAGCATTTCAAAAGATTTTGGTTTAAATCTTGGCTTCACTCCTTAGTACCCATTCAATTTAGATCTTGTTTCCTCAACTGCAAAACATTCGTAATATAAAGTTCTGGTAAACAATAAATGATAGACAGATAGATAGATAGATAGACAGAATTATGTACCCATGAAACAAATTACAAATGATTTTTTAAAATTTATTATATGCCAAACAACAACATGTGCCAAGCATTGTGCTAGGAAGTAGGGAAACGGAAAAACTGACACAGTCCTTGCCCTCAAAGAGCTTACTTGGGGAGGTCAGCTACAGGGTGGATGGAAAGGCCTGGCAGAAGCCGGGTTAATTTCAGAATTGGGTGCGGTTCACCGTACATCAGCAAATCTGATAGCTGTGTATGTGGTGGAGGCTGGAGGGGAAAGGCCCAGAAGGCCCTTAATGCAATGGCAGAGCAGATGACATGACTTGATGGCCCCCGTTTCATTAGAAGGACTGTGTAGTTGGCGATCCTCATCTTATCCGAGCGGAGATAATGGGGAGGTGGGGAAGAGAGAGAACGAAGGAGGAAGGGTGCTCCTCTGGGAAACTTGGTGGCCTGAGGTGCTAAGGAGGAAGGGAAGGAAAGGGGGGAAAGATACTCCACCTGGCAGGCACCTAGAGGTTGTTATCATTAATATTAATGATGATGATGATAATGATAAAAAGGGCCATTGAGGAATTAATCATTAACCAGAGAAGGCAAAAAAAAAAATCTCTTCAATAGTGTGGTGGACACGGCATTACAATTCTTATTTTCCAAAAGGAGGAGATATATCTATGTTTGTAGGTAGTAAAGAAGGAACCATGGTAAGGGAAGTAGCAAATCAGACCTGAACATGGCACCATATCCCAGCATGCCCCACTGCAACATCCAATCATAATGTTAGGATCTGAAGCAAAATGCAAATGAAAACATTCCCAGCAACGATATTCAAACATGAAGTGAAATAAGCAAAACCTAAATGAAGGAAAACCACAGCAAACGACTTCAGAAAAGGCATGACCTGCGCCCCCCGTCTCCTGACAGAGAAGCAGGGACCACGGGAGAAGCCCAAGGCCTTCTCTGCAACATGGCCAGTGTGCTGGTTGGTTTTGCCTGGCTACCTGTTGGAAGGAAAAGAGTTCTACGGGGGCATGGAGAAGGTCGCTGGGAAGCAATGAAAACGTAAAAGAAAAAAGAATCAAAACACACTAAAAAGGAAAAAAAATGTTACTCAGAAGCACTGATAGCACGTCGTGTGCTAAATGAAACACTGAAGCTCATGAGACGCCACCTAAATTTGAGAGCCAAAGTAGCTAAACAGAGCTGTAGGGATTACATTTAAAAGGCCACACAGCATTGAGGAAAATGAAGGCAGAGACAGTAAATAAGTAACAATAATTCAATTTATTCTTCCTCCTTTAGAAAAAAAAAGAATCAGTACCTTCTGTGAGGGAACATGGCCATTGATACGGACAGGACTAAATTCAATACAGGGACTCTTCTAACTAGCTTGAGCTGGTACATATTCCAGGCAATTCAATTACCTCTTTGCTGAGAGACACTTAAAAGTACATAAATGCATTAAGATTCAGTCAGGTAAATGTGTCTGTTGCTGAGAAGATCTAAATCAAAAAGTCACCACATTGAGAGAAAATTCAGCATCATTCCTTCATTAATAGGGGCCGCCATCAATTATTTTCCTAGCCACCTCTTCCCCCCAAATCCTGTCAATACTCCCTATTGCTGTATCTTTTATGACCACCATCCAAATCCATAGTCCACCTCACACCTAGGCTACTTTCTGGCTGGTTTTCTTGAGCCATTCTATACAAAATTCTTACCCCCCAAAATCCATCCTGAATGCTGCCACAAAATTAATCTTCTTGTTCCATGATATCACTTCTCTGATGAAAATTTTTTCTTTGGCCTGTCCATTATAGGATAAAATTCCTACTGGCTTAGTTTAACATTCAAGGGCCTTGGCCATCTGGTGGCAATTTATTTTTTTTCCAAATTGATAGGAGAGATAGGGATCTACATGGAAAGAATTTTGAATTTGGAGTGAAAAGGATTTGGCCTTGAATCCCATCTCTGTTTCCACTATTCTATGACCTTATACAAGTGGCTTCCTCTGTCTGGGCCTCAGTTTCCCTAGCTATAAAATGAGCTTGACTGAATGATTTCCAATGGCCCTCCCAGCTCCAAATGCATGGTTTTATGACATGGTGGCATGGCATAATCTTCCTGACTAGTGGTCCACTCACTATCCCCAGCTCATGCCTTGCTCTTTCACACACCATCATGCCTTTATTTCCCCAACCAGCAATGCCCTTTAACTACACCAATCATATCTTCAAAGTTCAGAATATGAATCATTCCATCTGCAAACCTTTCCCTCCACCACTCCAAGCTACAATGGGCTTCTCCCCTCCCCTGTCCTCTACCCCTTTATGCTCCAGACTCTTCAACACTCACTATCCATAGGATTCATTTAGCACTTTAATCAACACTTTCACTCGACTAATTTTTGCTACTTGGCTGTCGCACCTGTGCCTCATCTTATGGGCTGTCAAATACCCAAAGGCAAAAACCAGGGGTCACACTACTCCGAGGACCCCAGTGTGTGGACAGTGATCCATGCCAAATAGCAGGTGCTTGAAAATTCCGCGTTTAATGAATAAATAATGAGAAAGGGCAGGAAGGAAAGGCCTTCTAAATGCTAGCTGTTCTTCTTATTATTGGTGACCTATCACCAGAATAATATAAATATTCCATGAATAATCATAGGAATTCAGAACCGCTGGGCTAGGAAGAAAATGAAAATACAGAGTGACAACATGATGAAATTTTTTTAGAGACCACTACAGAATGAAAAAGTGGTCTTTAAGGCAGCCAGCCTCTGCTCCTACATTGGCAATTAAAACTACCAGTTTTGTTTGCGAAAATAAATCATCTTTAGCCAATTCTCAACACTCATTCCTGTTCCGCTTTGTCACATATTCCAATGTTTGAGTGATGGAAGCCTTCAGGATGGCGAGCCATTCTTACATCCTAAGTATCCTACGTGTCCTTCATCACACCAAAGTTCTCTCTGTATGGCTCGTCCAGAGCTCTGATTTAATAAAATACATGTCCATGAACTCTATTAGGCCCAGTAAACACGGTTTTATGAAGAGGTTGCCTGCATATGGAAGGGAGGGAGGGAGGGAAGGACCTCACACACATCTGCTTAGCCAGATTCTTCTCTTCAACTTTTTTTAAAAAAATTAACAGTGAAAAAAGGAAAACCACATGAACCATGCTAACAATAATTGTGTAAATGAAGACAACTTTAAAGGGTAACAGGACCAGAGGAGTCAAGTACACTGGTGCCAATTTATTAAAGTCAGAGCAAACACTTTTTCTTCCTGTTAACAAACTATTAAAGTGTTACTGTCTAGGCCACCAGTTCCAATTCCTCGGAGTTTGTTTTTTTGGGGGGTTGTTTAGTTTTTTTCTGGTTTGCCTTGTTTTGCTTAACTCTTTTTGCAAATTATACTTTACAGGTATGAGAAAGTTAGGCTAAATTAGGAATTTGATGATTTCTGTGGATGTACTGTCCTCAAATAAACTTTATGAATAATCCTTAAATTTGTATTTTTGTATCGATAAATCCTTTCTCTGACCTCTCCCTTCAGTTATTGAGGGTAGAGGGTGAATCTCACATTTTTCAAACAGGAAGCCTGATGACTGACTGATCAATGATAAGTGATGTCCCTCGAAGGCACAGATTTTAGCATTTCTTTGGGTTCCTTCACAGTGTCTATCGAGGTGCTAGAGGCCATAGAAGGTATCCAGTCAATTCTGGTTTAATGTAAAAAAGGTAGGCGTGTGCAAGGCATCTTCTGGCTTTTCTCAGGTTAAGCATACAACTGGAGTTGACTCTTTTAAATATACGGCCATCATTGAATAATTGACATGTGGAAGTCGGACTAGGTTGGTGGGGAATGGGTTCAATTTTGCTAAAATGTACAGCATTTGGGCGTTTTTTCATAGTATCTTTTGATTCCAACTTTCCACTTGAAAAATTTTTATCCAAATAAAATCAAGCATCCCACAAACATTTAATTTAAATGGAGAAGGAACAATGTACAACAATGAGGGAAAAAACCTACACAAAGACAACTAAATTGGGGAAGTGAAGAAGGAAGAATTGATTAGATTGTGTTAGAGTAATTAAGGGAACCAGCTTAATGCAAAGGTATCTATCTAGTTCTCCTCCCCTTCAGTTCCTATATTGTTCAGAGATTGAGAGGTGGAAGGGCCCCTAAACCACAAGACAAAACAAAAAGTTGGTCGATTTGTACTGCATGAGGTTTTTGGGTATACTTTCATATCCCCACAGGCATGAACCAAACAAACATGAAGTTGGAAAATTTCTCACTGGTAAGTGACAACTCACTTGAGTTTCTAAAAACCAACGGATGACCCTGAAAATAGAACCAGTTAGAAGTTTATGGGCCCCAGTTCAGTTCAAGTCACTTGTCCACCATCTTGAAAAGCCTGTCTATCAGTAAAAGGGTCTACAAAAAGTCACAAGCAAAAAAACTGGCATGAATAAGGGAAATTTAGCTTAGATTCTACTTTGAAATACATTTTTAGCACTAGGTACAACTTCCTAATTATATAAAGTAATTCAATTATATTCCTAGAGTACAATACATACCTTACCACTGGGAAAGATAATGGCTTAGGTTCTTAGAGACCTTTATCCATTCTTCCTATAACCTGGATGTTAAAACTTGGAGTTCTTAAACAACTGCATATAATTTCAGGTTCATATGCAGACCTTTCTCTTTCTGTATGTTGAAATACTGATGTTTGTTAATGATGATTAAATTAAATTCAAATTAAATTAAAAAGAATTTCAAATATTTCTAAAAGGTAGTAAGGAAAACTACTTACTGGACTTTGGATCCAAAACTGACTATATTTATGTTTTCCTCTCTGCTCAAAATACATTTTTCAAGAACTCAGCCCCGAGACAGGACAATGGGTAGATTATTTGGGCAAATCCTGCCTCAGACACTTGCTATATGAGAGATCCTGAATCACTTAACCACAAGTCACTGAGCCTTTTGGAGTCTTTTTCCATTTGTAAAATGCTGGGGAGGGGGCAGCTATGCACAGTGACAGAATAGAGTACCAGCTCTGGAGTCAGGAGGACCTGAGTTCAAATCTGCCTCAGACACAACACAAAACTAACCATGTGAACTTGGGCAAGTCACTTAACCCCAACTGCCCTGCCCTCCCCCCTCCAAAAACAAAACCATAAAATGGGTGGGGAATCAATCTCATGGGTCAAAGGTACCTTCCAGCTCTAAATCTATGATTCCTTGATCCTAAATCTAATTCAAACTCCTTTGCCTGGCACCACTTTATCACCCCAACTTCACTCCATTACCCTCCTCCCACCATTTTATACCTAAATTGGACTACTTTGTTTTTCAGACACTTTGCAGTTTCCTCCCTCCCTGTCTTTGTCCACATTGTTCTATGAGCCTGCCATGACATCCCACTGACCGTTCTCAAGGAGTGTCCAAAGTTCTTAAACAACAGTATCCTGAATGGGGGAGGGATAGTGTCAAGTTTGGGAGAGTTTGGGAAAGCAGTCTTCTAGAGAGAAAGAGCGAAGTCCTAAACACTCCCTTGAAAAGAAGACCCCACTGGAGTAGCAGTAAGGAACCAAGCTGCCATATATGGAGAATGAAAAGACTAGAACTTTGCCCTCCCCTACTACCAGGAAAGCAACTCCAGCCTAGCTTCCTACAGGGAGGCAGGTGCTCAAGTCCCTAGGGCAGTACCCTAACACTGAAGCCCTCCATACAGTGCCATCAAATGTGTTATACTTTATTGGATCCTGACTCAAAACATGAGAGCCAGTGTAGAAGGAAGAAATCTATACTGAAATCATTAAGGCTTTTAACATTCTGCAACCAACCTAATTTCCAGGATCCCTCATATACCTCACCCTCCAGACAAAAACATGAAATGATAAAACAAGCATTTCCCTAGGAGTCAAGAGGACCCCAGTTCAAATCTTATCTCTGATACTAGCTATGTGACCTTGGTCAAGTCACTTTCTTAACCTGTCAAAGCCTCTGTTTCTTTTTCTATATATAAAAGGCCAGATTAGATGGCTGCTCTAGGCCTAAGGTCCTATTTGCTGTTCCTACAACTTTGAATCCCATCCTCTGTGCTTCCATGTGCTGGTAAAACCATCTCCCCACCCCCAAGGCCTGGAATGATTTCCCTTCAAATCTCACCCTCTTAAAATCTCTAGTTCTCCTGAAGGCTGAGCTCAAATTCCGAGTCCTTCACAAGGCCCTTCCTGATTCCCCCTCCCCACGTCTTTACTGTTATCTCCCCAACCCACCCTGTGAATCATTTTATACTTACTTTATATGTATTTCATACCGACTTACATGTTTCATGTTTTCCCCCTCTGTAGGTTCTGAAGGTCATTCCAGGCTTTCCATTTTGCCTTTGTGTGTGCAACCCAGTATCCAGGACAGAGCTCTCTACCCACAGTAGGGGCTTAATTATAGAATGCAAACAACCAGAAAGCAAAGATGTATCTCATTTGTGCGGCTGCATCCCCATCACCTAACAATGCATAGCACATAGTAGGCTCTCAACAATCCTTTGACTACCTAACTCAAGAAGGTTGTAAGGGAAGTGTTTTGCAAACTATGAAGTATAAACATGGACTATTTATTATTCCTATAATTCAGAGGTGGTAATTTGATAGTTCTACTATGTCTAAACAGTTCTGAACTTTGTGCTGCTGCAAATAGGAATTTCAGAGCAAAATAGCATATGACAGAACCTTCATTACACAGATTAAAGTCCTTATCTGGTTCAAACACAACATCACTAAAACACACACAAGCCCATGAGAGGAGGCCCATAATAAATGTTAGTCTGTTATACTGATGCTATCTCATCTTCTTCTTAATCTTGTTTATGGGGCCATTCATTTTCTTCATATAAGAAAAAAAAAGCTTCCTTATTCAATACTGTTTCCCTTGCATCCCAAAGCAAACACAAATCAGAGAACTGAGGTTATCCAAATAGAATCATGGCAAGAGCGCTTGCATCAATTTCCCAGTCAAGAAGGACTATCGGGCGCTCTGATCTCAAAGCCCCACCCGTGGCCATTTTTAGCGTGCTGATCATGCTGAAGTTCCATCAGGGTCTTCCAATCTACATGGAATTATTATTCCCTGGCTCTCAACAACTTCATGAATGCCCTCTCGATATAAAAGTGAGGATCCAAATGATCGTAGAAGAGAGGCGTCAAGGGGAAGGAGAGAGAGGACGGATGCACCAGCCGCTTCATTACCACATCGCTTGGTAAACAAAAATTTAAAGGATGATCCAATTTGATCCAAGAAGCATTTATTAAGTACCTACTATGTTCTAGGTGCTGAGCAAGGTACTAGGCTTATAAATACAAAAGTTAAGACAGACTGACTTACTACTAATCGACCTTTTTTCCAAAGTTCTCAAAGGCTTTTTGTGTCACGGACCCTTCTGGCGGTTGAGTGAAGTCCATGGAGCCCTTTGCAAAATAATGTGTTTAAATAATTGAAGGAAATGCTAAATTTTGGAGGTTAGTGAAAAATAAAGATGTAATTTGTTTCTCATACGAGTTCACAGAACTCCTGGAATCTATCAACAGAATGCCCCCCCCACCCTGGGCATGTACGGGATACAACAGGAAAATCTGTTTAATTTATATCTTTATATTGACAATACTTTAGTCGTTTTTCAGTCAGGTCTGACTCTTCGTGACCCCCATATTTGGGGTTTTCTTGACAAAGACACTGGAGTGATTTTCCATTTCTTTCTCCAGCTCATTTTACAGATGAGGAAACTGAGGCAAACAGGGTTAAGTGACTTGCCCAGGGTCACACAGTTAGCAAGTTTCAGAGGCTTGTGAACTCAGGGAGTTGAGCCCCCTGACTCCAGGCCTGGCATTCTGTCCTCTTGGCCAGCCCACTGCCCTGGCCACATAGATTCTAGCCGTCTTTCACCCCAGTACCTTTACACAAGTCGTGCTCCATACCCGGGACGTATTCCCATCCTTCACTTCCTAGAATCCCCTGGTTTCCTTCAAAGCTCAGCTCAAATGCCGTTTCCTTCAAGAGGGAGAGTTTCTATAGCCCCTACTCTGGGCTAGGCACTGTGCTGAACACTTTTACAAATAAATACGATCTCATTTTATCCTCACAACAACACTCTGCGGTAGGTGCTCTTAATATTATTATTCCCATTTTACAAGTGAGGAAACTGAGGCCAACAAAGGCTAAGTGACTTGCCCAGGGTCACACAGATAGTAAGTGTCTGAGGCTGGATTTGAACTCAGGTCTTCCTGACTCCAGGCCCAGTGTTCTATCCGCTGAGCCACCGAGCTGCCTTTTATGTCCTGATCTGATCTGATTGATTCTACTATTTCTTTACTAACTTGCTTTTATTTTGAATAAACCTAAATACGTATGTATTGCACACCTGGATAAAAACTAAGATTCTTTGACTTTTGTCTTTCTATCTCCAGCACATGGCACATCGCCTGGCATTCACTAGGCACTTAATAAATGCATTTGTGGGTTCATGGACTGATTGCTGCACATTAATTACATCTTCTCAGTTTAAATTCACCACAGCAGACAGACACAAAAACTTAAAACTAGGGACTTCTTTGTGGGCTCATGTTTCATAGCTCAGCCATAAAGTCCATCAAATGAGTGAAAAAAACATACAGATACTAAATTTTAAAAGAAACCCTTTAATTTGTGAAAATGTCTTAGTTTCTAAATTAGAACTTACTGATTTGAAAAGCCATACCCTGAACCAACATTTTGGATGACCACCCACCAACAAGGATTCTTTTTTTGCTTTTGGCCATGAAAGAAGACACATGGAGGGTAAGGGGATTGGGTCCCAAAGACCTAGAAGGATCTCCAACTACCCAACCAAGGACTTCTTTAAAGGAGCAGAAAAGGAATTAATGCAAACAAGATTGAAAAATCAGCTTTTAATATTCTATAAAGTTTGCTATATGGGAAGATGCAGCTCAGTCTTCGAGTTGAAAGATGAACCATTTTACTGCTTTTTTTTTAGTCTTTCTTTGTCTAGTTGCATATACATCACTGCAGGATGCGCTTCCATAGACTCCAGAGGTAACAGAGGCCTCTGTCTAGCAAGGAACCTACTTAAGAAGAGAAGAGAGAAAAAAAGAGGGAGAGAAAGAAGGAGGAGCCAGTGTTCAAAGGAAGGAGGACTTCCCCTTTCAATGTTCTCATCTCAAAGGAAGATATGATGAGGAAAGTTTTCACTGACATTGTGAAATAAGTCTTTCAGGTTTCAGAAAATGTACATTTATAATCATACGAGATAAGATTCACCTGAATACCATAGCAGACTCCCAAAGTGGCAGCAAGGATCCACCCCTGGAACTAGAAACCTAAGTTTCCTTCTTTTTTTTTTTTTGCTTTTTGGAGGGGGAAAGGTAGGGCAATTGGAGTTAGGTGACTTGCCCAAGGTCACACTGCTAGTAAGTATTAAGTGTCTGAGGCCAGATTTGGACTCAGATCCTCCTGACTCCAGGGCCAGTGCTCCATTCACTGTGCCACGTAGCTGACCCAGTTTCCTTCTTTCTATGTCTTCCTCCCAGATAGTCCCCTGAAGTTACAACTATAGATATTTATGTTTCTGTGGGTTTTTTTTTTAATTTCTGGAAAGCTGTTATTGAAATCAAAATAGGATGATAAAAAGGATGTCTCTGGTTTCTGAGGTTCATTGAACAAAGAGGTCCTCCCTACCTGGGATGCTGATGGATAACAGATTCTTGACATCTCTTTAAATGTTCACTCCCCTGGTCTTTCCAAGTGCTGTTAAAAATCCATTGAAGGCACCAGCGGGGAAGGCTTCAAGGCTACCTCCTAACACCAAAGGGGTGGCAATGACTTTGTCTAGACCCAGGAAAAAAAAACAAGAGGACCCCTTATTTACGTCCCTGTTCTCATTAGGTCCCCACAGGCTGAGCTAGTGCCTCGTAAAGCATAGCTTTGGCTGCTTCTTTCCAGGAACAGATGGATTTCAGCAAGATCCTGCAAACGGACCCGGTGAACGAACGTAAACTGCTTTCTTGCTGGCATTTTCCAGAGCACATGTGGCACTAGTTGGGAAGCAAAGCATGGGAGGGGAAGAGGAGAGCATTTGTAAATTAACCGACCACCAGGTCCGTTTTCTCTCAAACAAAAAATAGAGAACCTTAAGCAAAAGCAAAATGGAGGTTCTCAACTGGCAACAGAACGTCCCTAAACAACTTTCTTAAACTTGATCATTCCTCCCCCTACTCCCTCACCTTATACATTAAATCAGGGGTGGGGAACCTGCATTAAATTGTTTGATTCTTTTGTTTATGGATGCCTTTGGAAGGGACGCCAAAGCCTTCAGGTTCATCTTTGGTGCCAAAATCAAAAAGAAATAGGGCTTACATTAAAATACCTGAAAATTACATATTGACTTAGAAAAGCACAAATTAGCATTATCTATGTTTTATTGTTTGATGCCTCTAGCTCAAAGGCCTAATCATCTCTACAGAACAAGTACTTTTAAAAACAAAGAAACAACAGCAATTCAAAGACTGTCAACTCTGAAGGCAAACTTTTATTCCAGGACCTATGACGATCCACACTTTGGAAATGACCAAAAACCCTACATCGCCTCTCACCCTTCAACCAAAATAAATAACGACTCTCTGACTTCCCTGCAAAATAACTGCTAGCTAGGGTTTATATTTAGTTTGGATACGTATCTGTGTTATCTTCTACCTTAATGGCTAAGCCAGTCCACTGCAATGGTGAAAACCCTCAAAATCCAGGCCTTAAATGGGCCTGAGAGATTAGGAAAATAGTTATTTTCTCTATCTCCTGTTTTTTTGAGCAGACAGTACATTTTTTCCATTCGATGTCATTTTCAAAATGACACCGTTTTTGCAGCAATAATGCAGCTGTTCACAGGGAAAAGAAAAGGAAAAGCAGAGGGGCCTGTTTTATTGGGGAGTGCAAGTATTTTCTGAGTTGTAAGTATCCATCTTTGCCCTCTGCCCCTTTCTCCTCTGGACAATACCCAACTCCCCTGGCAACACCAGCTAGTGCAAGGGCATCCGGTCCATTGCCAGTGTGAAGGAGCTGCTGTTTATCTGCTGCTCCTGAACAGTTCCCCCCAGGGATGAAATAAGGTAATAAGAGTTTGGAGCAAAGGCCTATATCCATGAAGAGGATTCTTAGTTTTAAAAGGTCAAAAGTCATCCCTTACTCAAGTTCTGGCGTTGTACAGATCCATTTAAAGTGGGAGAAGTCTCTTAGAGGGCATCATTTGACAGGAGGAGATTGAGGCCCAGAGAGGTCCAGTGACTTGGCCAAAGTCACCCACCAAGAGGCTGGATTCCACTTGAAGTCTTCTGACACCAGATTCAGTGGCACTCTCTCCAGTGGCTCAAAGAAAATTCGAGGATGAGCCAAGTGCCCAGAAGGCAGTGTATGTGTGATGCATGTTACACAGAGAGATTATATGTAAACCAGATTCCAAAAGTAAAGTTTCAGTCTTGTGGGAAAGGTACAAAAATCAAGCAGCTTAATTCTAGGGGCACTGGTTAAAAATTGCCCTGGATACAGATGCATTCTCAAACAATATTTGAGGATTGTTTTTCCATTGATCACTTTATTTACTTAATAGCTAGCTGCTATATTATTTTAGGGGTCACTAGCACTACCAAAAATAATGTGACTTTGGCAGAAAAAGAGATATAAAATATGCTTAGAGTTAATTTTGTTAGAAAGGACTTAACTGATTTACAACATGCCCCCTCAAAAATCACTGTCGAGAACATTAAGCGCCAATATAGACATGGCCCACTAAAAGCAACTTTATCCAACACCTTGCAAAATTCATAATCTGGCCAACAAGCCTACTCTGGAGACACCAAACTTTGCCTCTGCTTCATCTGGGAGAGATGGATGACAGCCTAAAGCCAGATTTTAAGTGGTCTGTGTCATACTTACCTGCCCGGATCTTGTCATTTGACCTCTATGGGCCTAGATTTCCTCATCCATAAAATAAGGAAGTTGGTTGTCAACAGCTCGAAGGTTCCTTCCAGCTCTTGATTTATGCCCCTATGATATCCAAATCAAGAAATGACCACTAGGGCAGGGGCTGCCATCCTTCCAAACCAAGTTACAGACTCATGTTCTGGTGAAAAGTGACACAGTGATGTTCGCAGCCCCCCGCCACATACACGCACATAGTAGGGGGAGAATGATGGGGAAGAAGTCCAAAATACAATCTATAACTGATAGGTTGATTCTTTATACAGGGTTTGGATGCCCCCCGTCTGTCATAGGCCTCCCCCAAGTTCAACCAGTCTGTGGTTCCTTTTGCTCACTCAGTTCACAACTTCCTGCCTAACGTTTGCTTCCTTGCCAAGTTCACGGGCCCCTAAATGGTGGCGGTAACAACAATTCCTATGAGTCTGAGGGGGAAAGGAAGGGACAAGGGCAAGGTGGTCAGGGAACATCTTTTAACAGTAACAGAATTTCAGACTTGGTGGGGATCACCCGATCCAAACCATACCCCAAAAATAATATCTAGTACAATATAACAGAAAAGATATCATCTAACCTTTGCTAAAAAAAACCTTCTATGAGGGAAAACTCGCCCCATCTGCCCCCAAGCAGCTCCTTCCGTTTGTGGATAGCTCTAATCCTTAGGAAGTTTTTCCTTTAATCCAGTCTAAATCCACTGCTTTGCAATTTCCATTCATTGTCTCTGGTTTTCTTTGCCCCTCTGGATTAAATTAAACAAATCAAATCCCTCTTCCACATGACAGTGTTTCATATTCTTGAAAACACTATTACATCTCTCTCCCCCCTCCCCAGTCTTAGCTTCTTCTGGCTAAACATCCCCAATCCATTCCATACATCCTCATATGGCACAGTCTCAGATGGCGGTAGACAGCAACTGTCACAAGAACATGGAAGGGGTTTATCGGTGACAACTAGCCAACATGCCACTGAAAATCTAGCCCTGTGCCAACTTTAAGCAAGCATGACATCAGCCACCAACTGGCTGCAGAAACAGCTAATGGTTAGAGAAGGCACTCTTAATTCCTATACCCTGTATCACAACTGGTTCCAGGCAACAGGACCAAATGAATTAACATATATAAAGTGCTTTACAAACTTTAAGGAGTTATATAAATGCTGGCTATTGGTGGCTGCTGCTGTTTGTCATTTGTTTTCGAAGAGGACCCATGATATCACAAGGTGATGTCTTGACTTGTGCGTGAATTGAATTTAAGTGAGGCAGAGTTGTACAAAATCATCAGCCTCATTTTCTTTTCCAGAGTCATCAAAGTCCAGAGGCAAGACAAAAGTCAACATGACTGGCCGATGGCCCAGAATGCAGTAGATGAGGTACCTTAGCCTCTTTGATGGCCGACTAAGCTCTACACACTATACAACTGCTTCAGCCTCCTTTGTAGACTCTGAAACAAGCTGTTCTCATCTACTCATTCCTCAAGGGAAAGTCTTCCCATACTTGGGGCAGACATCCCCTAATTCACTGACAGATCTGAGACCTGTACAGCCCAAGTCCATTTTCAGGGGGAAGGGGAAAGGAGTGGTATTGAACACGCTACACCTTCTTGGAGCCACAGGTGAGTGTTGAATGTCAGGTGGACACCAAAGGTAGATGAGCAGCCCTGAAAAAGGATTGGCAAGCCCTCACACGAGAGGTGCTAGTTAGTCCTACCTGAACACCATACACCCCTATCTATTGGTATTATCATTACACCTATTACTTAGTCTATGAAAAACAAGAGACATTACAAAATCTCATCAGCACCACAATTAAAGGGGCTCTCTTTGAGGGAGTACCTACCCCTACCTTCCAGTCATATTTTGGGCAGAAGGAATAGAAGATACCTGGTTAGTCATGTCCTTAAAAGAAGCAATACAGTTTAAGACACAAGCCAGTCAAAAACAAAGGGTCATTATGATTTAGAAAGGCTGAGATTGTAGACAGACCATGCAAATGACCTTGATCCAGAATAAGGTGAGTAAATTCTAAATAAAAACTCATGCCTTTCTCCAGTATGCCATGGAATGGGCTGTTACAAGCCAAGCTAACAACTCTGGGGAGGGCAGCTAGGTGGCACAGTGGATAAGAGTACAGGGCTGGGAGTCAAGAAGACTCATCTTTCTGAGTTCAAATCCAGCTTTGGCACACCTTGGCTGTGTGATCCTGGGCAAGTCACTTAATTCTATTTGTCTCAGTTTCCTCATCTGTAAAATGATCTAGAGAAGGAAATGGCAAACCACTCCAGTATCTCTGCCAATAAAACACCAAATGGGGTCATGGAGAGTTGGACACAGCTGAAAACAGCAAATCAGACTCTCATCACCTTTCACCACCGCTGCAACAGCCTAAATTGGTTTCCCTGCTTCCAGTCTCTCCCCTTTCCATTATAACCTCTAAATCAGTGGTTCTAAACCTTCCTAATGCCATGACCCTTTAATACTCGTATGTAGGCATATCTGCACGTGGGCAGACCTGCCTGGAGACGGATAGAGGAGCGGCGTCTTGGTTCTTAAGACCATCGGAAATATGTGTTTTTCAATGGTCTTAGGCGACCCCTGTGAAAGGGTTGTTTGACCCCCAAAGGGGTTGCAACCCACAGGTTGAGAGCCACTGCTCTAAATAGTGGTTAAATCCCCAGTAATACCACTTCTGGGGCTGTATCCCAAAGAGATCACAGAAGCAGGAGGAAGATCCATACATACAAAAACATTTATTGCAGCTCTTTGTGGTGGCAAAAAACTGGAAATTAAGGGGATGCCCATCAATTGGGGAATGGCTAAACAAGTTGTGTTACATGAATGTAATCGAATACTATTGTACTATAAGAAATGGGGAGGAGACGGTCTTCATATTCACCTGGAGAGCCTTATACAAACTGATGCTAAGCGAGAAGAGCAGAATCAGGAAAAATCTGTACACAATCACAGACACATCATGTGTGATGACCAACTTTGATAAAGTGGACTCTTCTCAGCAACGCACAGGTATAAGACAACTCTACAAGTCTCAGGATGGAAGGAGATACCTACATTCAGAGAAAGATCTAG
>CM053583.1:99758140-99800699 GCA_028627135.1 Pseudochirops cupreus | reverse complement strand
AATAAATAAATAGTAGTCAAATCAATATATCAACAATCAATCAGTAAACATTTATTAAGCCCTTACTATTGCCTCTAGCATAAATCCTCAGAATGACATTTGAAGTCCTCAGTAATAATCTTGCTTCCACTACCTTTGAAATCTTATTTCACACACTTTTCTTTTCTTTTTGGGGGGGACGGGGGAACGCAGGGCAATTGGGGTTAAATGAGTTGCCCAAGGTCACTCGGCTAGTAAGTGTTAAGTGTATGAAGCTGGATTTGAACTCAAGTCCTCCTGACTCCAGGGCCGGTGCTCTATTCACTGCGCCACCTCACCACTCCATTTCACACACTTTTCAATCCAAACCAGCTATACCCTCTCCATCCTTGCTGTTTCCTGCCTGTCCCTGGGCCACCTCCCTCCTCTCCTCCCCGCCCCCCATTTCTCGAATGTACTTCCCTCCGTAACTCTCCACCTGTGGTGGAGGTATAGACCACTATCTTCTATGCTATACCAAGATAAGCTCCAAATGGGTACATGACTCAGATATTAAAGGCAGCATCATGGACAAATGGAATAAACAAGGAAATTACCTGTTGGATCTACAGATAGGGAAAGAGCTCATTAGTAAACAATAGAGGTTCACAGGAGGTAAAACAGAAAATGCTGATCATATGAAATATAAAAGTTTTTGTACTAACAAAATCAATGCAGATAAAATCAGAAGGTGCAGATAAATGGGAGGAAAAAACAGTCTTTACCACGAGTTTCTCTGATAAAGGCCTCATTTGTCAAATACATAGGGATCTATATTGATCTATATTGATTCAATATATTGATTCAATCATATTCTATATGACATCCATTCCTCACTTGATAAATGGTCAAAGGATATGAACAGACACTTTTTAGAGGAAGAAATCCAAATTTTCTGTAGCAATCTGAAAAAATGTCTATATCTCTAACAAGTAAGAGAAATGCTGGGATACCACCTCATACCCATTAGATTGGCAAAACTGAGAAAAAGGGAAAATGACATGCTGGAAGGGCTGTGGGAAAACAGGTACATTAATGTACTATTGGTGTAGTTGTGAACTAGTCTGCCCATTCTTGAAAGCCATTTAGACCAAAAAACTATTACTATGCATGCTTTGTGACCCTGTAATATTGCTACTAGGTATATACCCCAAAGAAATCAAAAGAAAAGGAAAAAGTTCTCTTTTTAATAGCTATAATTCCTTCTTTTGTGATGGCAAAGAACTTAAAACTGTGGGACCATGAATTGGGGAATGACCAAACAAGTTACAGTATACAAATGTGATGGAATATTATTGAACTGTACAAAATGATGAAGGGGACGTTTCAAAGAAATCTTGGAAGATTCTTATGAACTGAATGATGCAGACCGAAATAAGCAGAACCAGGAGAATGATTTATACAGTAACAATTATTTTGTAAAGATAACTAACTTGGAAAGACTTAGGAATTCTGACCAACACAATGGCCAAGTACAGTTCCAGCAGACTAAAGATGAAACGTATTACCCATTTCCTGAAAGAAATCTGATGGTCTCACAGAGTCAAGAGTGAGGCTTATTTTTGAAATGTCCAAAGTGGGAATTTATTCAGCTATAAGTCTCTGTTTTTCTTGCTTTCCCATTAGGGGTATACGGAAGGTAGGTGGAAGGCAGACAAGATAGATCCTCAACTGAAAAAAATTTAATTTAATAAAATAAATGAAAATAAAGTTACTTAGTTTCCTTCAGAATTCGACACAAGAACCTTCCCTGATTCTCCCTCTGCTCCTTTCTTAGTTCTCCCTCGCTCCTGAAATCATTTTGCATGTACTTTGTATTTCCATATCTGGCTATATGTTGTATCATTTCTTTTTTAAAAAATTTAATTAATTAATTTATTTTTATTTTTACTTATTTATTTACTTTTAGTTTACAACATTCAGTTTCACAAGCTTTTGAGTTCCGAATTTTCTCCCCACCCTCTTCCCCCTCCCCCTGTTGTATCATTTCTGCCCACAGTAAGCACCCTCAGACTGTAAGTCCTTTGAGGGCAGGGATGGTTTCTTTTTTATCTTTTGATTCCCAGAACTTTATATTTGTTGTAGAAAAGGGAGAGAATTTGAGACCAATCCAATCTACCCCCCCCCATTTTACATGATAAGAGAACTGAGGCCCAGGTTGCCAAAGGGCTACCCAGCATCCAAATCCATTATCTTCCATCTCCAAAGACAACACTCTTAAAATGATTGTGATGTAAAGACAAAAGGCATCAATTAAACTTTAAAAATAAAAATAAATGTTTGTAGAATGGAACTTGCCTACTATACTATACTATCCATTCTATACTAAATAAATATTTTCGTGTAATGTCTTCCCTTTGTTAAATAAAACCCAGAAACAAAATCTAAAGACCGAGAAGCCACAGCAAGAAGACGAAAAGTAAGAGAGGACATGGATGCTTGAATCAGGCAACAAGAAAAGCTCGCCGTGGCAGAAAGAATTACTTAGGGACCAGCACTTGGATAGCCACTTCAGTTAACCTAGCCAGGTTTTTTGTTTTTGGGTTTTTTTTTTTAGCATGTCAGCAATTTACTTAACAGACACTGGCAATTATACTTATCCAAGGATTTTAGGGGAAAGGGTTGTTGGGTTTTTCACTTTTTTTTTTAAATATGAAGTAATAATCTGGGAGTGGGACACGAATGAAAAACTCAAGGAAAACAAATCTCCGAATGTCATTTGTAAAATGGACTCTGTGCCCTCTCCATTCCACCTCTCAATCTATAGTCCAATGAATCTAATACTCTTAGGCCTCCCACTGACCAACGTCCCTTGCCTACAAGAGTCAGGTGTCGAACCCAAAAGGAACGCTTAACGAGAAAATGTTAAGAATACAGTACAAACTTTGCCAGAGTTCTGTATCTGGAAAGTTAATGCAAACCTGAAAAAACAGATTTTCTTTAGTGAGCAAATCTGCCTGGCTTTTACACCTAGAATTTGGCCTAACACTGGGTCTCCCTGACAAACTCTGGCAACTCCGCATACGGGCACAGACTTCTCAATTCCCCAGGCTTTCTAAAGTGTAAAATTTTGCAACGTTTACCAGCCATAGCTAGAACACAAATGAAACTTCTCAAGCACATCTGAATTAAATCTGGTTAGATATATCCCATGTCCTAGAAATCTATCAATGCTCCTTCTTAGAAGGCACACTCAGGAAATACACCTCTGTGGTCAGTATAAAATACTAAATTAGCTGCATCGGCAAATGTTTTAAACACTTTCATTTCTTAGAGACGAATCTTATTTTTTTTAAACCAGATTTCTAAACTGCTAGTCAGATGATAAAGTCCCATAGTTCATTTTGTAACCATTCTCTATTTGAATAAACAAAATAGAAAATAATAGAAAAAAAAACAATTAAATTGGTTTAATAGCACACTAATGGACAAAATTAGCTTATTCAAATTTGTTTCTGCATTGCATTTATCAGAACCCTTGCTGGTCAATTTGCTTAATAGGTTTTTACTTTTCTCTTAAATTTTTCTTTGGTGACAATCACTCAAAAAAAACAAACAAACACACCACATTAAACCTGCTTCCATTTTCAAAAAAAAAACATTAATGATCAAATATAGGTTTGAAATTGTTTCTTCTCGGTCTCTTTGTAGAAAACAAAAATAAATCATTTCTGTAAGAACTCTATTATCATCCTCTATTTTCACAGATAAAAGATGTTTCCCATCTACTCTTCAAGAAAGCTCTGCTTTTACACTATATGGCTTTAGAATAATGGGCTTCCCTGGGGGGAGGGGAGAGAATGGCCCATTCCAAAATTGTAGCCTTTTACTATGTAATTTAAATCAATGACCAGTTGGAGGAGACTCAATTGAGGAAGGAAATTTAGTATTTTTGGAAATCTGAATTAATATTATGTCAAGCCCTGGCAGTATTTTTATCAAATGACTATAATTAGAGATATGCAAATTTTTCTCCCTGACAAAAGCCAAGGGAAGAAAAAAAAAGCACATAATTGAGTAATGATGTTATCTTCGTTAGACAATATTAAAAACACACATGTGGTTCAATACTTTTAAATCTAGGAAACATCGTTATCTTTAACAGAACTCAAGAAACATTACTCTAACCAATCTGGTGTCTAGATGGGTCAATGAATAACAGTTTTTCCATAATAATGACAGTAAGAATAACTTTGAGACTTCCAAAAAGTATTCCTTACTTTAACCCTGTGAAACAGGCACCATTATTATCCTCTCTAAAATAAGAAAACTGAGATTGGAGGTCATACAGATGATAAGTATCGGGGCAGAATTCAAACTTGGGACTTCCTGACTCTTCACCACCAACTCCCCTTATGCAGCAGCAGACACCCTCAAAAGGCTTATATTTTGCTATGGTGCCTAATATGTTCACAGATAAATAAACACAGTAGATACACAAAATGCATAGAAAGTGATGGGGGAGGGTAACACCCTGAGGAATCCAGAAAGGTCTTTTGAGCAATATGGCCTTGAAGGGAAGGATGAGGTTTCCAAAAATAATGGAGGTGCCAATGAGAGCATTCCAGGTTAAGAAGCAACCCTGTTTGGGGGAGTTAATGTGCAACCATCCTGGAAAAGACAGGCTGGGGCAAGATTGTGAAGACCTTTAAATGCCAAGACAGAGTATGCATTTTATCCAGAGCCAACCAGGGCCTACAGAGAAGATGACAAATGATTATCACGAGCTTAGAAAGTTAATGCCAGGCAGCCTGAAGCGCTGTGAGTGAGGGGGGGCTGGTTGTTTCCCTTCACGGTTTAACATTTCATTATTCTCAAATTCCCACCTATCATTTCTTCTTTAATAGCTTCCTTAGTACAGAGTCCGCTATCGCTGATGCAAGTTTTCAAGATGGTGCCGTGGGCTGGTCTGGGCTCTACCCAGAGATAGCTCAACCCTGTGACCCTGAGGAAGGCCCTTAGACCCACTCAGCTGCCTCAACTGGAAGAAAAGAGGAAACTGAAATAAATGATCTCTAAGGCCCCGTCATTATAGAAACTTCATTCAGTTCCAGAAGAGCTGCTGGCTTTTAACCAAATTGGGCACAGTAAAGGATATCAGGCCACACCCACACCTTCAACTCAATCTATGAGTATCTGCTATCTTGAAATATGACATCTGAAGTCAGGGGACCTAGGGCTGAATCTCAGCTCTTCTGCAAACTAGCTGGCAGATGTAGGCCTGAAGTTTCCTTATCTATAAATTAATCCCTAAGGACTTCTTCCTGAGCTCCATGAATTCTATGTGCTGTTGTTTTCAGATGGGCCTAAGTCTTCCCCTCCCTGCTCTGAGATCTATTCCCCTAAAATTTTATGAATTTAACAATAACAAAAAACAAACCCATAATTTTACTTTTAAATAAATTTCATCCTGCTCTTTTCTTTCCCTTATATACGTTTATGTGTATGTGTATAAATGTGTGTGCGTGTATATAATGTATGTGTATATATAAACATATGTGTATATACACACGTGTGTATACACACACCTACACACACACACACTGAATCAACTAACACAGCTTTGTCCTTCTAGTGTTAACCTTTGCTCTACTAGCTCAGAGATGTTACTGGAAGATAGAAAGATATGGGTTAGAACAGGAGTTCTAAACCTGGCATTTGTAGAGTTTTAAAAACATATTTTTAGATAATTATTTATAATTATTTTCCTTTGTAATCTTATGTATTTTGTTCTATGAATTCAAAACCATTATTCTGAGAAGGGGTCCATAGGCTTCACCAGACTGCCAAAGGGGTCTAAGACAGAAAAAAATGTGGAGAACCTCTGGATTAAAAGATATAGACTAATGAGGACAGAGGTAGGGGGAATGGTATATTGGAAAGATCACTGGATCAGAAGGTCTGGAGCCAAATTACTGGCTTTGCCACTTATTGCATGGACCCCTTCACCTCCCTCAATGTCAGGTTATGTATCTGTAAACTGGGCTATTGCAGTAACAGTCTTCCCAGTGTTCCACCTGTCTCCAGTCTCTCCAAACCATCCTTAATACATACAACAAACTAACCTTCCTAATGCACACATCTGGCTATGTCACTACACTGGTCAAAATCTGCCAGGGGCTCCCTTACTGCCTATCTATGAAATGAGCTCCTCCTTGAAGGTACCACACGCAGTCAGACTTCATGCATGGTACAGGTACAAAACCAAAAGGCAACATTTACCTCCCCAGGCTGGCTCAAGTCCCAGCCCTGCCACCTGCTACACCAATGTGACTTTGGGCAAGTCACTTACCACTGGACCTCAGTTTCGTAAAATGAAACTGTTGGACTACAGAGATGGTCTTTAAAGTACCTGAAGTTCTAAATCTTACAGTTCTACCTTTCCAGCCAACTGTACATTACTTCAAACTTTCAAATTCTCCACACTAAAGTCTACTTTAATGGCTAAAGTACTATTAACTATACTAAAAGGACTTGTAGGTCTCCTTCTGAACACTCACTTCCATACATTTATAAAGACTGTTTCCAATGCTTGGGACACAAAACCTCCACGCCTGCTTCTTAAAATCCTTTCTTGTGCAAGGTAAAACCTCCATTAATGGCTTCCGACATGCTAGGAAAAGAAAACAAAAGTTTCTGCCCTCAATGAGCTTATATTCTCAGGGAGCAGGAGACTGAGGAGAAGTGTATAAATAAGTATAACCATGGAGCTTGTGAAGGAAAGAACAGCAACAACCTGGGGGAATTAGGAAAGACTTCCTCTACAAAGTAGCACCTGTGCCCCACCTGGAAGGAAGGCTGGGGATTCCGAGAGGCAGATAAGAAGGCATGGGTAAGGAGGTGCAATCCCTAATCCATGCAACAGTTACAGGTCTAGAGAGCTGGAATGGAGACTGAATGGAGACTAAGGAGAAGTAACAAAGCCTGAAAAGACAGGCTGGAATCAGATTTTTGGATGCACCAAATAATAGACCTACGAGTTTGCATTTTATCTGAAAAGGATCAGGAAAGTTCATCCTTAGGCAAGGAAGAAACCTGGTTATTTGACCTGTGCTTTAGGATGGCTATTTTGGAAACTTTTGGAGGATATATTGGTCAGGGGAAATCCTGGAATAAGGGAGATCAGTGGGGAGGCTATCACTAAAACAGTCAGGGTGAGGTGATGTAAGAGCCCAACCTGAGTCAAAAAAAGCAATTAAGAGGTGTTTGTAATAGCCTGGATGAGTGGTAATGATGAGATTTGGCAGGGGTAGAATCAATAAAACTTAATATCTGATGAGATACAGAGGATGAAGGAGAATCACAGATGAATAAGTGAACCCCAGTGACTGGGAGGCTAGTGGCATTCTCAACAAAAAGTGGGAAGTCTGGAGAAGAGGCACATTGAAAGGCGGACATAAACAATTCTATTTGAGGGAATATTGCATTTGAGAAGCCAGTGCGCCATCTGGAAGGAACTGGCCTACAGGAAGCTGACAAGCAGGCTAGCATTCCACAGAGAACCCGGGGCTTGAGATGTGTCATCTACAGCACACATGGGAGTCACGGGCCATGGGATAATCAGGACCCAAAGAAGTAGATAAGTCCTCCATTCGCCTGGCAAAGCAATCTTCCCAAAACACATATCTGACCATGGCACCCCACTACTCAATAAAGTCCAGTGGCTCTCCCTTACCCTCTAGTTCAATAAGAGCCAATGGCTTCCTATCACCTCCAGGATCAATTATAAAATCCTCTGGTGTTCAAAGCCTTTCATAGATCTTATGCCTCTCCTTCCCCCACCCCCACACTGTTCCATAAAAGTGTCATTGGCTTCCTTGCCATTCCTCAAAAAAGATACTCTGTCTCCTGGGGCATTTCCCACACATGGAATGCCCTCCTTCCTTATTTCTTCTTGGCTTCTTTCAAGTCCCTGATAAATTCCCACTTTCTAGAGGAAGCCTTTCCTAACACTTTCTAAGGGAAGACTTTCCTAATCCTTCTTAATTAAAGTGTCTCCCCTTGGCTGATTATTTCCAATTTATCTTGTTTATAACTTGTGGTACATAGTTTTTGGATGTTGTCTCTCCTATTAGTGAGGTTCTCCAAGGCACAGTATGTCTTTTACCTGAGACAACTCATCATCAATCTTCTCCAAAGTAGGATCTTTCTCCTCTTTCCTCTCCCTCTCTCCCTCTCTCTTTCTGTCTCTCTGTCTCTGTCTCTGTCTCTCTTCTCTCTCTCTCTGTCTCTCTCTGTCTCTCTCTCTGTCTCTGTCTCTCTGTCTCTCTCTCTCACACACATACACACACCCCTACACACCCCTACTACTCCACCCTTCAAGGTCTAGAAAACATATCTTTTATAAAGCAAAGTAAATGCATTTTAATTTGACCTTGAGAATCCTGCCACACCCCAATCACTGGAGGTCCTTGTATAGGACAGACCTGATTTGGGTATCACTCTGGCACTGGCTGAAGTTTCACTCTGCCCTCTTACATTTTCATTTGCCCTCTCCCACCACTGTTTGCTTTCTCTTCTGGGGCAGTGTCAGCAATTAGCTATCCACAGAAGGGCAGGTGCTCAGTGGTTTAAAGAGCAGTATCCTTTTTCGTTCGCTCCTCCCCATTCTTTGAAGATCTGCCACGTCCTGGGCAGCCACCTATTTGTCTGGTTATCACCAGAGTCTAAGTGCCCAAGATTCTTTGTGGAAAAAGTCCTCCAGTCTCATCCTCAACCCCCTTGAGACTGACCTTAGGACTGACTAGCCTTGGGATTGATTTTCCGAAGCTTACTCCACTTTGTACTGGCAGCTCTGCTCGGTCTCAACTCCACAGAACGAGATGCTTCTGTACTGGGTACCCCCTGTCATACCCCTCCAACCTCTGCCCTTTCCAGCTTCCTCTTGGATGCTATTTCACCCCATTATATCATAGGCTCCTTGAGAGCAGAGATTGTCTCTTTCTTATTTGTGCCCTCAAAATTAGCAGATGGCCCGGTACATAGCAAGCACTTAATAAACGCTTGCTGAATTAAATTAAATTATACCTTTCATATAGAGAAAGGATTCCAGCCAGGTAGCTATATCACTGGGACAAAAGAGGAACCTGTGTGTCAAGAGCCGCATTCAGTTACTTGGAACACTGATCAAAGTAAGGTTCTTAGACAATAATTTAAAGCAAATACATGTTGAACAATTCCCTTTATAAACAACTCTAAAAGATTTAACAACTCTGATCAATGCAATGAAAGCCTGAATTTGAGAGGACTGATGATAAAATGCTTACCCTGCCACTCCCACTCCTACCCTACCCCCTAGAAGAAAGGTGATAGATACCAAGTATAGAATGAGACATATTTTGACCAAGGTGGTCATTGGTTTTGCTTGATAATGAATATTTGATACAAAAGTTTTATTTTTTATTTTTTATTTTGTTGGGGGGGAGAAGGAGGAGGGACAAGATTTTTATTCACTGAAAAAATTAAATTAAAAAAATAAATATCTCTTTTCATGATGAGGCATGCTAACTGGGTTATCATTTTGCTTAAGACTGTAAAAATCTATCCTTTGAGAGAAGAATCAAGGTCAGCTTGGCTCTCCAGCAACAGATTCAAATCACCAGTGAGTATATGAATGAAACGCTCATTCAAGGTACTAACGACATTGCCAGCTATCGATGCTGGAGAACCACTGAGTAGTAACATGAATGATCCAAAAGAGAATTTCTAAAAATCATTAGCTGTTCTGTAGGGAAAAATTCATGTACTTCAAAGCCCAGTTTCCCTTCCTTCTTAATTATACTCTACCCAGAATGGTATTAAAATGAGTTTGCAAGCTTCCAGCGCCATGTCAGCTGATGTACCCAGAGGAGTGGACTGGTGGCTGGTGGGAAGCGAGGCTAGGATCAAAATAATATGCCAAAATATGTTAATTTAACTGGCATAGAGAATGACAAATATGAAGAACAGACAGAAACATGATGAGGCAAAGGTAAAAAGAATCTTAAGTACTACGTTCTTAATATAGCTATTACGACACTATCTAGAAACGTATGTTTATATATTTATATATAAACTGCTATAACATAAAAAAGACCATAAAGAATTTATATGTCATGTATTTCCAAGCTGGTGCTGATATCTACATTGTTTACACTGCTTGTCATAAAGCTACTTAATTTTTTCAAGTGTCAAATGAATAAACATCATTCATTCATTCAACAACCATTTAGTCAGTACATTCAAGGATAACAGAGATCGCTGAAAGTTGAGAGTTGATTCCATTAAGGGACTTGATGCACTCTACAATATACATATATAACATATAAAAAGCTAAGTTACTCATGTCACATTTGTTTGATCAGTCATCTGACTCAAACACACTTCTAAAAGTCAGAAGACCCATTGAATAGTTGGTTGTTATTTTTAAAGGCAGTTACTGTGGGACAGAGAAATAAAGGTTCTCCAGTGCTCCATAAGCCCAAGAACAAACATAAACTACTTGGGGTATAACTCCCTTCTCGTCAAGATCTGTGGAGAAATCTGGAAAGCAATTTGGTTAAAAATAAATTTAAAACAGTATCTTAACAACATATTGCACGCTAAGTTCAAAACAGATAAATGGCCTGAATGTAAAAGATTACATTATAAGAAAAAAATTAGAAAAAACTCAAGCTCAGCTGGTTACCTTCCATAACCAGAGGGAGACCTTCTAACAAAAGGAGATCACAATTAATAAAAGAGGCCATCTTAATTACACGGAATTGAAAAGCTTTGGCACAAAGTCAATGCATCTAGCACAGCAAAGAGAATTGGGGGGAAATTATTTGTATAAGCCGTGTAATAGGAACTCTATCTAAAATATAAAGGGAATTAGCACAAATATTTAAGACTAAGAGCCAATTCCCAGTGAATTTAAAGGGCCGAAGCACATGAACATATGCTGAAAAAAAAATGCCATCTAATAATCATATGAAAAGGGGATCTAAACCACCTCATAATATACAATGCACATCAAAATATCTCTAAGGTTTCACCTTGAACTCAGCAAATTAACAAAGGTAACAAGAGATAGAGGAATAGTCAATGTCAGAGGGGCTGTAAGAAGTCACACACAACAATATACATAATAATATATAAAATAATAGTGAAACTGTGAACTGGACCAACCATTTTGAAAAACATGTTGGAATTATTCTTTTTAAAGTATCTAAAATATCCATATCTTTTGACCCAGAGGTCTTACTCTTAGGCTTAGAACCCCAAAGTTAAATATAGAAAAAAAATCCCATATGTACAAAAATATTCATAGCAACATTATTATGGTAATAAGAGAATTGGATTCAAAGTAGGCACCCATCAATTGCAGAATGGTCAAACAAATTATACTATGTGAATTTAAGGGAATTATTGAACATAATAAAAAATTAAAATATACTACCATTCATAACAAATAACAAAGACTCAAGAGAAGCATAAGAAGACTTATATAAACTGATACAGTGAATCAAACAGAAACCAGGAAAACAACATTCATGACAATAATGTAAAGGGAAAGAACTATATAATGCAAGTCAGCATTGTGTAATTATGCAAGCTTTGTACCTGAAAAATAGTTGAGAAAATGCACCTCCTTCTCTTCATTCCAGAAGCGGCATACTATGGGCATATGATATTGAAGTTACTATCAGAGATACAGCTGATGGTTGATTTTGCTGATTTTTTTCTCCATTTTAAAAATTAAAGTCTTTGTTATAAGCAATGGCTCAGAGAGGACAAGAAAGAATATATTCGAACATGAATAATATTAAACAAGAAAACACGTCAGCAATTTTTTAAAAATCAGGATTCTCTAGGATCTGACTCCACTCGTCTAACAATCTTGATTCCTCACTAGTCTCATCCATCTTTATTTTTCAACCAGTTCCCACACACACTTCTCCCTCCTCTATCCAAATTCTTCAGGCTTAAATTCCAATTACACCTCTTCCCTTAGACTTTAACTTCATCATCATCCCAGCCTCTCCCTCTTCGGTTTCTCCATGATTCATTCCATAGTAACTAGTTGCCATCCCCTAAACAATATCCCCCCCATTTTGCTACTTCTGGACCTTAACTCACATCGTTCACCTACATCTAGAACACAGCCACCTCCTCATCTCTGTGTCATCCTCTCCATCATCACCTACTGATATACTACCCTTCCTTCAAGGCCCAACTATCATGTTACACCCCCCCCCCCAACTCTGGCTTCAGCCCCCAGGTGAATGAAGCCTTCTTCCCTATTCCCACAAAATTGAAGCATCTCAGTGTCAGAAGGACTCTCAGAGACACTCTAACCCAGGGGTTCTTAAACATTTTTTGCATCATGGCTCCCCTTTGACAGTTGGGTAAAGCATCATAAGAACCTCTTCCCAAAATAATATTTTCACATGCATAAACTACATAAGATTGCATAAGAAACCAATCAGACTGAAATAAGATGTAATTTTTTTCTCATCCAAATTCATAGACCTCTCCTCAGAAATCTGTCCACACAATCCACCACTGGGTCTATGGATCCTACATTAAGAATCTCTTATCTAAAAAAACAAAAACAAAAACAAAAAAACACAAAAAAACAACAAAAAAGAACCTCTTATCTAACCCAACCCTCAATAGAACAAGAATTCCCTCTGTAACACAGAGACCAGTCTCTGCTTGAAAATCTCCAGTGGTAAAGGGAAGCCAACAACTTCCCCAAGCAGCCCAATCCACTATGGGATAACTCTGTTAAAAAGTTATTCTGTATATTGAGCTTTCCTAAAGGTCTGCCATTAACTTAACTGAAATTCTTTTCTTCTTTCAAGACCTCGATTGGGTGCCTTTGCTTCCATAAGGTCCTCCCTAGTCCCCACAGCCCTCTTTGAAATGCCTTCTGCTACTTTGTTTAATCTTTCCTTCTCACTAAGTCTACCTTGTGTTATAGCTCTTGGTTTTAATGTCTCTTCCTGTCATAGATCATCAACTCCCTGAGGGCAGGGACCCTGTAACTTTCTATGCATGGCTTATCAGGCACTCAATAAAAGCTTGTCCAAAAAAAAAAAACTCAACCCTGTTGTTTGAGGTTTTCTTAAAGCTGCCTCTGCAACATTCATCCACTACTTCTCATCCCAGCTCCCAGCTCCATGGGGCTCTCCACAGTTCTCTGTAATGCATTCTTATGGGCACACATTTTATCAATCCCATGAGATTATAAATCCCTTGAGAGCAGGGATCATGTACCTCCCCCAGTGGCTAGCACAATATATCACACAACATAGGCAATTAAGAAAAGCTCACATTTTGGGTAGTACTTTACTGGTCATAAGGTGCTTCCCTCATATAAAAACCTATAAGATGGAGAGGGGGAAGGTGGTGATGGTAGTAGATCCCTAATGTTATAAATGAGGAAATAGAAGCTCAGAAGGAAAAAAGTATTTACCCAGGGTCACAAAGGAGTAAGCATCAGAGCCTGAACCCAAAACAAAAGTCTTCTTTGAATTCCCATTCCAGTACTCACTCTACTAATCCACAAATCACTTGGTCATTGAAGAAATAAAAGTACCTCCTTGTGACATCTCATCTACGCTAACAGTTGTTATTGTACTTCAATGAGAATTTCAAAATTAAAAAATGGGCCTTGGAGATTAGTATGTAGTCCAATCCCCCACCTCATTTTACAGATGCAGATGCTGGAGAGTGATTTCGGGACTCAAGCAGGTTACAAACAAATCAGAGGTCTTCGTATCCTAGCCCAATTTTTCCTTTCCTGTTTTAACTTTTTACATATTTATGTATCAGCTACTTTTTTACATTCCTCACAGCTCCTAAGTGGTACCCTGTCCAACACGTGGTTGGTAATTATTTGTTAATAATCACAATAATCCTATTATCCAGTCCTTTGGGTTTCACTGGCTCCTACAGCCAAAGGGGCCTTGACTGTCTTTTGCCTTTCTTTATAATCTCAGCTCTTGACACAGTGCCTGGTGGCACTCTGTAGGCACTTAATAAATGTTTATTAACTGACTGACTCAAGGTCAACCTACTGGTGAGGAGCTGAACAGATGAAGGATGTAATAAGTTAATGTTTTTATATGGCTTTAAAGTTTTGCAAAGCACTTTACATATTATCTCTTTTGATCCCACAGGACAACCTAGAGGCAAGTGCTACTATCCTCCTCATTTTTACAGACAAGGGAAACTGAGGCTGAGTGGCTAAGTGATTTGCCTTGGGTCACAAGGCTTACAAGTGTTGAAGGCATGACTTTCACTATTTGCTGCCCCCCCTCCCCTCCCCTGTCTTTGAAGTGTCTCCAGAAGGATAGGGGGAAAAGTTCATACAAGAGTGGCCATAGCCTCCAAGAGCTAAGGTCATCCCTATGTCAGGGAAAGGCTTTGGACTAGGACTGAGCATGTCAGGTCTGAACTGTTGGCTGGGAAGGAATAATCTCAGCAGTGAGGTCAGAGATCTCCCAAAGCCCTCATGTACGTTCTGGGAGAAAGTATCCAAATAGTTCATCACGTACAAATAACCAGGGAAAGACCCAAGAATGAACCTGAACTGAGAAGGGAGTTTCTTTTCTGTGAACTCTGGGGATAGTGTTGCTGATGCTGAGCTCAGCTAACGTGGAAGAGCCAAGATGTGTAAAATAAAGCATGAAAGAGAATCAAGGGACCCGTGCAAGCCACAAACAGAGTAACTCATCCCTGACTCATCAAATGAAAGGCACTGGACAGCATTAGCTCACTTGCCCCTTTCTGCCCAGAAAACAGTAGTCGATCTTGGGGTTCTCAGGAAGCTCAGTCTATTCTGAGGCTGGTCTTACACTTGTAGGTGCTGGTATTTCCCTTTGGGCTGTCTTCTGTATAGCCAAGGAGTTTGTGCCTTATGCCTCTTAGAATCTCTACCTTCTTTTGCTCCAGTTAGTGCAATCTTCATCCATCTCCCGCCCCCCTCTCCCCAATTATTTTGTGTTACTTTGCATAAATTTTGTGTTTATTTCTATGGTGTAGATGTTATCTGCCTTTCTCAAAAGAATATAAGCATTTTGAGGGCAGGAACTATTTCTCTTTATTTTTGTCTTGGACCAGAAGCATGTGGAACATACAGTAAATGCTTAATAAATGCTGAATTACGGAAAGAAAGTACTGGGTATCCTGGGGATACCTGCTGCTAAGAGCCTGGAGCTGACCTACATATTGAGTCAAGGTCAAGAATATACTGTCCCAGGGGCAGCTAGGTGGCGAAGTGAACAGAGCATCGACCCTGGAGTCAGGAGGACCAGAGTTCGAATATGACTTCAGACACTTAACACTTACTAGCTGAGTGACTTTGGGCAAGTCACTTAGCCCCAATTGCCCTGCCTTACCCCCTCCAAAAAGACCGAAAAAAATTAGAAAAGAAAAAAGAATATGCTATCCTATGCTAGTAAATGGCAGCTCAAAGGAAGGGAGAAATCTTCTTTCCATCACTGCTACTCCCTATTCCTTCTCCATCACTGCTACTCCCTATTCCTTCATCCCAACTCACCTCAGTCCTGCTTTCCCATCCTCCCTCCAAGTCCTTACCCAATGGGCTCTCCTTTCCCATGGTGTCCTTTGGTCCCTCCCTTCAAGTGACAACAAAATACCCTTCCTTCACATTAGACCCCTTTTTCTCACTCTCCTTCTATCTCCTTGTAATGAAGGACATCTGGCTTCCCCAGACAAGCTTTCCCATGGCTGTCCCTTCCCATGCCACCGCCACCACTGAAGGTCACTCACTGCTTGTCTATAGTCTTTCCCTCTCTCCAATCAATCCCTGCCAAAGTGATAGTCTCAAATTCCTAATGCACAATCATTCTAACCATGCACCTGCCCTGCTCAAGACCATAGGATCACAGATTCAGGGCTGGAAAGGACATTAGCCCTTCAAACATCAGCCTCCAATCTGTCTTTCCAGACTGATCTCCCATCATCCCCACAGTCTTATGTTCTACCCAAACTGCTCTACTTGCTTGCTGATCTCCATTAACATCGCTCCATCTCTTACCTCTACATGCCCCTGAAATACTTTCTTCCTCACTACCCCACAATATCCCTAGCCTTCTTCAGAGAATAATTCAAATGCTACACACACCACCTACAACAGATTTTTCTGACGCCCCCCGCCTTTAATGTTCCCCCATCCCACTCTGGAAATTCTTCCATAATTCCTTTTAATTGATTTTGTTTGCAATTTTGGGTGTACATGCTGTTTCTCCAATACCTCCTCATTCTTTTCCCATTTCCTCTCCCCCCACAAAGTTAAGTTCTTTGATTAAAGAAACTATTACATTTTTGTCTCTATGTCTATCCCCAGGGTTCCTGGCACATGGAAGATGTTTGATAAATGCTTATGGAATGATTTTATACATTTTGCATATATTTTATCTGAATACTTTAGGTTCCCCACAGTAAGCACATTGAAGGTAGGAAAAACCTTTGGTTTTGCATTGTATCACTGGAGTTCCTGACACATAAGAATTGCTCAATAAATGTTTGGTGAATTGGTGGGGTAGAACTAACTGTAAGACACTAATGGGCATGAGGAGGAGGAAAAGGAGGGAGGATTACCATGGTCCTGCTGTCACATACATGCCCAAATTCTTTTCTCGAACAGTATCAATTCACATTTATGCAGTCCCTTAAGATTAATGCATTTTCCTCAGAACAACCCTGAAAAGTATGCAGTGCAGGAATAATCATCCCTATCTTACAGATAAGGAAACTGAGCCTGAGAGCCTATGTGATTTGCCCATCA
Organism: Pseudochirops cupreus; assembly: GCA_028627135.1. Classification (NCBI taxonomy): domain Eukaryota; kingdom Metazoa; phylum Chordata; class Mammalia; order Diprotodontia; family Pseudocheiridae; genus Pseudochirops; species Pseudochirops cupreus. The sequence continues at coordinate 99,783,901 of CM053583.1, read as the reverse complement.
TTTCACAGCTGCCAAACCCAGATCCTCTTACCTTCAAGATCAGAACCTTTCCTATCCATCAGAACCACATTACACTGACTCTCTTTGTATTCCCTGTACACTAGCAATTGCAAATACATTAATATATCCCTCCAGGCTGTTTCTTTTTCCCTTCTGCTACCTAGTACAGCTATATAACCTTGGGTTCCTTAACCTCTGGGCTTCTAGTCTCTTAGTGTGTCAACTAGAGACAATCGACACCATCTCCATCCAAAAGGAGGGGAATGAACTTCTGAGTTCTTCCACAAATTAATCTCATTTGTGAATACAGGACCCTAAGATCCCCACCCTCTACACTGCTTGCCTCTATTGTCAAAGTGAGTAGCTCATTAGCATTTATGAGAAACACTTCACCACAAAACCATTTATGATCCTCAGGATAAAAGGAAAAAGAAAAATGATTACTATCACTTTCAAATAGTTTGGAAATTATTTGGGGAAAGACCTGAAGGGGTCATCGAATCCATTCCTCTGGGCTTTGGCTGGGGCCTCATTCAAATGATTACAGAGTCAATAAAGGGCCAAAGAGATGACCCTAGAATGTACCTTGCTTTCCAATCCTTATGTCCCAGTTCTCCTTGTCTTAACCTTCATTTCTTCAGGTTATTTAAATCTTTCTCTTCTTTTTTTTAATGTTCTTCTGTTTCATGGGCTTCACATGTCTGAAACATGGAACTCATTCCCATCACTTCAATTCCAACTTTTTCCTTCATGGTCCCTAGAAACCCAGTTCATAAGATCATAGGACTTTAGGGCTAGAATGAAACTTAAAGATCATCTAGTATCAGGCTCTTAACTTAAAAAAAAAAATAATGAATCCCTTTGGACTCGACTCCTTTGGAAGTCTGGCCAGACTCTTCTCAGACTAAGATTTTTAAATGCTAAATTTAAAAGTTAGTGGAAATAAAGATGAGGTTTCCCCCTATACTCCCAATTTTGTCCTCCTGAAATCTACCTCAAGATCTCTAATTAAGGACCCCAGATCTAGTACTATGCTCTCAATTTAGAGAGGGAAAACTCACCAAAGTAGGGAAGTGGCAAAACCTCAAACTTTAGACCCCAAATCCAGCAATTTTCCCTCTATATCACTGGGCTGCCTCAATAGTTTCCTTCTTCCAAAACCTTTTTTTATCAATTCTGTTGCCCCACCACCGCAGCATTTCCAAGATGCCAATTTCAGAACCCAAACAGTACAGAATACCTTTAAAAAGCTGTCCCCCAAAAAGCAGCGAGGGGAGATTGAGCAATGACTAATATGTGGTATTATTTCTTAAGTTCTTTTATGGTATTTAAGTCTCTGTACCTTCTTTCTGACCCCTAATTGTATCCTAAGGCTATCTTTTGCCTTCTCCCTCTCCACTCCTCTCCCTTGGTTATTTTTTCATTTCCTTCCACAGCTTCAAGTGTCTATGCAAATGATTCTCAAGTCTGAATCTCTTATCCCCAGATACCTTCCCTTTCTTCTGAAAGTCACAAGGACCAAGCTACATCATCTCCCTGTGGATATTCCTACCACATCCCAAACTCAACACATCCCAAACTGAGCTCCTTACCTTTTTTTCCCCTAAAACTCCTTCTGACATCCCCATTCCCCTCTGTGCTGGCCTCATTCACACAATATTCCTTAACTAAAAAAAAAAAAAACGATGCTGATGCTTGAAGTGACCAAGTCCTGCAAATTCCAGGAAACCTTCTTCCTTTTAGACCACTACAATCAGGTCCTCCTAGTGTCTTTCTAACTCTAGTATTTCTTAACCCTGCAGCCCCATTCTTCACACCTGTGCCAAGAAAATCTAAATGCAATAAAGCGCAAACATGTCCCTCTTCAAACACGTCCCTCTTTGCTTCTCTGAAACTTTCACCTGCTATTGCTGCCCTTGCCAAGTATCTGCTATCCCTAGCACTTCCCTTGCCCAGATTATGTGCTTGTTGATTGACTAAATCTGATCATCTTATAAAATAAGGGATTTGATTTCTAATGTGACTTCCAACTCTGTAGTCTTTATCATGCTGATCTCTCATTGGCTTGTGGCCAGTCATGTGCCCCAGATCTTTTACTAACGTGCTCCTATAAAGACAGATTCTGTTAAATGTTTTTAACATTATTTACATGGTATACTTCCCCCCCAAAAAAAACACTTCACTGTCTTCAATAAATCAATAAGCCTTTATTTATTTATTTATTTGTTTTTTAAGCATTCCTCTACTTCCTAGGCACTCTGCTGGGTCCTAGAGAAACAAAGATAAAAGGAAAAGATTCCCTGCCCTCAAGAACCTTACATTCCTCTGCGGGAAGACAACATGGATATGTATATACAAAATGGAAACAAATTAAGTACAAGGTAATTTTGTCAGGGAGGCACTAGCGGGGATAGAGTTCCCATGAATAAGAGAGGGTGTTTGAGTTAAGCTTTTCAGAAGACTAAGGATTCTATCATGCTTCGTAAGAAAGCCACTGTGGTTGTACCCCTGTGTGGGAGGGAAGGGAAGCAATATATAAGCCTGGAGAAAGGTAGGTTGAGGCCAGGTTGTAATGAGCTATAAATGCAAAAGAGAAGGGATCTTGTATTTGAGCGTAGAGACGACAGTGAGCCACTGAAGTTTATTTAGTAGGGGAGTAACATAAGCAGACCTGTGCTTGAGGAATATCATTTTGGTGGCTTTATAGTGGAAGGACTGGAGTAGGAGATGAGTCAGGAAGACCAATTAGGAGGTGATGACAAAAGTCCAGGCAAGAGGTGATGTGAACTGGAACACTAGACTGGTGGCTGTGTAGGACTGAAAAGAAGGGTAGAGATGTGACTTCAGCCCAGCCTGCCATCTGGATGCTCCATCATCACCTCAAATTCAACACCAGAAATGGAAGGGGTCTTGATAGCCATCCACACCAGCATGGCTTCCCCTCCTGGTAAATCTATGCCACTAAGATCTCATCCAACCAGGCAGAGGCATTTTTAACTTTTCCTTTCTCTCTGTCTCCTCTACTGACTTGGTCACTACATCTCCTGACCTTCTTCCTGTCTCACACATCCATCCCTTTCTAGACTGGAAGTCAAGACTGGCTTCTCAGACCAGCTCCATCACTAACAAATTGTGTTTGGACAAATCATCTCACCAAGGGATTTAGACTATATGGTCTCTAGGTCCTCTTCCCATTCTAATATTCTCTAATTTTATTCTTCAATTCTCAACACCCTTGCGGGTTGGCAGGGCACTTACTGACAGTTGGCAGTTACAGTGAAACTTGGAATGATTAGGAGACAAGGCTTGGAAACGTGCCAAGTGTGCTACCAATCTACAGCATAAGTGATCCCACCCTATCTTTCCCTACTCCCCACTGAAGCCGGCAGAGAGGTACCCCTCAATCAACAAGAGTTGCTCATCTAGAAAGAAAAAGAAGAAAAAAAGAAAAGAAAAGAAACAGAAGACACAGCTTCACTCTGTTCACCAAAATCTGGTCATGGCAAATTGCCCATATCTTGATTCTTAAGCCAGAGATTTTCAACTCTCGGATCTCTCAAAAAAAAGTTTGGGCAAAAGGAAAACCATCAAATCTACAAATATTTGAGGACCTTATTGTCCATGGAGTTGTTTTTTTGGTGGGGTTTTTTTTTTTGCAAAGATGTCATTTGCTTTTCCAGCATGTCCACATTTTACAGATGAGGAACTGAAGCAAATAGGGTTCTAAATCACTTGCTCAGGGTCACATAGCTAATAAGAGCAGATCTGAACTCAGATCTTCCTGACTCCAACCCTGGTACTCTATCCACTGCACCACCTCTGAGTGCCTGCTGGTATGAAGGAAAAGAAATGTGATCATTATCGTAGATTTAGAGCTGGAAGGGACCTGAGAAGCCGCCTAGCTCAACTCAAACTTTTACAGTTGAGGAAATCCGGTCCTGTAAAGATTAAGTGACTTTGGCCAAGGTCACCTAGCTAGGATCATAGAATCAGAGTCTTCTACAAGGTTCGTTGAATCAATTTGACCCAGTTCCCTCAGTTTACAGATATGAAAACTAAGTCCCTAAAGGATTAAGTGACTTGCCAAAGATCACAGAGGCAGCATGGCAGAGTTGGGATTTGAACCCAGAACTTTGGATTCCAAATCCTTTCCTTTTTTAGTACAAATGAGAAATAGTGTCCTACAGTGGAAACAAAACTGATTGAATCTGAGTCAGAAGCTCTGCCATCTTCCCTACATGATCCTTGGGCAAGTTTCCTTGGGTATTAGCTTACCTACAAAACAAAAAGACTGAACTAAATTACCTCTAAGGTCTGGTTCCTGCTCTAAATCTAAGTACTTTTTAAATATATGCCATATTGCTTATGAAAAAGTCTGAAGACAATCATCTACTTGCCAGCTCCACTTACTTAGCAAGATGGTTTCACCTTTCAAGACTCCTTTCCAGTCTTTCCCTCCCATTCCTCTGCCAAGATTTCTGGTGTTAGCCATTAAAACCATTTAAACCATAGTTATATTTTTAAACCATCTGAGAACATATTTGAAATGGATCTAAATTATAAAATAGCTCATCTTCCTTTAAATTTCATTTTTTTTAGTAGTTAAAAAAACGTGGAAAGTAGAAAGAGTGCTAAATTTAAAATCAGAAAGACGGAGATTAAAATCCAGGCTTTGCAATGTAGTGCCTATATGACCTTGGGCAAGATACTACTACTTCTTAGTCTCAGTTTCCTAATCTGTATAATGGGGGTATTAAACTGGAATGCCTTGAGGCCCCTTCCAGCTATATAAATCTATTATCCTATGAATACAATAAGTCAGTCACCAATTTTCAATCAATAAATTCTAAAAAATTAAACTGAAATTATTTTGGAGAATGCTGAAGAATTCTTAACTCCTCTCAGAAGGATTAAGAAAAGCAAAGAAGCCAATGTCTAGTCCACTATCCCTGCAGCACTTTTTACAACTAAAGCCTTAGTTCTATAAACCGGTGGTGAGAATTCTTTTCAGGATATCAGAGCTCATTTCCTTATGTCCTTTAATCAGCTGGAAGAGACTTGAGGAAATGAGTCAAAATCCTGAAAGAAATTTCTAACTGCAATGAACAAAAAAATAAATCCCTCACAACAACATCTGTAAGTATACGGTGTTTAGACGGGAAGCACAGAATACATATATGATAGCAGCTCTCCTGAGAATTAGCTTTCAGGGAAGGAAGGCTACAACTGATAACCTACCCCCCTCCCATTAACCCTTTCCCATCCATCATATCTTAGAACCTTCATCAAGCTAGTAAAGGTCCCCTGTTATATGGCATCAGATATTAGTAACATTTTATTTTTTTCTTTCACTCTTTAAAAAGCTCTAAGAATATATCTTTACAAACATTACAAAAAAAAAGAATAGCTCAAATCCTTAATTTTTTTAAGGGAAGCTAATATGAATTTAGCATTCTCATTTAAAGCACTTTACATGTTATTTCATTTGATCTTCACAATATCCACTTTAGAGATGGGGAAACTGAGGCTGAAAGAGACTGGACAGCTAGTAAGGAAGGATTTAAACTCAGGTCTTCCCAACTCCAAGTTCAATATTCTAGCCACTTTTCCATGTTGCTGCCTCAGATGACTTGTGGTTTCTCAGAGGGAAAGGGAGCTTCTGACTGAGAAGTTTTACCATTGCAGGTAAATTAAGTTCTCTGAAACAGCTTTTGAGACCTATAGAGAGAACTGGAAGATAGTGATACAGCCTCAGAGTCAGAGACAGGCCTCCCAACCCAGACTTCCTGCTTGCTCCTCTATACTAAATAGAAATCCTTCTCTTGGAGGCTTCCAATACCCTCTATGAATTTAGGCAACAATTGAACCTAAAGCCTTTTCCCCCACCCACCTTTTATAAATCATTTAAGTGCATTAGGGAAAATGCTATTTAAAAGACTCCCTTTAGGGGATCCTTTTCAGAAACAGAGGCTCTTTTTGGAATGTAAACTATCTGCTTTGTCTTAAAAGTGGGTACACTCCAACAGTTAGTAAAGAACTAGTTTGTTTTGCTTTAAATGTCTAAGAAACCTTCTAAGAAATGTACCCTCCCATTTTTTGTTTTGGGAATTATGTTAGGCAGAAGTACAAAATTTGGCAAAATGAAATTTTAGGACAAAGGTAGAAAGGTAGACTTTCATTTAAATATAATAAACACTATCTCCCAAAATAATCCAAGAAGTATTTGAGGGCCTAGCATATAAAAGAAACAAAGCTGGGCTGAAACGACAAAAAGCCCCTGACCTCAAGAAGCTTACACTCTAATCGGGATGCAAGAGAATCTAAGGAAAATAAAGGGGGGAGAGAGAGCACTCTAGAATGGGGTTGGGTAAACGGTCTTCCTTTTTCACATCCATCAGGTTTTCAGCAGTCCCAGAATATCTTCTAGCCTCTGGCTCTGGATGATTCTTGCCCAACACCACAGCAGTGGCAGGAAGAGGGACCTATGATTCACTGCTCCTGGCAGTTTCATCCTGCTTCTGACATTAATTCGGGTAGAAAGCTCCATCAACACACACACACACACACACACACACACACACACACACACACCCCCTATCCCAATTCTGGCAAAATGATAGAGCCTTGGGGAGAGGCAAGAAGACCTAAAGGAAAGAATGCCGGCAGTGACCAGATGGAGACCTGCCCCTTAAGAGAGAGGGGCAGGAGTAGATAAGACACCAGGTGGAAAATTGGGGGCCAGTGTATACATCAGGTGGATCAGAGGACATTCATTACTACTGAGCCCAAGGAGTAACAAGAGGCTGGAAAAAAAATCCGCTATGCAAAACATTACATTGAAGGAGGCAGAGTATTAAGCAGGAAGGGAAATTGACTTCACAGGGGACCCAAAATAGACACTGTTCTGGCTTGGCTGGCTGTCAGTAAAGCTCTGCAGAGATCTAGCTCTCCTCTCGATGGGCCACCGATGGGGCTGAACTCTTAATGCTAGATGTTCTGAATGTTGTCAGGGAACTGAATTCAGCGTTTCCATCTGAGTCCAGATGAGGACAAGAGTCCAGAGCGAGGCCTCTCCTCCCCCACAGGAAAAGCTTTACAATGCCCCCAAAGCAAACATCAGAGCAGGCATGCTAAGCTTTTACACGTTACGGAGAAACTCCGACCCAGTGCCTCTAGTGTTTTCATTCATTCTCATAATAGTGAGTGAATTGCTAAACTCCTTTTCCTGACCTCAGTCAGATCCGAGGGGGCAGCAAAGCTTTCCATTCACCCTCACACACTAAAGCACACGCTTAGCTTTTTTTTTTTTCCCATTTTTCAGGTTGCGGAAAGGGAAAGGAAGCAAAACTCCCGCCTTTCCGTAGAGGTGGTGGAATAAGGGTGAGGAATGTCTCATTTATTATGGTCAGGAATGGTCAATATATTACTTAACTGTTATCTTCTTTCTTAGAAGAGAGAAGTCACAATGAAGTTTAAAAAAAAACATAAAAAAAGACATTCTTAAGAACCGGGGATGAGGAGGGAGTGGGGAGGGGACAGTTGCAGGCGCTCCACAAATATTTGCAGCATCGGTGGAGCAATCTCTCCAAGTTTCAAATAGCTGCCCGTCCGTGCATGGGGAGACTTAAAATTCAACTTTCCCAGAATCCGCTTTAATACTAAATGAAAATGTGCTTTTTGCACCTCCTCATACTAATCCCACTTGCTTCTGAAGCTGCCCGCCGGTTTCCCTAAAGAGCTCTTTTGGGGAATCCCTATATACCCTAAGTATTAAGGGGCCGAGGAGGCAAAGGCTGCATGCAGGTCCCTACCGAAACCCCGCGCCGGTCCCTCATCCTTCCACTGGGAGCGCGCGCCGCTTTAAGTTAGGGAGCGCACCGGTTAAATCGAGCAGCCCCTTCCTCCTCCCGAGCGGGAGGCAAAGCGCAAGACCCAGTCGCCCCCTCCCACCGCGCCTGAAAGCTAGGAAAGGCGGGAGGGATGAATGAGCCTCACAGCCACCGCAGCAAAGGGTAAAAGGTCAGTCGGGATTATTGTTATTTTTTTTTTTAAGTCTACAACCCTTGGAAGAGAGCAGCAGCACTAGGGCTGTCCGTATGGACACCTCTGGCCTCAGAATGTTTAGCCCCAGACCAGCACGCTGCTGGTTCCCAATGTTGAACACAAAATGAACGTACCGTTCATTTCCAAAGGCCAGAAGAGGGGAACAGTCCGGCTGTACGCCGGCTACCCCGGAGGGTCTGACCGCAGGAACCAGAGGGGGTGGTTCTGTCCCCTGTCTTTCCACACCCGCGCTCCCCCCGAAAACAAAGGGTACCCGAGGCTTTGCACCGCAGCCAGAGGCGGCTGCAGATGAGAAAAGAGCCAGGAGGGCAAACTTTCCCTTTCCGTGGAGCCCAGAACCTGCTAGTCGCGGGCGCGCCAGCCGCAGACAACTTTCAACAAAAGGAAGCTGCGGCTGAACGCCTTCCAACGTGGAGAGCTCCAGTTTCAAGACCCATCCCCTGGCCCTCCGCACCCACGAGCTCAACACAAAAGAAATCCAAAGGCACACCCGCATTCATAACCCCAGCCCATGCCCAAAGCCCCTTCTTTCCCAGACTCACTCACAGTTGCTCTCTCTCAGCTCCACCCGGCCAAAACGCTTTGTTTCTGCACAAGGGAGCAGGTATATACTCCTAAGCGCAAGTGAAAGGCTAGGGAACCCAAAGGGACGTCTCATGTGTGCCTACCCCTTCCAAAGACTTCCGGACTGGGGGCGCACGAGAACTGGAAGGAAGGACCCCCGGAGCAAAGGTTTTGCAGGGTTGCTAACATTCCCAGGAAAAATAAGAGTGGGTAAGAAGGTGTGTAGGTAAGCAGTTAACCCACCTGTCTGGAAGCTTAGCAGGATCAGAAGACACAGAAAATCCCAGGCACCAGGAGCCCCAGTCATCCTGTAGCTGCTCCGGGGTCGGAGCTCAGCTCCGCGTTCCTCCTCTAGTCGAAATGCACCCAGCGCGGCAAATAAACCGAAGCCCCCAGAGCTGGGAGCCGGGAGACGAGAGGATAGCAAAGGAGAGCAGCCCCTCCTCCCAGCGCCCTCCCCCTGCCGCGCCGGCCACGCCCCTCCTCGGCTCCCCTCCCTCTCCTCTTTCTCTCTCCCTCTCTCTCTTCCTCCTAGTTCTAACCCCTGTAAGCCCCCCGCTCAGGTCTCTCTCCCTAGACGTGCTCACTACCGATCCCGGAGGAGCTACCAAGTAGACACCTTCCTCCTGCCCCCTTGCCAGTCAGCCCCCTGGGCCGACTTCACCTTTCCTCGGCTGGGATGTGGTCTGGACGCTGGAGGTGTTTACTGACTTAGTACTACGTTGCCTGAGAGCTTTGTGAAGCCATTTGCCCTGCCCAGCACCACCTGCTAATTAGCAATCGGTGCGGCCGCTTTTGTGGGGCGAATGTCTCCACCTGGCAGGTGCTCCCTCAGACAATAAAGGCTGCTAGCCTCCCCTGCTAGGGCAAGCGGTCCGGGAGGATGTGGATAGGGACCTGTTCTGGGCTCAGCCCCTAACCAGAATCCGAAACTGACCACTGCAGTTCTCTGGCAGTTCAGTCATCTGAGGAGGGCGAGGACAAAAATGAGTCTAGGAGTCAAACCTTTTCTACACTTCCAGTGCCAAGCACAATGGTTTAGAGTGCAAAAGGCGCTCGATTTAAAATTTAAAAAAAAACAAAAACCAACCAAAACTGATGTTAATTTTCTCCAACTGTATTGTTGGAGGGAAAATGTTTGCTTCTAAACTCGTGGGCTTAACTCTAGCCCAGGAAGCCCTTGCACTACACAGAGGGCGACGTTTCCCGAGACTGGAGTGGGAGAAGGGATTTTTGTAAAGTGTGGCTTAAAGAGACGATTTAAATGACTGCTCCAAGCTACGTTGAATACTGTTTTCTTGCTTCTTAGCCATGGTCTCTGTACCATACTAATTGACAAAGAGGACCATGCCCACTTCTGCGGTCTTTTCAGCATTTTATCGCACCTTTCGGGCTTGAAAGAACAGAACAGGAGAACGGTACAATAATAATGAAGAGGGGGTCAATGACCCCCACAGGGACTGAAGGGCTTCCAGAACTTTCCTATCTATGGACCTACCAGTTCAGGCAAAAATTATCCCACGTCCAATGTCCATAGTCTCAGCGGACAGCAAATAAGAGTGACTGACCATCAGAGAAAGGTGTTATAAAGCCCAAACACTCAAATGGGCCAATGATCTCCCTCTAGTGAGGTGCAAATCTCAACTCAAGCATGCCTGCTCACCCCGCTCAATTCATCTTCCCATAAATTTGCTACAAAGGTCCAGCCAGCATGCTGGGGGTTAAGGTTAAGATTAGGTTAAGGTTTAGGGTTAGTATTATAGCATACATATATTTGGTAGTTTAGTAAGAACAGAAAGAAAAGAAAACCCACTTATATGATATTTGACTACCTAGAAATGTCCTAACTGGAATTACCCAGATTCCAAAATAGTGCATTTTTTAATCTAGAATGATTTAACTGATGATCAATCAATTAAAAAGAAACAACCAACCCAAACTTCTTTCTCCTAGAGGATCACTCAGTTAGAACTGGAAGAGACCTCAAAGATCTAGTCCACCCTCCCCTTTAGATGAAGAAATTGCTGCCCATAGAGGTTAGGATTACAAAGGGAGTCATGTCAGTAACATTAATTAAGATCTTACCGGGTACCAGGCAGTAAAGTAGAAGAGCTAGGCTTATAACCCAGGTCCTAGGATCTCTTCCTATAAAATGAGCAAACAAACCTAGGATCCAAATTTGAAGAAAGAGAAAAAAAAAAGAAGAAAAAGGTTTTCTGTTTTATGCATTTTTTTTCCCCACAAAATGACAGAAAGGCACAAAGCAATCATGAGTTTCTGGGACCTTGATTTATTTTTTTTTTTGATCCTTCCAGTTTAGGTATGGAGTGGAGTGGGAGAGGAGAGATAGATACAAGTTAAAATATCAATATTACCCCTGAGATAGAAGAAAGAAGTTACAATTTTCTTTCTCCATCAGCTGATGCTGGAGGGAGAGTGAGTAAGTAGGCGAGACATTGCAATCAAGTTCCTGGCAGGACCCTTCTAGCAGAAAAATCCTCAACGTGGGCATTATGCAAGGCTGAACTGCTGCCTATCTGACTCACTTTTAATTTGTCCTTTTTATCTGCTTAGCCGGGTGAGGATTTCTGACGCATGATCACAACAGATTATAGTCACTTCTGTACACCTGCACCAAGAAATCTGCTAGAATATGCAAATACCTTGAAGAACACATACACATAAAATTCATAAAATAGGAAATTCTGAGCGAACTATAGAAAAATGAGAAACATTCAGGTATTTGTGTATAGTATGATCTTAAGAATGATTTGCATAATTTTATAATCCAAACTTTTATATCTGCCTATTCCTGGAGCCACAGAAGCAATAAAATAATTAAACTGATATTTATATGGCATCTGAAAATTTTTGGAAAAAAAAACAATTTACATCCAATTTGAGTTGTAAGCAACAACCCTGTGAGGTAAGGTGTACAGGTTTTACTATTACTGGGAAGGAGGAAACTGAGGGTCAGAGAAATGACTTTCCCATGATCACCTGAGGTATTACAGAAAATTAATCTCTAACAAATGAATTCAGATTAAATATGACACTGGATAAGCCAAAATATATAATCTGGTTAATCCAAGGTGAAAGGTATATACAGATTATTAAATAGTGAAACTGCTGTGATCTATCACCAGTCTCACTATTATATAGTCATACTTAAATTTTACCTGTTCTCTCCCCTGGACCCCAGCCTGAGTCATTCCTGTCATAGATTATAGGGTCATAGATTTACATCTGGAAGAAACTTTAGGTAACTGGTCAGTCCTGCACTTTACATGGTGATAGATCAGGTCACTTTTATAAATCATATTTCAGTATATTTGCATCACAAAGCTAAAATGAATCGAGGTGTTCTTTATATTATATAACATATCTGATGAAGTTGACTTGGTTAGGTTTTTTGGGGTTGGTTTTTTTTGGTCAGTTGGTTGTGTCTGATTCTTTGTGACCCCATTTGAAGTTTGCCCAGCAAAGATACTGGAGTGGTTTGCCATTTCCTTCTCCAGCTCATTGTGCAGATGAGGAAACTGAGGCAAACAGGGTGAAGTGACTTGCCCAAGGGCCACACAGCTAGTAAGTATCTGAAGCCAACTTTGAACTCAGGTCCTTCTGAATCCAGAACCAGCACCAAATAGATAATTCATTAATTATAAGGTCATGGAAAGCTAAAAGGGACCTCAGAGCCACCAAGTACAACCCCCCCCTCCTGTAATTTACTGAGGGAGGGTAAGTGACTTTTACCTATTATGGGCAAATTATTATATTAGGCCAGTGGTTCTCAACCTGTGGGTCGCGACCCTTTGGGGGTCAAACAACCCTTTCACAGGGGTCATATTTCCCATGGTCTTACGAACCGAGACACCGCTCCTCTATCTGTCTCCAGGAGGGTCTGCCCACATGCAGATATGCCCACATATGAGTATTAAAGGGTAGGGCATTAGGAAGGTTGAGAACCATTGTATTAGGCACTATTTGCCCAATACAAAGAATAATTTATAATAAAGAATAAAGGATAATTTCAAGGAACCATGATCACATAGATACAGAGTTGAAAGGAACCTTAATGTTTCCCCAGTCCAACCCCATCATTTCAGAGATAAGCAACACAAGGCAAGGCACAGAGTGGTTTTGCCCAGTCACACAGGTACTAAATGGCAAAGCCAAGATCACAATCCTGGTTGTCTGACTCCAGATACAACATTCTTACCTTCCGCTGACATACACTACAAGCCCTCCAGTGCCCCAGTAGTGAGTTATCTTCGTGGATTTCTGTGCCCAAAGAAAACCCATCCCTAGTGGCCAAACTCCTGGTGATGTTCTAGGCTTCTAGGTCTTTCAGGACAGGCCATTACTAGGCCCAGACCTGAAGCCAGTCCAACCTGCCAGACCTGCCCGAGATTGTGGTCCACTGGAGTAGCCTTCAAGGATCCAGAGTAACCTCTGAGCCACAGAGACTTCAGAATAAGACTTTAGTCAAAGGTCCTCTGTGTGTGTGTGTGTGTGTGTGTGTGTGTGTGTGTGTGTGTGAGAGAGAGATGAGGCTGCCTGGCAGTCTAGTGACACCTGTGGACTTCTTGGAATAATGTTTTTAAATAACTGAAGGAAATAATAAATTTCAGTCAGAGGTTAGTAAAAATAAAGATGATTTTTTTCCCCATCCTAGCTTATAGACTCTCTGAAATCTATCCTCAGATGCTCATAATCTTCTAATCTCAGACATTTAAGCTCCCCTAATTTACAGTATTGCTTCTTGTTAAAAGTCTAGTAATTATTTGAAACCTCAATTACAATCCTGTTCAGATACCTTGCTGGAGTTCAGAGCTGACCTGGGTTCTTGAAGGTTTTGCCAATTGAGCAGGGAAGGACGTTGTTGAATTGTGCCTGAATCTAAGTGAACTTCTGGACATTGTCCGTGCGGTTTTCTTGGCAAAGATATTGGAGTGATTTGTCATTGCCTTCTCTAGCATGTTCCCATTTTACAGATGAGAAACTGAGGCAAATGGGAGTTAAGTGACTTGCTCAGGGTCCCATAGCTAGTAAGTGTTTGAGGCAATGTTTGAACTTACATCTTCCCAACTGCAGACCCAGTGGTCTATCCACTGCACTACCTAGCTGTCCTTAGGAAGGAAGGGTTAGCAAAAGCAAGGGGTGAGCGCTCTTTGTGATTAAAGGGATAGGAGTGAGGTGTTGGGCAAAAGTATTTGTGGGGGGCAAGGAGGGAGGCAATAATAACCATCATGTATAAAGCGCTTTCAGGTTTGGAGAGGGCTTTACATCTATTATCTCTTCTGGGACCTGGAACAACTCTGTGAGAGAGGTGGTAAAACTCTCTGTGTTCCCATTGTACAGATGAGGAAATCCAAACTGAGGGGAGTTAAGTGAGTTGCATATAATTATACAAGATCCAGCACTCTGTCTACTATGAAACCGTGCGTGTGGTGGGGAGGAAGGAAGGGTAGAATGCAGGGGGAGTGACAGAGTTTATAAAAGGAAAAACTTTAGGGCACCAGCAAAAATGCTACACCCAGAAAGATGATCGTGCAGATGCCAGGATGCCACCAAAAAAAGAAAAAACATGAGAGGGCCAGAGTGTATGATTTGCATGGGCCATGTGGTATCTCTCCCAACATGCTCTCTGCGAATGACTGCCTACTAGTGAGCTTCTCTATTACTATAATTTGTGTGTGTGCTGACTCTTTTCACAGACATGATGTGTATTTGGGGGAGAGGGCATTCCCAGCACATAAGCAAATGTTTCATGGCTATTATTCTTCTAATACCATCTCAATAAATGCCTGTGCTTAGAAAAAAGAAAAGGAAAGACATCGGAGTGGCCTAGCACAGAAATAGAATCTCAGTCTCATTCACATAGCTTGAGTCTACAGAAGTAGCAGTGGGAGTTGATGATGCAGGACTTCTCCAGCAAGTGAGTAGAAGAGGCCATTCTTCAATTTTCCCCCCATCTATCCATCAACAAGCATTTATTTAAATGCCTGCTAGAGAGGAGGCACTGTGCTAGGCACTGAAGATGAAAACAAACTGTACTCTCAAGGAGCCCAATCCATGGATGAATAAATATTTATCAAGCACCTACTACGTATCTAGCACTGTGCTAAGTGCTGGGGATACAGAAAGAGGCAAAAGTCTCTGCCCTCAGGGAGTTTACTGTCCAGTGATGGTTTTTCAGTTGCGAGCTTTCAAAATGGGCTAAGAAAGACATAGGGATGCAGTCGCAGTGACTGTAAAAGTGAACTGTGACTATTATGCGAAGTTTCTCAGAGCTCAGGAATGCCCTCAGCCTAGACGTACCGGGGAATATCGGAGAGAGCCACTGTCCTGAGAACGGGAGAGATCGGAGTTCACAGGTAACCTCTAACTTATCTATGTCACCATGAACGATCGACTTACTCTCTCTGAGTCTCATCTTCCTTATATATAAAAGGGGATAGACGATACCCACAGAATCCACCTCACAAGGTTACATGGAGGATCAAATGAAAGAATGTATATATTATGATATAGAATTTTTAAACTGTTAAATTCATTAATTTTATGTTAATGTAATCTAATATAATAAATGTAATGTAATACATAATATACACAATATTATATATACAATATAATATAATGTTAAATAACATTTGTTCATGGTTAGATGGTTCATTAAATATGTATAAAGCATTGTATAAATGTTGACTCATAGCACTTGGAAAAGGGAGGGACAAGGTTGTATGGCTTCCTACCACACATAATAAGGATGAGGGCAGCTAGGTGGTACAGTGGTTAGAGCACTGGGCCTGAAATCAGGATGGCCTGAGTTCAAATCCTGCCTTGGATATTTACTAGCTATGTAACCCTGGGTAAGTCAATTAACCTGTTTGTCTCAGTTTGCTCAACTGTAAAATGGGGATAATAATAGTACTTACCAACCCTCCCCCCCCCAGGATTGTTGTGAAGATCTAATAGGATGATAATATTTTAGCGCAGCACCTAGAATATAGTAAGAACTTAATAAATGTTTATTCCCAGAAGTAGTGACCCAGAGCTGATGGTTTAGCAAAAGATAGGTGGATAAGAAGTCATCAGCACCGCTCACTGGTGACCAAGGAATGCATGGCCTAAAACCATGCCTTCAGACAGACAAGTAGAGGATTCATTAAGTGCTTACTCTGTGCCAAGAACTGTGCTAAGAGCAGGTGATGTAAACAGAAAAGCAGACATTCCCTGCTCTCAAGGAGCTTATGACAGGGGTAGATAGAACATAAAGGAGAGCAGGAAAGGGGGGGGCAGGGAGCTGAGTTCGAGGTGAAGACATAGAAACTGCTTACCTCACACTCCTCATGTTGCCATTTTTATAAGCATCTCCTGTCTACAGGACTCAGAGAGACAAAGGAAACTCCCTCCCATCTCTCCTCCATGACCCAAAGTCCCTCCAACAGATGTAAGACTCACAGACCCAACTCTTCCTCTTCCTTAGATTCCCACACCTGGCTACCACTGCCTGGAGAGCTACCCTCTGGCCTCAGCTAACAAGTCAACAAGCTGAAGCAAGGTAGCTCCTAGTTTAGTGTAGTGGAGAGAGCCTTGGACTTCTGTCTGGGAAGACCTGCGTTCCAATCCAGACCCAGAGATGTACTAGCTGTGTGACCCTGGGCAAGCCACTTTACTTCACTGGTTCTCAGTCACCTCATCTGTAAAATGGGAATAACATCAAATGAGATAATAGATGTCATACAAATCTTAAAGCACTGAATAAATGCCAGCCATTCTCATTGGTGCCAGAATAATACAGAACAGTGGACAAGGAAGATTCAGGCTTTTTTCCTAAGATTAAGATAACATTTGCTGTTAACACAAAAACCAAGGCTGATTCCCAGCCTCATCTTCACAGCCCAGGAGCCAACAAGCCTCTTCTCCAGACAGACCGGAGCCAGGAGAGGGCAGCCCAAAGGTAAATTACTCAATTCAGTATTCAAAACACAATTTAAGTGCTGGGGGGGAGCAGGGGGGAGGGGCGGTGTAAGATCTGGAAAGTTTTGCTCCTTCTGTTTGACTGTGGCCCTCCGTAGCAGAACTATTTTGTCCCCAAACAGACTGACCTCCAGTGAACAGAAATACTTTTTACAAGACGGTTATTGTCTCCAGTGCCTTGCAAATTTCAGAAATTCAATTCAATTCAGCAAACATGAATTAAGGGCCTACGCTCCCCTGAGATCCTTCTAGAGTTGTACTGTGGCTGTTCTCAAATGTTCTGTCAGGGTTGCTGCAGGCTCCTGAGGCATCCCTTTGCCAAGCAGGGAAGGTTTCATGTGGGCCTGGTGATCCTCTAAGGACCAGCCAAACTAAGTTTAGAGTGGCCCTACACCAGCTTGGCTTCAGGGAGGGGGCTTTTTTTTTTTCATCATAGTAATTCTGGAAGATCATCTTCTAAATTGGAAAGTGAGAAGCCTTGATCTGCATCAGAGGAGGTACCTCCCACATAGACCAAATGACAGAGCCTTAAGGCGTACTATGCTAGACCTCAGGCATATAGTACAAAAGGGTTTGGGGAAGGGGAAAGAATGGGTTGGTGTTTTCATGTGTCTGGCAACATTTCTGCAATCTGTTATCTTAGAGAGCTGCCTAGAGCAAATGACTTGTCCAGAGTTACACAGACATTAATTACATGTCAGAGACAGGTCTTCCCAGGTCTTCCCAGACTTTGAGATTAGCCAAGTATTCATTACTCCATGCCACTTGTCATTGGTTTGTAAACTCCTTGAGGGCAGGGACTGTCTTTTACCTCTTTTTGCATCCCCAGCACTTAGCAAAAAAAAAATGTACAGAAGGAGTTAATAAATATTGACTATTGACTTGTCATACAAATATAAAAAAATACAAAAATTTTTTAAAACACACAAGAAATTTATAATTTAGAAGGGGAGAAGAGAGAGAGCCTGTAGCACCAACTCAATATTCACAGTGCCTACAGCAGCTATGAATATGCCAGTGTAATTCTGAATCACAAACTATAACAGACTCTCCACATGGAAGACAGAACCAAAACATTTCTTCAAACACCAGAAACCTGAATCCCAACAACCAAAAAAACAAATCCATCATAGCTACAAAGAAATCTATACACAATAACAGTGCAGGAGGCACCACCATCCCCAAGCCTTCCCCCTGCTAGGGCCTTCCCATAAATTAACACTCAGCTCACTGCCTGCTTCCTCTCTCTCCCTCAGCTCTAATTGCTCTGACCAACTTCCTCTCTGCTCTTGTCCACCCTTTGGTTATGCAAGGGAAATCTTTGCATATAAAATATAGTCACTATCCCTGTATCCATTGCAAGCTCCTCCCACAACAGACTCATGTGACTCAAGTAGGTCACATGGTCCTATTAATGTATGGGAAAGATCTTCCCATTTACATTACCATTAAAAAGTTGCACAAATATGATGATAATATGGCATCTCTTCCTGCTTAAATTTTGTAACATTAGCATCTAAATTTCAAAAAATTTTTTTGCAGTAAGAATATATTTCAGATATTATATGCTCAACTTAGGAGTCCAAACAATAATTCCTTTTTTCATCCTCAAATGCTTTTGGAACCAGCTCACAGGTACAAATGTTATGAGCTTTGTAGATAGATGCCCATCATACTTGATTTTAAGAAAATCACATGTTTAATTTTGAGGTTTCTACCACTGGAGGGCAAGGGAGGAGAACTCTGCCTTTCATAAATTGTTCATTTCTCTTTTATTTTAGATCAAGGTACTAGAAATGGTCAAAGAAAGAAGTAAAGAGGCTCCATAAACAAAGATTTAAAAGCCAAAGGCTGTGCCTTCTCCATGTTCTGCTCAATAATAACTAACACTACAAAATATTTAAGATGTTCATAAGTTTCAAGGTGGTTTCAAGAGTTAATTACTGAAAGTGGAAACTGGAGAAAGGGAGGAAGTTTCAGTGAAGAAATCCATAGGGATGACAATCTAGGAACTCATTCAATAACCCATAATTGATGCAACTGTAAATTCTACCATTTTCCTCCTGGAAAACTGCTTTAAAATGTACAGTACATTTTCAATGCTTATTTCTTTGCTCAGCAGAGTCAAAATGTTGGAATCAATAAAGTTGTACCTGAAAATTTTGTTAGCCTTTTTTCCATTTTTTTAAACCTCTAGATTTAGCAATTCAGTCAACTCAAATATTTAGTAGCAGAGTGTATAGTTTGTCAGTTATCCAAATTTCATTCCTTCCTCCAGTGAACTACTGACCACTATACTACATTGACATAAAGGTCAAAGGAAAATACTCCAATTAATCAAGTTTCTTCTGCTAGAGGCTAATTAAAAAATTTGATGATTCTAGACATTGAAATGAAGAGAATTAAAATTAGATTTTAGATGATTTGTGGGTTTTGCTCAATTTTGCATAGTATCTTTGTCTTAAGTGCCATCTTTTTGATCCATTTAACAATTAGCTTGTATCCAGTCAGAATCTCCAGAGTGAACAATTTCCAACAGTCACACTAGAAATTTGGACACTAGGGGCTGTCATTTCACCTCTGCTATGAGCCCAATGTGTTACCTTTCTTTGCAAGTCTATACACCTCTCTCTGTTACTTTACTGACAAAATGTTTTTAAGATTTGAAGAGTTATAGCTGTTTTAAAGTATTATGAGAATAAGGAAGAGAAAGGAGGAAGAGGAGGAAGAGGAGAAGGAGAAAGAGGAAAAGAAGGAGAAAGAGAAGGAGGAGGAAATGGAGAAGGAGGGGGAGGAGGAGGAGGAGAAAGAAGAAGATGAAGATGAAGAAGAAGAAGAAGAAGAAGAAAAAGAAGAAGAAGGAGGAGGAGGAGGAGGAGGAGAAGAAGAAGAAGAAGAAAAGGACTAGGATGACAAGGAGGAGGAGGAGGAGATACAATTCAGTTGGTTATTTTTCACAAAAGTATCTAAGAGCAGAATTTGTCCCAAATTATGTAAAATACACAAAGCAGTACCCAGTGTACCCTATCACCTTCTCTTTTCTCTATTTTATAAGATCCTAACTTTGAAGGCATGCTCCCACCAGGACAATCTGATAAAATTAGAACAGTAAAAAGACATTTGACAGGATAGTGACTATATTTCATATGCAAGGATTTCCCTTACATAACCAAAGTCCCTGAAGACCTGTTATATACTCGCCCTACTGAAAATAATTTAGTTTCTGTAAAAATAGAACAGGATCCATGTACATGAACCACAATACAACATATAGCAAAAAGGCTAACCCTGTTATCTTTTCTTCTTTCACAGTGGCTTATTGTTTCTTTCTAATAACCAGACTTTTTTTCGCTATTATTGGGGTTTTTAATCACATTTGGATGACAGTTATTGTCTGCATTCCAAGTAATATTGGGTACAGTTAGAAAAGGGATAATATGGATCACTCTAAAACGTTATTGGTATCCTTTGGGTTCCTTCTCCACAAGAAGCAAAATTGGGGGGCAGCTAGGTGGCACAGTGAATAGAACACTGACCCTGGAGTCAGGAGGACCTGAATGCAAATCCAGACTCAGACACTGGACACACTTACTAGCCATGTGACCTTGGGCAAGTCACCCCAATTGCCCTGCCTTTCCCCCTCCAAAAAAAAGCACAAAAAAAAGAAGCAAAATTGACAAACCAAGGTTTCAGTTGCATTTTCTTTCTAATGTGACTTGACAGGTGAGCAGAAGGAGAGGGATGGAGGAGAAACAAAAGAAGCAGAAAATCCACATGGAGGATCACAAATTCTTAAATATTTGAGATTTGGATGCATTTTGCTGACTGACGTCAGTATGAAACATTAGGAAAAGTCTGACCTTGGAATCAACAAGACATTTGATTCAATTCTTACACCTGATTAGTAGCCAAACGACCATGAGCAAGTCTCTTAACCTCTTTGTGGCCCAAGCAATTCTTTAAGATTATAAAATACAGACAAACTGCTGATCTATATCAGTGGATGGAATTTCCGCACTGGGAATCTTAGAGAAAAACAAAAACAAAAAAACCTCTCAGCTTAGATGTATGAAGGGAACACAGAACTTATTTTTTGTTGGGTTTTTTCTGGAGGCAACCAAGGTTAAGTGACTTGCCCACAGTCACACAATTAGTAAGTGTCTGAGGCCAGATTTGACCATGTCTTTCTGACTCCAAGGCCCGTGCTCTATCTACTTCACCATCTAGCCACCTCAATATATAACTTATTTTGAAGAAACTTTTTCACATGTCTATGAGATATGACCAAATGTAATAAAGTATATAATTCAACAAAAAAAAGATTAACAAATTTAGTTTTAAGACAAACCCCCCCCAGTAAATGACAAAGATCAATAGACACGAAGTCAAAAGACCTGAATTTGAATCTGGCTTGGCTAGATGATTTTAGCCAAGTTCCTTAACTACTCAGGGCCTTATTGGCTTCTCCTTAATGTAATAGTGATTCAAAGATTAACATTCTGTGACTTCTAAAGAATGTGGTTATAAATGCCTATGGGAAGAACTATATGTGACTATTTTTGCCTTCAAAAGTAGGAAGTGCTCCACTGGCTCCAGATAACATCTAGCACCCACTTGGGGAGAGGGACTTATTCTAGTTTGTTTCTAGGTCTTCTATATTTATACTGCTACTAAGAGCTCAGGTGTATGAGCATTCAGGGAATACTAATACCTCTGGTGTGTGGACTGCCCAGCCCTTTTCAGTCCTGTTCTCCATCTTGGGTGTCCATCTTGTCACTCAACTCTCACCTGTGGCTCCAAGAAGCTGTAGCATGCACATCAGCCACACCCCAGTAAACAGTCTCAGCAGATGGGCTAAACCAGGTTGAGGGTAACCAGGCCTCAGACCTGTGGTTGAATTAGGGGGGTGTCTACTGCAAGCAGGTGAAGACTTCCCCTGGCAGAATAGGCAGCTGACACCATGGAATGGGGGAGGGGAAGAGGAGAAAATTTGGAACTCAAAAGCATGTGGAACTGAATGTTGTAAACTAAGAGTAAAAAATTAAATAATTTTTTTTTAAAATAAAAATAAAATAAAAAAGAGTCCTGATCAAAATTTAAAAAAACAAAAAGAATTGGTGGCCAAGAGTGATTTGTTCCTATGGCCATGAAGGCTAGCGAGCACCATGGAGTGCTTAGAGATTGATGAGACATGGAAGATGCCAAGGTCATCTACTGCACCCCAGGCCATCCCAGTCATCTTGACTTTTGTCTTGCCACTGCACTTCGATGATTCTGGAAGAAAGAGTGAGGCTCATGGCTTCCTTTGTGCAATTCTGCCTCACTTAAATCTGATTTATGTTAGAGTTAAAAGACATCATACATATTATTTTTACCATTTTTTACCTCCCTCAAAGTCCAGTGGTGATAGGCAAGTGACAAAGCTTCAGGAGTATACACACTGGGAGCTGTAATCACAGCCACGCTGTCATCTCCTCACTGGACTGAAGCAGCCGTGAGATTGGGCAGATCCCTGGGTGTCTGAGTAGCCATTTAAGGACCACACTGCTCTTCTCTTGGCATGAAGAAGGGGCCAGAAAAGGTGCCCTAAAAATTGTCTGCTTCACCTAACCTAACTTTGGCCTTCTTACTGTGGCAAGCAGGGATCCTACCCTGCAGTTGTGCAAAAACTTTTGCAAAGATAATTCTACTCACCATTGGTACATGTAATGTATACGTGTTTGGAGGACAACACAAATCCAGTAGACCTGAAAGACAAACAGCTCTTGTTGTGAGAGAATTCAACAAGTATCCCATCCAACTAATAGCCCTGAATGAAACAAGACTGGCAAATGAAAACCAGCTTCCTGAAATCAGAGCTGGATACAGATTTTTCCAGAGTGGCTACAGTGAAAGGGAGCACCATGAAGCTGGTGTAGGTTTTGCAATCAAAACTAATCTGGTCAACAAGATTGTATGCCTACCAAAAGGAGTGAATGACAGGCTCATGACAGTGTCAATGCCACTTACAGGAAAGCACCATGGGCACCATCATCAGTGCACATGTTGCCACTATGATGAACCCTGACAAGGTCAAAGAAAAATTTTGTGGAGACCTAGAGACTCTCATCATCAATGTACTGACAGAGGACAAGCTTGTAATTCTGGGTGACTTACATGCCAGGGTAGGAACAGCTTATCAGACATGGCAAGAAGTCCTTGGGAAGAATGGAGTCAGAAACAGCAATAGCAACAATCACTTACTACTGAAAACTTGTGCATCTCATGACCTTCTCATCACCAATACCGTCTCCAGTTTCCCTAAATGCAATAAAACTTCATGGAACCACCCTCAAAGCAAACATTGGCATTTGACAGACTCTGTCATTGTGAGGAGAAGAAATAGTCAAGATGTGAGTGTGGTAAAGGCAATGTGTAGTACACAGTGCTGGACTGATCATAGACTTATCCTCTCCAAGCTAAACATTACCATTCAACAAAAGCAGCTGTCCCAAAGCAAGAAGACTATCCAAAGGCTTAATGTCAACAGATTACAGCACTTCTCACTGTATGAAGAGTTCTTTGCCAACTTGGAAGGAAAGCTGAAACAGTAGCGCAGAAAAGGGGTGGACAGAGATTTGGTGTACAGCATTGCATTTACTCATCTGGGCCAGAACACTTGCAAACATTAAGACTGGTTTAGTGAAAATGATAGGGAAATTCAGAAACGGGTAAACAAAAAACAAGAACTCCACAGAGTTTACCATCAGGATAGCTCATCTATTTCTAAGAAGGTAGCATTTAAGTCCATCAAAAGTAAATTGCAAATGAAGCTTAGAGAGATGCAGGATTCTTGGTTCAGTAAGAAGACAGATGAAATTCAGTTTTATGCTGATAATAACAATCCAAAGCACTTTTATGATGCCCTGCAGGCTATTTATGGGCCAAAGAGCTATGGTGCATCTCAACTACTCAGTGCTAATGGAGCCACATTGATTAGTGATAATAACATGATCCTGGAGATCCATAGTATTCAATGCTGGAGCCATTGACTGTATACCTCAGGGTGAAGTCAATCTCTCTCCAGCCAAATTTCCAACCAAAGAAGAGGTTTTGAATGTCATTAGGCTCCTCTCATGTGGCAAAGAACCTGATACTGATTCTATTTCAGCTGAGATTTACAAGGCTGGGAGTTCACTGCTTATACAAAAACTGACTGAAACTTTCTGGATTATATAAGAGGAAGTTATTCCTCAGAAATTCAAGAATACCTCCATTATTCATCTCTAGAAAGGAAAGGGAAATAGGTTATCCTGTGCCAATTACAGAGGATTCTCCCTCTTAGTCACTGCTGGCAAGATTCTTGCCAGAGTCTTCCTTAATAGGCTGATCTTTCACCTAGAAGATGGTCATCGATCTACCTGAAAGTCATGGTGGCTTCAGAAAGGACTGAAGAATGGTTGATATTGGTGTTTACTGCCTATCAATTCCAGGAGAAATGCCAAGAGCAAAACAGAGGTATGTATACAATGTTCTTTGACAAAAGCCTTTAATACTATTAGTCAGGAAACCTTGTGGAATATCATGGCAAAATTTGGTTTCCTAGAGAAGTTAATCAATATTGTATGCCAGTTCTAGGATGGCATGCTTGCATAGGTTTTGGGTGATGTTAGATACTCTCATGCTTTCTCAGTCACTAAAGGAGTAAAGTATGGCTGTGTGCTTGCTCCCATGCTTTTTAGCATTATGTTTTCTGCAATATTGTCAGATACCTTCAATAAGGATTTAAAATGGCATCAAAGTCGGTTATCATACTGACAGTAATTTACTCAACTTGAAAAATCTATAAGCCAAGACTAAAGTAGAAGGAGAGTTGGTACATGACTTTTTGTTCACATGTGATTGTGCACTCAATGCAGCTTCTGAAGGTGAGATGCAACAGAGTATGGATTTGTTCTCAGCCACGTATGCTAATTTTGACCTGACAATCAATACCAAGAAACTAGAGGCTCTCCACTAGCTAGCACCATTCATCCATACTTGGAACCATCAGGCACAATAAATGGAGAAATAGTGAATGCTGTGGATAACTTTATTAACCGTGGCAGTATACTTTCCAGGGATGTCCACATAGATGATAAGGTTGACACATGCATTGCCAGAGCTACCTCAGTGTTTAGGAGAGTCTAAAGGAAAGTATGGGAGAGAAAAGGTAGTAGGTTGCTTACTGACTGAAGGTCTACAGAGACATTGTACTGACTTCATTGTTGTATGCCTATGAAAACCAGACAGCATACCAGAGCCATGACAGGAAACTGAATTGCTTCTACCTAGGAAGATTCTGAAGATACCCTGGCAAGATAAGGTACTGGACCCTGAACTCTACTGCAGAGACCGCAACCCCAGTGGGCTGGGCATGTAGCCTGAATACCAAACACATGCTTCCCCAAAAGACTATTTTACAGAGAACTCACACAAAGTATGTGTTCACATGGAGGTCAGAAGAAGTGATATAAAAACACTCTCAAGGTCTCCCTGAAGAATTTTGGAATCGATTGTGAGACATGGGAGACATTGACAAAGGACCACCCAGCATGACATGCTAGAATCAAAGAAGGCGCTGTGCTGAATTGTAGTAGCTCAGAAGAAATATACGAAGTGCAAATTTAGAGACATCGCCACTCCAGATGTTCGTATGCATTACTTATGCCTGACATGAGTATGGTAGAGCTCTCTGAACCAGTATTGGTCTGATCAGTCACAACCAAATCTAATGTACCTTGATTTCAACATAGTGATGTTATATTGGTCCTTTTTGTGACTGGAAGACCAGCAACCACTAACTGCTCACATTTATATGAGGCTTCACAAAGTACTCCTTCCATCACAACAATGCTAATGATGTCAGTAGTATGAGTTTCATTACTTTCATTTAACAGAAGAGGAAACTGAGGCTCAGAGACAGTAAATCAGTTTTCCAGGGCCATACAGTAAGCAGCAGAGTTGGTATTTGGACCTAGGTCCCACCAGCTCCAAATTCACGATTCTTTCCATTATTCAGAGATGCTTTTTCAGTTTCCCATTCATCTGAACAAAGGGTCAAAGGGGCTGCATAATATGCCTGGGAGGATGGGGCTACAAAGCCATCCTGTGGTCTATGGTCTTGAGATT
>CM053583.1:99727382-99757640 GCA_028627135.1 Pseudochirops cupreus | reverse complement strand
AAGTAAGATTGTTAACCCACTTTGAGTTGCTTTCCTTTAGAAAAGCAGATCTAAGAACCTGTGCTAGTAGCCGCCCTAGGTATGCTAGGGTGCTTGCCGATACACTAAAATATCCATTCCCTTTGATCCATGGATTCCACCACTGGCCATGTACCCCCACGGGGATAATTGATTAAAAGACAGTCTTTAAATACAGCAAAATATTTATAGCAGGATTTTTTTTGAGATAGCTAAGAATTAAAAACAAAGTAAATGCCCCTCAGCTGGAGTATGGTTAAACAAATTGTGGCACAGGAACATAATCGATTATTCCTGTGCTGGAGGAATGACAAATATGAATACAGAGAAGTGTGAACTTGCAGGAGCTGTGTAGGAAGGAGAACCAAGAAAACAGTATACACAATGATGACAACTGTGTAAGTAGAAAAGCAAATGACAAAGGAAAAAGTGAATCTTGCAAAATTGCAATGAACAAGCATGGCTTGAAAGGAAAGATATGAGAATACACACCCACCTCACCCCTTTGCAGAGGTAAGTCGTCAACTAGTACAACACAGTGCACATATTTTCAAAAGTTTTCAATGTATTTATTAGTTGTACTGTTTTTTTCTCTCTTATTTTCCTTTCTTCCTCTTTTAAAATATTACTTGTTATGTTTAATATGATTGTACATGTATAGCCTATATCAGATTGGATGGGAAGGGGGAAGGGAGGAACTGGGGAAATTTTAGAACTGACTGAAGAGACCTTAATGAATGTTTTTTGACTTAAGAATTTTGTTGCTAAAGTTCTTTCTGCATCTTATTTCTTTGGTCACTGCTTAAAAGACAGGCCTGAGTAGGGTAAAAACATCCAGGACTGTTGAATTTAATTAAACCTAGCAATTAGATATATTTTACAAGTGCTACTAATTGTCTCTTAAAATAGACTGGAACGTATGAAAATTGATGCCAGTCTAAAATTACACATCTATTTTGAAGATCTAATTCATAGCTTCTCCTTAAATGTTTACAGATTATAGTAAAAAATAAGGACTATCAAAATTACAAAATGTTTAAGTATAATTTATGAGGAATTTATCATTCATGATTTAATTAAGTAGTACTTCGCAGCTGTTCGGTCTTATTCCTGAATAAAATTATCTTGTACCAGCAATACCATAAAAAAAAATCAGAATTTTCTCCTCCATATAACATAGAGGGTTTTATTTTAACTATAACAAAATAAAACTGAATTCTGGTTATAGAATATAAGAAAATAAAATGAACTGAATTCTGTTTAGAAGCTATAAGGACGAGAGTCATTCTGCAATAGATGAGTGATCAAAGGATATGGATAGGTAGTTTTCAAGTGAAGATATGCAAGTTATTAACATCCAGATGGAAAAACGCTCCAAATAACTAATGAGAGAAATGCAAATGAAAAGAAATGAGGTTTCACCTCATACCCATCAGACTGACACAGATGACAAAAAAAAAGAAAATAACAATTGTCTGAGTGGTATGGAAGTGTAGACATGCATAGTTGGTGGAGCTGTGAATTGATATAATCATTCTGTAAAGCTATTTGGTACTGTGCCTCCAAAATGGCTAACTAACTATTTGTCTTCTTTTTCCTAGCAATACCTTAAAGACTTAAAAGATAAATGGAAAAGATTTGTATGAACAATAATATTTATACGACTGCTTTGTGTTGTAGCAAAGAACTGGAAACAAAGTTGGCGACCATCAGTTGGCGAATGACTGAACAAATTGTAGAATACGGATGTAATAGGATAGTATAAGAAATGGTGAACATGTCAGACTCAGGGAAACCTGAGCACACAGAGTATGAATGGATGCAGAGTGTGAATAGAACTATTTACACAACGACCACAAGAATGGAAAGGAAAATAAATAAAACCCTGGATGTTTTTACCCTACTCAGGCCTGTCTTTTAAGCAGTGACCAAAGAAATAAGATGTAGAAAGAACTTTAGCAACAAAATTCTTAAGTCAAAAAACATTCATTAAGGTCTCTTCAGTCCAAGACCCTGTGCTAGGCAATGGAGATACAAAGATACAGTAAAACAGTACCTGCCCCTGCCTGGGTAAGGTGTTTATGTTTTATAGTGGAGAGTAGATAGGGAGGTAGCCAGGAAGGTTTCTTATATAGAGGCTGGCATCTAAGCTGAGCCTAAAAGGAAGATGGGAATTCTGAGAGATAGAAGTAAGGAAGGGAGTATTCCAGGCATGGGAGATAGCTTATTCAAATGCAATGGAGTATTGAGTTTAAAGAACAGTTTACAATTAAGATTTTCTAAAACAGATTATGAAAAGGAAAAGCAAGTCAGAGCCAGGATAGTTTGGGCCTTAGATGTATTTTAACTTACTAGGTAGGCAATAGGGAGCTGTGGGGAGTAGTTGAGCAGGAACATGATATGGTTAGACATTTTCATCTGCCTGAGGGATGGATTGGCAGAGAGGGGGAAGAGACTGAATACAGGGAGATCCATTAGAAGACTTCTATAGTAGCTTAGGTAAGCGGAGAGTGACCACCAGAGCTAGAGTAGTGGAAAGAAGAGGATAAAGTGAGAGATATATTGTGGAGGCAGAATTGATAAGACTTAGACATTGATTGTAGCTCGGGATTCTTTTGTGATGATCCTGAGGTTTCTGTGAACCATGGTGACTTTGAGGATGGTGCTTCCATCAGCGGAGATACTTATAAACTTAGTTATCATGTATATATGCTAGAAAGAATTTGTTCCAGACCAATGCTTCTTTCCTGGGTCTTTACAATGACAAACTCATTTTTAGCCTAGATGCCTATCTTGTGCCACCATTATTGATCTAAAAGCATTGACATAATTGTTTGTTCTGAAGTTCTAGATCTGGAAGGGACTTGAGCAATCATCTGGTCCAGATGAAGAAGTGACATGCAGAAGACCTATAGCAAGGTGAAATGGCCACCTTGGAGGGGCAGAGCCAAGATGGTGGAGTAAAAGCAGGAACTTGCTTCAGCTCCTGCTCCAACCACCTTCAATACTGGTAAAAAAAAAAAAAAGACTCTAAACAAATTTTAGAGCCAGAAGCCACAAAGTGACAGAGAGAAACAAATCTCCATCTGAAGGCAGCCTCACAGGCTGACAGGAAGGGTCTATCACACCAGAGTGGGAGCCAAGCATAGTCCTGCGTGAGCCATGCCGGCCCAGTCCTGGGGTGGCCCCGACCAGCGGCACAGACTGTCCAGAGCAGACTGGAGAGTGAATTACCAGCAGGTATGGTAGTTTCCAGACTTCTCAACCCATAAAAGCCAAAGATAAAGTAAAAGATCAGTGGGGAACTCTGTTGGAACTGGGTGACAGAAGAGGGTGATCTGGCCCCTGCCCCTCGGGCAACAGAGGTGGTGGAGGCGCAGCAGCTGCAGCTGCTGCCACATGGCTGCCTCCAGAGCTCCTGACCTGCAGGTTGTAGGGGAACCAAGGAACCATTCAGAGCATATTCGCTCTTGCTTTGACCTGCTTGGATCTGGATTACTGACTTGGGTGGCAGTCCTGGGGTAAGAAATGCCAGTGTGCCAGAGCTTGTGGTGGCTGTAGAGAGAGGGCACCCTCCTCAGATCTCTGACAACATTTGTGAAAACCCCAGCAATTTGAGACACAGCTCTCTCCACTCAGGAAGCAAAGTTCTACCCTGGCAAAGAGCTCAAAAGTCAAGTAATTGACTGGCAACACGAGCAAGCAGAGGAAGCACAATCAGACCATAGAATAATTTTTTGGGGACAAAAAGGATCAAAACATGGAACCAGAAAAAGAAAACAAAGTCAAAACTCCTGCATCAAAAGCTGCCAAGAAAAATATGAACTGCTTATAGACCATGGAGGGGCTCAAGAAGGATTTTGAAAATCAGGTAAGAGATGTAGAGAAAAAGTTGGGAAGAGAAATGAGAATGATGCAAGAAAATCATGAAAAGCAAGTCAACAGCCTGCTAAAGGAGACACCCCAAAAATATTGAAGAAAATAACACCTTAAAAAATAGGCTAACTCAAATGGCAAAAGAAGCCCAAAAAGCCAATGAGAAGAATGCCTTAAAAAGTCAAATTGCCCAGATGGAAAAGGAATTTCAAAAACTCACTGAAGAGAATAACTCCTTCAAAATAAGATTGGAGCAATTGGAAGCTAATGACTTTATGAGAAATCAAGATACTATAAAACAGATCCAAACAAGTGAAAAAATAGAAGGCAATGTGAAATATCTCATTGGAAAAACCATTGACCTGGAAAAGAGATCCAGGAGAGATCATTTAAAAATTATTGGACTACCTGAAAGCCAAAAGACCCTAGAAATCATCCTTCAAGAAATTCTCAAGGAAAATTGCACTGATATTTTAGAACCAGAGGGCAAAATAGAAATTGAAAGAATTCACCGGTCACCTCTTGAAAAATATCCCAACAAGAAAACTCCTAGGAATATTATAGCCAGATCCCAGAGTTTCCAAGTCAAGGAGAAAATATTACAAGACATCAGGAAGAAACAATTTGAATATTGCGGAAACACAATCAGGATAACACAAGATCTAGCAGCTTCTACATTAAGAGATCAAAGGGCTTGGAATATGATATTCTGGAGATCAAAAGAGCTAGGATTAAAACCAAGAATCACCTACACAGCAAAACTGAGTATAATGCTTCAGGGGAAAATATGGTCATGAAATGAAATAGAGGACTTTCAAGTATTCTTGAAAAACCCAGAACTGAACAGAAAATTTGACCTTCATATACAAGAAGCAAGAGAAGAACTAGGAGGTAAACAAGAAAAAGAAATCATAAGGAACTTATCAAAGTTGAACTATTTACATTCCTACATGGAAAAATGATTATTGTAACTCATGAGACTTTCTCTCAGTATGAGAATAGATGAAGGGAATATAGATGTGTATATATATATATATATATATGTATAGGAGGGTATATGTGTATATAAATATATATATATATGTGAGTGTGTGTATATGTGTGTAAATGTATACATGTTCAGAGGGCGCAGGATGAGTTGAATATGAAGGGATGATATCTAAAAAATAAAATTAAGAGGTGAGAGAGTAATATATATTGGGAGAAGGAGAAAGGGAGAGATAGAATAGGGTAAATTATCTCACATAAAAGAGACAAGAGAAAACTGTTACAATGGAGGTGAAGAGCAGGAAGGTGAAAGGGAATGCATCAACCTTACTCACATTGGATTTGGCTTAAAATGGTTTGTGTAACTACACATGTACAACCTATATTGAATTGCTTGTCTTCCCAGTAGGGGTGGGTGAGGAGAGATGAAGGGAAAGAATCTGGAAATCAAAGTTTTAAAAATAAATGTTAAAAAAATTGTGCGTTTTTTTTTTACATGCAATTGGGAAATAAGAAACACAGGCACTGGGGTATAGAAATCCATCTTGCCCTACTAGAAAGTTGGGGGGGGATATGAGAGAACAAATTGGGGAAAGGGGTATTCAGTAGGCTCACTATATTGGGGTATGGGTAGGGGAAAGATGGGGAGAAAATTTGTAACTCAAAATCTTGTGGAAATGACTGTTAAAAACTAAAAATAAATAAGTAATTAAAGAAGAAAGAAACACAAACAAAGAGAAATGGCCATCTTGGCAGGTAGTGGGCTCCCCATTTCTGGAAGTCTTCAAGCAAATGCTAGATGCTTATATCTTGGGTATGCCTGTAGACCAGTAGGAACAGATGTTCTGATCCAGGTTGAACTAGATGACTTCTGAAGTCCCTTCCAACTCTGAAGTTCTGTTTACACATCTGATGATGGGCTAAGAGCAAGAGAATAGAGAGGAGAAAAAAGAGGAGCCAGAAAAAAAAGGAAAGGATCAGGAAGGGTTATTGTCCCAAGGGGCCAAATTGCAGTGGAAATAGCACTGTGATTGAGCACGAATAACCTATGTCCGATTGCTTCCTGTCTCAGGAGGTAGGGAGGTGAGGGAAGGAGAAAGAAAATTTGGAACTTAGAATTTTTGAAAGAGGAATGTTAAAAATTGTCTTTACATGTAACTAGGGCTAAATAAAATATTATTTACAAAAAGAAATAGTATTGCATTGTGCTTGAATTTAGGAGGACTGGAGTCAAGCCTGGGTCTTAATTAACCTCCATGTAAATTGGAAATAATTCTTGTTGTTTGTCCTTTGTTTCAAAGAGGACCAATGACATCATGGGTGATATCTTAACTAGTACGTGAATTGGACTTAAGTGAGGCAGAGTTGCATAAAGTTGTCAGCCTCACTCTCTCTTCCAGAGTCATCAAACTCCAGTGGCAGGACAAAAATCAAGATGATGCAATGACCTAAGACATCTGCAAAAGACACATGATGGAAAACACCCTCCATATACAGAGAAAGAACTATGGCGTCTGAATGAAGATGGAAGCATACTATTTTCTCTCTCTTTCTTTGGTTTTTTTCTTTCTCACTGTTTTTTCCCTTTTGTTCTGATTCTTCTTTCACAGCATGACTAATGTAGAAACATGTTTAATATGATTGTACATGTATAGCCTATATCGGATTGCATGCTATCTTGGGGAGGGGGAAGGGGACAGAGGGGGAAAATTTAGAATTCAAAATCTTATAAAAATGAATGTTGAAAAGTATAAATAAATAAATAATTTTAAAAAAATTTTTAAAATAAAATAACGCACACAGAGTCAAGATGACTGGTAATGGCTTGGGATGCAGTGGATCTCCTTGGTGTCTTTGATGCCTGAATAAGTTGTAAGTGCTCCATACTGCCTGTTTCAGCCATCTTCACGGTCATTGGAACAAATCATTCTCATCTGCCCATTCCACTGGGGAAATTCTTCATATGCCTGGGCTAGACATCTCCCTAACTCGCTGACAGGTTACCTCAACCTTGTTTAGTCCATCTGCCAAGACGGTTTACTCGGGTGCTACATGCTACAGCTTCTTGCAGCCACAGATGAGAATATAATAATGATAATGGTAAAAACAGCAAAAAATAGCTTAAAAATAATAAATAATAGTATTGTTTGAATAAAGTTGTTATGAGGAAAATACTTTAGAAATATAAAATTACAATGATGAAACTCCTCTGAGGGTAATTTATTAGCAATGATCTAACTACAATTTAGTCACCCAGATAGGGATTTTTTTCTTCTTTACTCTCACCCTTTGGAGTAAGTACAGGGTATGAATAGGTCTGAGCTTAGTTGGTTTAAATCCTGAGGGTAAAGGAGGATGGAGAATGGATGAGGGAGGAAAATCATAGATAATAGGATTTTTTTTCAAAAATTTTATTTTAGATTCAAACGCCAGAACACAAATAGAGAATAGAGAAGAGAAACAAAAACACATCATAAACTTAAATATTGGAACTTAAATGCAAAGTTAGAAAGAAAAAAAAAGTATGCCATGTGCATAGCAGAACATAAGAGAAGATTCAAAATATGCAACAGTAAATTTTCATTTCAAGAAAGTCTATATGATAAATAATAATCGTTGTGTTGAGAATTGTCCATCTTTTCTTTGCTTCCTTGTGAATTTTCTTATGTTCTCGGATGTGCACTTTTTAACTTTGTTCTTTTTCCCCTCCCCCAAATTCCCCTTCCCCAGAAAGCCACAATGAGGTTTAGATAATGTTTCTCTGTAGCAATAAATATATACATACCCTCCCTAACCCCCCACAAAGGCTACAGTAAAGTTATGTTTCTCCATAGCTATAGATATATACAAATACATATATACATACATATATAAACATACACATCCCCAAACCTATTCTACTCCTGATCTCTGTTTTTATGTATATGCATATCTCTTGTTTCCTATGCCTCCTGCCTCTTCTACTTTATTTTTACTCACTATCTTGCCTCCTATGACTTGCCTACCCCCATCCAAGGATCCCTCCCCTATCCTCCCATTCACATAAATCTAAACACCCTTCTATACCACTGTTTACCTCTTTTCCCACCCTCCCCTTTAGAGATCCCTCCCTTGTCCTCTCCTCCCTCCCTATGACCCTACTGTTTCATTTCTTCTGAATTTAGAACACTTCTTTACCCTTTTAAACATGTATATGTATTGTTCCCTCTTACACCCATTCCCGATGAAAGTAGGTTACCAGAACTACCACCCCCTTCCCCCATCTGATTTCTATGTATCAATTCTTCCTCTTGCACCTCGTTTGTATAAAATAATTATTCTTTTTAGCTGTTCCTGAATGGTTTCACTTTTTAAATTCGTATCATGCACAGGTTTTCCCCAATTTTTCTTATGAACTACCCAATGATTAGTAAGAATCTTAGACAGAAATTTTACCTTTTACATATATAAATAGTAAACAGTCTGTCTTTATGGATCCCTTATGATCAGTTTTTGTTATGTACCTTATATTCATATTGGTTCTTGGATGTCAAATAGTCTATTAAGTTCAGGGTCAGGTTTTTTTTAAACAAAGTCTTGAAAATCTGAGAGCTTAACAAATGTCCATTTTATTTTTTGTTCAAGATAATAGTCAACGGGGCGGCTAGGTGGTGCAGTGAATAGAGAACAGGCCCTGGAGTCAAGCGGACCTGAATTCAAATCCATACCTCAGACACTTAACACAAAAACTAGCCATGTGACCTTGGGCAAGTCACAACCCCAATTGCCCTCCAAAAAGAAAATTTAAAAAAATTTTAAAAAATACAAGATAATAGTTAACTTTGCAGAGTATGATGTTTTTGGCCAAAGTCCCAGTTCTTTTGCTCTTCAATATATTGTGTTCCAAGACCTGCAGTCCTTTAATGTTTCTGCTGCTAGGTCTTATGTAATTCTAATTGTGGCACCATCAGATTTAAATTGTTTTAATCTTTTTTTTTTTTTTTTTTTGCCTTTTGAAGGGAGAAAGGCAGGGCAATTGGGGTTAAGTGATTTGCACAAGGTCACAAGGCTAGTAAATGTGTCAAGTGTCTGAGGTTGGATGGTTGGATTTGAACTCAGGTCCTCTTGATTCCAGGATTGGTGCTCTATTCACTGTGCCACCTAGCTGCCCCTAAATTGTTTTAATCTTGATGCTTTTAATAGTTTTTCCTTGATCTGGGGACTTCAGAATTTGACTATGATACTCCTATGAAATTTCCTCATAGGATGTCTTTTAAGTGGTGATCGATGGATTTTTTTCTATTTCTACTTTCCTCCCTTGTTCTAATGCTTCAGGACAATTTTCATTAGTTATTTCTTGTCTTATCACGTCAAGATTATTTTTTTTCATAACTCTCAGGCCAGTTATTTTTATATTTTCTCTTCTTGATCTATTCTCCAAATCTGTTGTTTTTCTTATGTTTCACTTTCTCTTCCATTTTTTCATTATTCATATTTTCTTTAATTATTTCTTGATCTCTTACAGTTTCTCTGGCTTCACTTTGCCCAATTCTGATTTTCAAGGCATCATTTTCTTCCTTAAGATTCTGGATCTTCTTTTCTAGTTGGTTGACTTTCCTTTTAAACCCTTCTTGTTTTTCTTGGATTATTCTTATCTTCTTTTTTAGTTTTTCCTCCATCTCTGTCATTTAGTTTTTAAAGTCTTTTTTAAGGTCTTCTATAAATTCTTTTTGGGCAGGTGACCATTTGACATTACTCTTTGGAGGGTTTCTTTACTTCAATTTCCTCCTCTGAAGATGAACTCTGGTCATCTCTATTCCCATAATAGGTTTCTATAGTTGGATACTTTTTCCTTTGCCTGTGCATTTTTTGTGGTGATAGCTTAGTTATTTGTAATCACATCTAGCCCTGGGGTATGGGAGATGGTGCCTCTTGTTCCAGATATTCAGGTCTTCCCTCTAGCCTGAAAACAAGCCAAATATCCAGCCTCCTGTAAGTGTCCATAGCCAGGGGCTTTCTGTCCCACTACTTCTGCTCTCACCTAGTGGTGTCTGGTTCATTTTCACCCTGGCCCCTCTTCGTAGCACAGTTGGGTCTGGCATTCCTGGTCAGCAGAGGTTTCCTCGATTTTCCTCAGCTCAGACACCCAACTCCCCTCACTGTCCCGGGGGATAAAAGTTCTGGTGGCTGGGGTCCAGGAAGCCTCTCAAACCAGCTAACCCCAGGGCTTGCTGCTTGCTGTTTAAGAGGCTTGCTGATTGCTGTTCAAAGGGAACCTAGCCTGGAGGTGTTTACTCAATTTTTCTTCTGATCTTCTCAAATTATTCTGATGGTTATGCCCCTGTTCTTATTTATCTCCACCCACGCTTTGTTCGCCCTAAGGTGCTATTTTAACTTTTTTGTAGGGGAAGATCTTGAGAGTTCAGAATTTTTTGACCTACTCCACCATCTTCCCAGAATCCTCTCTCTGATAATAGGATTTTAAAGCTGGAAGGGATCTTGAAGGTCACCTAGTCTAACCCCCTTTCCCACTCCCTCCCATATTTTACAGATAAAAAAACAGACATAGAGAGGTCAAAGGACTTGCACATGGTCACACATATAAGTGAACCCATTATCTACCCAACCTCCAGCTTCCTTAGGTATATCTAAATAAACCACATGGACTTCCCTTTTGGACCCTTCCTCAAATACTATAAACAAGAGGGGATAATGCTTTCAGCACTGTCTGGATCCTCTGATTTTTCTACAAAGCTCCTTTTTAGTTTCAACAACATCCTTGATCATGTGAAAAAAAATCCTAGGGGTCTTAGAGGTCCACAAACTCAATAATTGTCAATGGTGTGATGAGGCTACTTAAAAGCTAATTATGTTGCGTTGAAGCATAGTGTCCCAAACCAAGGAACTGATAGTCCCACTGTGCTCTGCTCTGGACAGGCTTTATTTGGAAAATTATATCCAATTCTGGACATCATGTTTTGGGAAGGATATTGACAAAGTAGAGTTTGAGAAAGGAGGGGCTTTGAAACTGTGCCATATCAGAATCAAATGATGACAACAGAGATTTTAGCGTGGAAAAGAGGTGACTTAGGGAGGACATGATTACCGTCTTCAAATATTTGAAAGGCTCTTTTGTGGAAGAAGGAAAAGATTTATTTTATTTGAACCCAGATGAGGGAATTAGAAGCAATGGATAGAAGTTGCAAAATGACAGGTTTTGGCTTTCCTACAAGGAAAGATTTCCTAATAATTAGAGCTACCGTGAAGTGGCATGGGCTGCCTTGACAGCTAATGGGTTTTCTAATTCTGGAGGGCTTCCATGAGAAGCTGGATGACCACTTATAGACATTACAGAAGGGATTTCCATTCAAGTACAGGATACACTGGATGATCTTTGACTCTGGCATCTGTCCCTTCTAATTAAGATTCTATAATACTGTGCAAAAAAGCAACCATGCTTACTCTCTCCAACTGTTTTTTTTAAACTGTCCCAACTTAGAGCTAAATGTTTTAGGGATTTTCCTTGATGTCTATTACAGTAATTATCTACATGTAATAAATAGGGATATTACATGTAATAAGAAATAAAGGAGCTGCTGAGTGAGGGAACCCAGGAAGGCACAGGTAATCATGCCAAAAAGTACACTCCTATCTTTCTCAAAATAGTTCCACCTATTGGTCTATAAGAAATTTCTTTAAATCTCATAATCTTTCTCTGTTTTTTAAAAATTTCTCCTGCTCAAATGAGCAGGAGATCACTCTCCTTAACTGGTTAAGGAAAGCTATTAACTATCAGATCACTGTCACAGTGATCTCCCAGGAAAAAAACCCTTCTGGGGCGAAGGAAAGAAAGAAGGGAGGAAGGAAGGGAGGAAGGAAGGGAGGGAGGGAGGAAGAGAGAGAGGGAGGAAGGAAGGAAAAAAGGAAGGAAGGAAGGGAAAGAGGGAGGGAGGATGAAAGGAAGAAAGAAAGGAAAGGAGGGAGGGAGGAAGGAAGCATTTATTAAGCACCTATTATGTACCAAGCACCATGCTAAACAAATAACATATTAATCCCTGGGATGTAAACATTGTTATCATCTCCATTTTACAGTTGAGGAAACAGGCAGAAGTGAAGCGACTTATCATCCAACTAGTACTTGACTTGCCTGGGTGACAGTTAGTAAATGTCTGAGGCTAGATTTGAACTCAGGTCTTCCTGACTCCAAATCCAGTGCTCTACCCACTGGACCACCTAGCTGCCTCTAAATGGATATGTCTGCCACTTTTATCCAGACTGCACTTTATATTATTTTCCTTTTCACCATGTAATATCAAAAACAAAACTAAGATTATTGGCCACTAACTTATTTTTTAAATATAGCAGTGGTGATAAATTTTAGCAAGAGGGGAGAGGAATTATTGGGGAAAAAGAAAGCAGTCTACGGATTTAACAGCAGCCAGCATCTCTGACTATAAGGGAAGGAAATAACTTTCCTGCTTAGACATGGGGGGGGGGGGGGCAGTTAACACAGCCCCTTCTTTCCCTGTCAGTTGGAAAAAGAGAATGTCTCCAAGAGATAATCTCACTTAACCTGGTCTATTCAACACAGCAGCACCTCATCATTCATGACAACCATAACGGCCACCACACCCTCAGATGCCTCCCAAGCAGCAATCAGTTGGACATCATAGTCTCTCTAAAGGAAAGAGTTGGGGGGTTGGGGGAAAGGGGGGGAGGGGAGAGACACAAGCCTAGGAGTTAGCACCTCACTGCCATGGTCCCAAGCTGAGGACAGTGCCACAAACTCTTCTTCCCCACCCCTTTCTCTGTTTTTGTCCCAGAATCTTCCAGTTGTCCCAGACACCTTTGTATGGCCCTTCCCAGGAGTCATCCATTCCAAAACATCCATTCTTGATGTATTGGGAGCGTGTGGTGGGGAAAGGAGTGGAATGTGCTACAAGAGAAGAGTGAATTATGACTACTGGTTTTCCTTTCCTCTTCTGGTGAATAAAGCAACCAGGTGGGAGGCCATGAAAACCTGGATCTGTAATAAGTGATCACATCTTCTGCTAAGGAGAGTTCATGGAGTCAAGTCAGTTGGGACGGCCACTCTGTCCAGTGACATAATTTTGGAGTGAGAAACTGAGGGGAACCCACAAATTACTGACTTTAGAAGTACGTATATACATTAGTAAGAACTGCCAACAGCTTCTTAGGATTCTTTATGTCAAGGGACACCTTCAAGATAAAAATCATGGGCATGATTCTGCCTGTTACATATTTCCCTAAATGCCTGGTCCTTGGGTCACAGGGAGTTCTCTGGCTACAAGAAGGTAGAGACAACATAACGGCAAATACCATGGAAGGATGGCATGTGTTTATGTTTCGGTTTACTTTTGCAGAAAATCTGGCACCACACACACAAAAGAAACATGTGCAGAATGACAGCAAACAGACAAGGTAGCAAATGAATGACTCATTTGGTAAAATTGGAGTACGTCTGGAAAGCAGGGGTGACATTGCTCTGATTCTTTACGTATGAAGTCATGGTTTCGGTTTGTTTTTTCTTTCAGTTATGATGAGGTAGGTAGCAGAAGAACACTGGGTTTAGAGACTGACAGACATGCAGCATTAGTATCCTAACTGTCATCTACTCTCTGAACGACATTGATGTCTACTGCTTGTGGTTGTAGGCGAGTCATTTACCTTCCCTGGTGGGACTAGATGGATTCTGAGGTCACCTCCAACTTCAAGATCTATGATTTTAAGTCCCTTTACCACTATGAGCCTCAGTTTCCTCATCGGTAAAGCGTCACTACTTCTCAACCTACTTCACCAGGTTGTGGTGAGGATCCACTGAGATAATTTATTATGAAAACTCCAAAGTGCTATTAAATACCAGCTCTCATTGTGTGATAGGAAACCTGTGAGGCAGTTAGGAAGTATAGGAGAAAGAGGACAAGTCTGGGAGTCAGAAAAGCCTGAGTTCAAATCCTGCCTCATATGTTTCTTAGCATTATGACCGTGGGCAAGTCACTTAACCCTGTCAGCCTCAGTCTGCAAAATGAGCTGGAGAAGGAAATGGCAAACCACTCCAATATCTTTGCCAAGAAAATCCTAAACAGGGTCATTAAGAGTCAGGATAGAAAAAAAGGATGAACAGCAACAAATGACCCTGGGCAAGTCACCTAACTCCTCCAGCTTCACTTCCCTCATCTAAAAAATTAGGGAAAATAATAGCAGCTACTTTACAGGGTTGCTGAGAGGTCCAGTTTAGGGAAAGCAGTTTATTAACTTTAAAGACATTACAAATATTGGTTGTTATTAGCATTGAGCCACATTGGACCCTGTGGAATACTGTCACATCGGGTTTGCAAACCGGCTCCACTTGAAAAGGAAAAATAAAAAATAAACTTTTCTTTTTTCCACTTAACACAGAAATAGGCCAGAAGTCAGGAAAAAAGGCATTAGGAAAAGAGTCCTCTCTGCCTGGACACTTCACAGAGAGGTTGTTTCTTTTGGAGATTTCCAAGTCAAAATAATTCCAAATTGAGTTTTGACAATTCACAACTTTGGGAAATCTTTGCAATGTGTCATTTTTCCAAGCTAAGAAAAATTGAAAAGAAGAAGTGGCATGTCTGAGAAAAAAACATCTGACAGAGGAGGGAAATGTCAAACGAGCAGGATCGGGTTCAACGTTTTAGGATGTTTTGAAGTCTTTCTTCAATGTGCTCTTCAAAACCACATGCCCCGTTAAAAGGCTATAGGAAAGAGCCAACTTCTCCAAGTTTTCCTCCTGATACAGACTAAAAGGTCAGATGATGCATTTCTGCCCCCATGACAAGTACAGGCTATCTTACTTGATCTGAGAAAGAGTCAAGGTTCCTCTTGTTGTCTAGGACTCCCATAGAGAGGATGTCTTTATTTAGCCTAACACTGGGTGCTGGTTCTATAAACCTCACTCCTTCCCTAACTCTTCCCCAGAAACAAGGAAACAAACAAGTAATGAACAAGTAACACAGGGATATAGGATCATAGATTTAGTGTTGGAAAGGGACCTTTAACTCCTTAGTGATCGATCACCCAGTGCAGTCCCTTCAGTTCCTGAGGAAGAAATGGAGAGGGACCAAAGACAGGTTAAGTGATTGGCCTGTGATCTAAGTACTGAGCAGCAGAGGTGGGATTTGAACTTGTATTCTTGGAATATAGATTCAATGTTCTTTCAAATTCCAAGCATTTTAGAGATCTGAGAGGGAAGTTACTAGGTCCGATTTGGAGTCATCTCTTGGGTTAGGGGGTTTCTTATGATGTAAAGGGCCGACTAATTCTGGGAGATGCTTTCCTGGCCCCTACCCCCAATCTAGGAAAACTGAGAAAATGAATGCAAGGTTATCCCTCAATATACTTAGTTCAAATCCCCAACTGCAAACATGTGGCTCACAAATATTACAGAACAGTTCTATCAAGCAAAGGAAAATAAAATATAAATCTTTGATAGAGCAAGCATGTAAATCCCTAAGATAACTTTCAGTCCCAAGTCCACAAACCATGCCCAGGGAGAATGTCACAAAACCTGACCCCCTCCCCCAAGCTGGGGTGCTGCTGGTGAGAAACTGCCATGTGGAGCAAAGACAGAGACCCTCAGACACAGGCCAGAGTTAATGGAGACAGTTAGATACGGGAAGTGGAAGAATCAGGGCAGGCTGGGGGAGAGGCTCAGCCCAGACTGCCATCTGGTAGCTTCCTCTTTTAACTAATTATCCTTGATAACCAGGTACTAGGCTAAGTTGTTTCTATTTGGGGCCCTTGGGCCAAGTCCCAGACACCCCACCCTGGTAATAGCTCCACTTCTCACTCCCCATGTATTACAAAGACAGACTGAGGGGACTGCTGGGCACATATGTGACTTTCTTCACTGTTCCTACCTCCCCACTGGCTCAAATGAAGACCTTCTCAGGCCTGCTCTTTTTCCCCTTTCCTGGGGTCCTTTCTGGGCCAATAGCCAGAACTCTTGTTGGCTGCTCAAGTATCATGTCTTAATTAACTCTGAGGAAACAGGTATTTCCCTGGAATTGTATTTTTTTTCCCAAGAAAAGTCATATTATGGCTGTGGCTTAGGCCCCCAGCTCTCCCCTTCTCTCATCTTTACACTACCCAGTTCACCTGCACCCAGATGAGGAAATAGTTGTCATGAAGGCCAATTGAATTACTATTTTATTTTTTCTCTTTTTCATTGAAGGAATTTCTATTTCTGACAAGTTGTAGAATTATAGGTTTAGAACTAGTGTTTGGGATAAGTGAAAACTTCTCAATTTGGGGTGGTTAACTTTTCCTTTCTCAAATTGCTTCTGTCAATCACTTTTATCTTCCTTTGTCTGTTTTCCCACCTTGGTGGGACCCTCTCCCCTCCCCCCCTTCCTTGCTGTCCCAGTTGGGGAAGTATTTGGTAAAGCATGCCTCTCCACCAATGAGAGAGGAAACAGTTGGGGAGGGGTCTTGACTAAGTTAGGTTATAAATTCCAGCACTAACTTTTGTAACTTGCCTCTTCTCCATGATGAGTCATGGGGAAGACCACCCTCTTCTCCCGGGGGAAGAGAATAAAGTCCTGTTCTTATCCTAAGAGATCTCTGTGTTTATTTCTTTTCATTAAATTAAGGATGAAGGATATTTTTCATCCCCAAAATTAGGGAGGACCTTGGAGGTCTTTTAGCCTAGCCTTTTCATTTTACAGATGAGGAAACTGAGCCCCAGAGAGGTTAAATGACCTTCTGAATGCCATAAATTACAGAGCTAGAATTGAAACCCAAGTCCTCTGACTCTAAGAGGCCCTCAGTATATCAGTTAGAACACTGGGCTTAAGTTGGGAAGAACCATAGTTGTATGTCCTTGGACAGGTCACTTACCTTTTTTTTTTTTTGATTGCTCACTTTGGTACTAATACTGTATCTCTCCATCCCCTTCACCAGAAAGCAGGGCTAATGATATGGGAAAAGGAAATTGGATTGCATTTTGAGACAATCTAAAACAAGGATGACAATACACATAGTGTAATGCCTTCTTTAGGATTCCTAGTTACAAAGAGAAAGGTTTTGCCATATTTAAAGAACAGAGATATCAACCTGGAACTGCTGTCAGCAGAAAAAAAAACCACAACCAAAAAACGTGGCAGGGGCACTGGGAAATGTTTAGCACTGTGATCATAATAGGCACTTAATAAATGTTGAATGAATGAATGAATGAATGAATGAATGAATTTGGGTCAAGTTCAGCTAAATCCTTACAATGTTTTTAGTTATGTCAGCAAAACACATTTTAGGCACAAGGTCATTTTAAAAAAATTTGGGGGTTGATCAGATCTATTTCTATGTACCTTATCAAATTACAAAACCCAGTTCCAAGGCTCGTCAACAAATTGCTTTCTCTTGACCTTTCCATATTCATTTTTATTTTGGAGAGTCCTCATTTTCTGGGCCAAGCCAAAAGAATTATTAGTTGGAAGAGACTTCAGATGTCATCTAGTCTAGCCCCTCACCCAATTATGTCCAACCAGCATTCACAGAATCTCTGTTGGGACAAGTACCAGGAGAGGGAATTCACTATATCACAAGACAGCTTATTCTATTTTGGAATAACTCTAATTGTTCTTCTAGAAGTCAGGCTGAAATCTGTCTCCCTGTAACCTCCAATTCTAATTTTTGCAGCCAAGTAGAAGAAGGGTGATCTCTTTTTCACATAACAGTCCTGCTGTATATTTGAAGACAATTTTCTTGTGTCTCTGACCAGCTTCCACCATGTTTTCTCTCCTTTATGGGATACATCCATTTACCAACTTACCTTTCATCCACCCTTTTAAAGAATGCACTTCATAGGTCCATCTCACACATTGAGGGATGGAGCTTAAGTTATTTTGGAAATTACAGCTAGAAATTATCTTCCAGCTTCTCTTCTGTGTTACCCTCCTACCCCTTCAGTCCCTAACCAGTGTCTTAAATTTTTTCTTATTTCAAGCCTCCTTTCCACCAGGTCGTATAACTTTACACCTCAAGTTTCCTAGGATCTCAGGGCTTCAAGGGACCTCAAGAGGCCTAATCTATACCAAGGAAATCTCTACCAAAATGTGCCCCCCAAAATAATGGTACAGTCACTCCTTAAAGACTACTCCTGTGATGAAAAGGATTATTTACTGTGGTTAGAATGTTAGAATGTCTCATTTATTCAGAGCCATAACTAGCGATTTTGACTCTCAGGAAGATTCAACTGTTGTGGGAGAGAGCTGTTAGGGGAGGCTGCCAGTGGAGAGTATGGTTCCGGTGTACTCTGGAGGAATTCTAATGGGTGTGCCTTTCTGAGGTAGGAATAGCCAATTTATTTTTAATTCTTATTTTTGCTAACTAGGTGCTAAACTTAGCTGTTTCCATGTTGGAAGAGGTTCTGAAAGATCACCAGATTATAGACTTAAAGTTAGAATGAATCTTAGAGGCCAACTCATCCAACACTTTCATTTCACAAATAAGGAAACTGAGGTCCAGAGAAAGTAAAAGA
The DNA here is from genome assembly GCA_028627135.1 of Pseudochirops cupreus. Taxonomy (NCBI): domain Eukaryota; kingdom Metazoa; phylum Chordata; class Mammalia; order Diprotodontia; family Pseudocheiridae; genus Pseudochirops; species Pseudochirops cupreus. The sequence continues at coordinate 99,739,255 of CM053583.1, read as the reverse complement.
TCAACAGGGTCATAGGGGAGTAAAAGAAGTTCAAGTCCTCTCAGTCCCCTCTACATTTTGATGCCCTGGGGGAAAACCCTGATCACCTCACCCTAGTTATAGCTCTATTCTTATTACTATATACTTAAACTATTGTAAAACTGTAAGATGAAATTCTTGCAAACAGTCAGAACCAGGAGAAAAGGCAATTTTCTAAATGTAATGTTACTAGCTTTATTTAATATTGTATAGTTTATAAAGCACTTTCTTCTCACGTACACACATTATTATGCATATTTTATAGACGAGAAAACTTGATCTCAGACAAGTCTCATAACTTTCCCAAGGTCTCATCAACAACAGAGCTCTCACAAGCCAAAATACAGTCTCCTAAACAGTTAACAAAACAACACAGAATGCTGAAACTCTATATTTTGATTTTCTCTTTTATTTATGGAGAAGGAACCCACCATCCCTGCCACTCACTACTGACAGGGTACAGGCTTTGGAACTCTCCTCAAATTTCTCCACTTGATGTGGTGTTTGCCTGGGGCTATAATCCTCTCAACTGACCTTCCATTATCCCTACACCCAATTCTCTCTTAGCCCTAACCTAGCTTAGCCAGTACCTCTGGATCACCGGCTACTTCCCACCCTTGACCCTATCTAGACCTCATTCACCCCAGCATATGGGCCACTACCATCAATATCCTCCCTACACTCCTGCCTCCAGTCATCCCAGACTACTTGGCCACTCCTAGATCTCTCCCATAGTCTTTCTGTATGTAAGATCTCTCTTGTTTCCAAGAAAGTGCTCAGATTCAATCTAGTTGCTTGGATTAGTGATACAAATGTTCAGATTCCTTAAGGGTCTGGTTAATATGGTGGATTTTTAATAAACCTTGACTTTTTTTAACTGAAAGAAGGTTTGGGTCAAATTGATTTGGGCAGGACCCATGTGTCACTATTTCAGGATCCCAGCACCCCTAAACCTCAACACCACCAACACCAACTGCTGAACAACTACCACCAATAGGCAGCAAGTCCAGGAGTCTTGGGAACAGAAGACAGCATCCCCCAGAACACCGGTTTGGGCAAATCCCATGCTCTCTCTCATTCCCCACTTATCTTTCTGTAAAATGGGGGGGTTGAATTAAATGGCCTTCAAGGTCACTTTCAGCTCTAGGTCTACGAATTTTATTGTACTAACATTCACACACGGAAAGAGATTCAGTAGTTTGGGAAGGAAAAGGTGTGAAATCATCTTTGGTCCAAGTGTGTCTCTTAGCTTAGATGAGTCAAAGAGCTGGGAACCACAGAGGTCCCGAACTTTGTAGGAAGTGCCAAGTAGGTACCAGTCTGAAAACTGGAAAAAATCAGTTCTGAGCACTGGGCAGAGAACTAGGCCAATTCTTGGCTCCAAGACCAGATAAGTGGTTAGTAAATAAACTTAGATGACCTTTCCAGATTCCCTTCAGCCTAGTGTTCTATAATTACCATGTTGTTTAATCAATGCATTTGTGTTTCTTAAAACAACTCTGAGATTATTTGGGATTATCATAAGCAAGTAGAGTGGTAGAGCAGTTACCTTCAAGGAATTTGTTCAAGGTGACAGGCTAAAAACTGGAACTTACAACTTCCAGATACCGTTCTTCCATTCATTCACTAGGGTAGGGGTGCTTAACCTGGCATATAGGAACTTAGTCTTTAAAACATAGAGAGGGGGCATCTAGGTGGCACAGTGAATAGATCACTGGCCCTGGAGTCAGAAAGACCTGAGTTCAAATATGACCTCAGACACTTAACACTTACTAGCCATGTGACCTTGGCCAAGTCACTTAACCCCAATTGCCCTGCCCTCCCCTCTCCAAAAAGCCAACACCCCCCAAAAAAACACACCCACACAGAGAGAGATGGATAGATGGACAGATGGATAGACAGATAAATAGGTAAATAGATCGATCGATCAATAGATAGATAGATAGGTAGATAGACAGACAGATAGATGAGAGTGTTAATCTAAATTGATAAGAAGGCAGCCAATATAGCAAAAATTATGATCTTCAGTCAGGTCAAGGAGTTGCAACTGGGGTACCATGTAGCATCAAGTGCTGGGGAGCCCAAAGACGGGTTTAGGTGTGGGGTTCTAATAAAGTATTTGGACAGAAGGAGAGGGACTGCAGGTGCAAGGGTATTGGAACATTCTATGATTTCACAAGGTAAATTGTTTTGCATAACTACTGAAAGTTCATAGAGAAAGTTTGGGAATCCTGAAGGGGAGAGTTTAAGGCATTTACAAAATAGTCAGAGGTTGGGAGTAATGAAGTCTGGTTAGCCTCAGGCAATTCATGGGTCTGGGAATGGGGACAAGGTCTGCTTCAGTCAGCTGGGTTTGAGCACAGATAGGTAGGTATATAGAAAAATGATAGATAGGTAGATAGAAAAATGATAGGTAGATATAGAGAGAGAGATGATAGATAGATAGATAGATAGATAGATAGATAGATAATAGACAGACTGATAGAAATGGATAACTACATTTCAATAATTGATTTCCTTTGTAATCTCATGTATTTTATTTTATGCATTTAAAAATCATTCTGAGAAGGGGTCCATGGCCTCCACCTGCCAAAGGGGTCCACAATGTATACAAAATGGTTAAGAACAACTGTATTGGGGGCATCTCTTCTAAGGAGTGAATAAGTTTCTTTTGTCATTTTTACGTGTTAGCTTATGATCATACATCACCATCTGCACTCTTATGGTCCAGGGACCACATGACTCAAAAATTGGCAGGTGAAACATGCTAAAACTTTTTCAAGGAAGTGTTGGGGGTCAGGACACAAGGAAGGAAATCTGACCTCAAAGCTGAGGGAAAAGCAGCTGCCTGGGGGAAATCAGGAGAGTGGAGGTGAGGAACGCAGTTCTGAAAACAATCTTGGTTGAGTGCAAAGAGCCATGGACTGGGTATAAATAGAGGTAGAGAGAGGTCCAAGCTTTCCTACCAGCTCGCTGTGACCTTTGCAGGTAGGTCATTTTGCCACTCTAGGATTCGTTCCTTCTAGAAAAATAGAAGGTTCAGGACTCTAATGACTTTTCCAACTCAAACACTCTGAGAGGCTAATGTCCTATCATAAGGTCAAGAAGAAAGAGTGAAGGATTTAGATTTTATTTTCCTTTTTTTTTTTGAGGGGAAAAAGTGGGAAAGAGAAAAAAAATAACGCTTTTAATAATTGAAAAAAAATTAATTATAACAAGAAGAAAGGGGGTGGTTTGGGGGAAAGGCCATGTGTCTATCTGGAGAAATGCAGTCTCAGTTAAAAATTACAAAATTGTGTCTCCAAACTGGGCTGTCCCCTGGTTGGACGGTCAATACCGTTACAAGGTCGGAGTCACAAGGCTGAGGAACAGGCAATCAGCAAGTTTTAAGAGGCTGGAGCCAAGCTCACCCAAGGAAAACAAAAGGAATGCTCTAACCCACAAACCTGAGGAAGAAAGAACCCCTCCCCCACCTCACCTGCCAGTCCTTGAGCTGCTCAGCAGAGAGCTCCAAACAATCAGGCCACAGGCAATAACTGTACCTCATTACCAATTGAATGGGTCACTTCACAGGCAAATGCTTTTGTTATGAATCAGGGCTGAGGCTTTCTTCAATTCTGAAACCCATTTCCTCTGGTAACTTCCCTATCCCAGGTTCACCTCACTTTACACAATAGATGTGTTCCTAAGAAAAGTTGCATGGGAATTGATTTTCTGAAAGTTGAATGATATTTCAAATGTACCAGAGGAACTTGATAATTTAAAAAAAAATTTAAATCAGGTTTCTTTTTTTATCTATGTATGGAACTACCAATGAGTAGATTCCTTTTAAGGATTCAGATCAACACCTGCATTGCAATTTGTAATTTTAGAAAGTTGCTGGAGTCTTGGAGTGGTTAAGTGATTTGCCCAGGGTCACACCGTTGCTGAGTCCTGGTTGCTGTCCTTCTGGACCAAAATGACACCACTACGTGCAGGTCAAGGTGCAGTGTGTCCTACTGTGACTGATCAGACTTATATGGGCTCAGAAGGCAGGTAGGGCATTTTGGAATTGAGATGTCTCTAAATTTGACCATCTCTCGTTTCATTTGAGCTACTGAAACCCTGCTTTACTCATAGAGTACAGTGCCTTCTTTGATCTGGGAACACCATGCTGGGAGGTCTTGTGTTAGTGTTTCCTATGTCTCACAATTCATTCCAAAGTTCTTCAAAGACACCTTGAGAGTGTCCTTGTATCATAGACAGGAGTTGAACCTTGGACCTCGGTGTTCCTCAGTCGCAGGTCAGTTTCTTATCCATGCCAAAGAAACCTCTAGGACCTTGATATTAAAAAAAAAAATTCAAAGAAAAAATAAAACAAAACCAAATACCTCTACCGCCAATTTACATTTTATAAGCCTGAATTGTGCATCTGGTGATGTGTGCATTAGCCACACAAATAAGCAAATAATTCCAATAATGCACTACTCAATAACAAAATGAGCAACTGTCGAAAAACATTAACAGCGTCCTTTTTTAACCTCTGACTTGAAAGCAGTATTCTCCTGGAAGAGGCCATCCCATTACTTTATCCTCAAAGTTATCTTTTTAAATAGACACATTTTGTTTTAGATATAGTCTCTGGGACATTATCTCAACTCCACCTTGCATTGTGGGACAATGGGAAAGAATGAGTAGAGTCAAGATGGCTGAGGGAATTGAACATTTTTGCTGAGTTCTCACTACCCAATCCTCCAGACAACTTTTTTTTCTTAAGGGTCAAATCAAATTCTGAGCAATATAACAAAACAAAACAAAAAAGGTCAAAATGATTAATTTTTCCACCCCAGAACAGCATAGGAAGATTGAATGAAAAGTCTTCAGACATGGGATGGGGGTTGACCAGGATCTCAGTTTGGCAGAAGCAGCATTGGCTGTGGGGCCTGGACATGGTAGCTGCAGCAGCAATGGTGGCACTAGGAGTGCTCAGTGTCTTTAGGGTGGCAAGGGGACTAAACATCTGATCAGAAAGATATTACGGGGGACCCCTGGGCTTAGCACTGGGTGCAGGATTGAGTATCATTTGGCAGTTCCTTTGCCCATCACCCAGTTAGTTCCAGGTCAAAATTCCAGGGTGGAGAGGAGCAATTATAGTCTACAGTCATGAGGGAACAGAGGTTCTACTTGGATAAGGGAGTACAGAGCACAAACCAGAAAGACAGTGACAAAATCTCTCCCTGGTTCGCACCAACTTGGAAGCTCTGAAAAGCTATAGGACCCCATCACTAGCCACAGAAGTTCAGGCTAACTATCTCCTTCAAAAGGGAGCAGAGAATAACTCTAACATAAAATCCAAAGTCAAGAAATAGGCTGACAAAATGAGCAAACAACAACAAAAAGAACCTGACCATAAAAGGTTTCTATGATGATAGGGAAGTTTAAGATACAAACTCAGAAGATGACAATGACTTGAAAACACCTACAAGCAAAACCTCAGACAAGCCTACCAAGAATTCCTAGCAGAGCTAAAGAGCTAAAAATGATTTTTAAAATCAAATAAGAGTGGCAAAGGAAAAATTGGGAGCAGAAATGAGAGCAATGCAAGAAAATAATGAAAAGAGAACTAATAGCTTGGTACAAAACCTCACTGGAGAAAACTACTCCTTAAAAATTGGAATTGGTCAAATGGAAGTTAATGACTTCATGAGATATTAAGAAACAATAAGACAATGTTAAAGGACTGAAAAATAGAAGAAAATGTGAAATATTTCATAAAAAAACTGACGGGGGAAAAAAGGTCACAACCTGATGTTTAACAATTATTGGACAGATTGAAAACCATTATAAAAAAAAGACCCTGGATATCATATCAAAAAAAATGATAAAGGAGAACTGATATATAATAGAACCAGAGGGCAAAGTAAGAGTTGAAAGAATCTACTAATCACCTCCTGAAAGAGATGCCCAAGTAAAAGCTCCAGGAATATTATAGCTAAATTGCAAAGCTCCTCAATCAGGGAGAAAATACTAAAAGTGGCCAGAAAAAAGATCGAATACTGTGGTACCACAGTCAAAATAACACAAGATTTAGCAACTACCACTATATATGAGTGGAAGGCTTGGAATATGATATTCTGGAAGGCAAAAGAGCTAAGATTATAATAAAAAACAATCCATCTAGCAAAATTAAGTATAATTCTACCAGAGGAAGAAATAGGTATTTAATGAAATAAAGGACTCTCAAGCATTCCTGATGAAAAGACCAGAACTGAATAGAAAATTTTATATTTAAACACAAGACTCAAGAGAAGTGTAAAAAGGTTGACATGAAAGAGAAATTATAGGGTTATACTGTTTATGTTCCCATCTGGGAAGATGATGCATGTAACTCAAGAATTTTATCATTATTAGGGCAGTTAGAGGGAGTTTTCATAGACAGAGGACATAGATATGAATATATTATATTGTGATGGTCTCAAAAAAGGAAACAGAATGGAAGGGTGAGAAAGAGGGATGCACTGGGAAAAGGGGCAAGTGAAAAGAAGAATGGGGGAAATGATCTCATGTTAAAGAAGTTTGTGAGGGGTAGAAGCACAAACTTGGTGTGAGCTCCCACTCCAGTCACTTCTAATATATATTAAAAAATGACTCTAAACAAACTTTAGAGCTACAGAACCCACGAAGAGACAAAGAGAAACAAAGTTCCCACTGAAAGAAGCCTGGCAGCCCACAGGAAGGCTCTATCCCACCAGGCTGGGAGCTGAGTGCAGCCCCATGTGAGCTGTGTGGTTCCTGGCCCCAGGCGGCCCCAACCAGCGGTGGGCCAGAATCAGACTTCAGCAAAGAGAATCACCAGCAGCTGTGGCAGTTTCCAGAATTATCAATCCATAAATGCCAAAAAGAAAGTAAAAGATTAGTGTGGAACTTTGTGGGAACAGGGGGACTGAGATTGCAGTCCAGCCCCTGCCAATGGGGTGAGAAGTGGCAGAGGTGTGGTAGCTGTGCAGCCACCGTTGCCTGGCTGTCTCAGGAGCTTCTGGATTGCACATTGAAAGGGGACCAAACAACCATTCAGAGAGTAATTGCTCTTGCTTTAACCTGCTTGGATCTGGATCATGGTCTTGGGAGGTGGTCCTGGGGTGTGTGACCAGTGAGCCAGAGCTTGTGGTGTCTGTAGAGGGGGCACCCAACTAATAGCTCCAGCAGCTATGAAAACCCCAGCAATTTGGGACAAAGCTCTCTCCATTCTGGAAGCAGAGTTCTACTGTGGCAAAGTGCTCAAAAGTCAAGTAATTGACTGGTAAGATAAGCAAGCCCAGGAAACATAATCAAACCATAGATTCCTTTTTTGGGGACAAAAAGGATCAAGGCGTGGAGCGGGAGGAAGACAGCGCAGTCAGAACTCCTGCATCAAATGCAGCCAAGAAAAATATGAATTGGTTATAGGACATGGAGGATCTCAAGAAGGATTTTGAAAACCAAGTAAGAGAAGTAGAGGAAAAATTGGGAAGAGAAATGAGAATGATGGAAGAAAATCATGAAAAGCAAGTCAACAGCCTGCTAAAGGAGACCCAAAAATACACTGAAGAAAGTAACACCTTAAAAAATAGACTAACTCAAACGGCAAAAGAGGCTTAAAAAGCCAGTGAGGAGAAGAATGCCTTAAAAAGTCGAATTTCCCAGATGGAAAAGGATTTTCAAAAACTCGCTGAAGGGAATAACTCCTTCAAAATAAGATTGGAGCAATTGGAAGCTAATGACTTTATGAGAAATCAAGATACTATAAAACAGATCCAAACAAATGAAAAAATAGAAGGCAATGTGAAATGTCTCACTGGAAAAACCACTGACCTGGAAAATAGATCCAGGGGAGATAATTTAAAAAATTATTGGACTACCTGAAAGCCATAAGAGCCTAGAAATCATCCTTCAAGAAATTATCAAGCAAAATTGCCCTGATATTCTAGAACCAGAGGGCAAAATAGAAAGTGAAAGAATTCACCAATTGCCTCTTGAAAAAGATCCCAAAAAGAAAACTCCTAGGAATATTATGGCCAAATTCCAGAGTTCCCAGGTCAAGGAGAAAATACTGCAAGCAGTCAGAAAAAAACAATTTGAGTATTGTGGAAACACAATCAGGATAACACAAGACCTAGAAGCTTCTACATTAAGGGACTGAAGGGCTTGGAATATGATATTCTGGAGGTCAAAAGAGCCAGGACTAAAACCAAGAATCACCTACCCAACAAAACTGAGTATAATGCTCCAGGGGAAAATATGGTCATTCAGTGAAATAGAGGATTTTTAAGCATTCTTGATGAAAAAACTAGATCTGAACAGAAAATGTGACTTTCAAATATAAGAAGCAAGAGAAGGATGAGAAGGTAAACAAGAAAAAGAAATCATAAGGAACTTATTAAAGTTGAACTATTTACATTCCTACATGAAAAAACAATAGTTGTAACTCACAAGACCGTTCTCAGTATGAGGATAGTTGAAGGTAATATATGTGTGTGTGTGTATATATATATATATATATATATATATATATATATATATATATACATATATATATATGTGTGTGTGTGTGTGTGTGTGTGTGTGTGTGTGTGTGTGTGTATGTGTGTGTGTGTATACATATACTCAAAGTTTTAAAAACAAATGTTTAAAAAAAATGTGGTTTTTACATGCAACTGGAAAATAAGATGTACAGTCACTGGGATATAGAGGTCCATCTTGCCCTTCTAGAAAGTTTGGGGGAATGATGGGGTAGGATATAGTGGAGAACAGATTGGGGGAAGGTGTATTCAGTGGGGGTAAGGGAAAGATGGGGAGAAAAAATTGTAACTCAAAATCTTGTGGAAATGAATGTTGAAAACTAAAAATAAATAAATAAATATTTTTTAAAAATTAAATTAAAAAAAATTTGTGAGGAAGAGTTTTTACCACAGAGGGGGAAATGGTGAGGAGAGGGCAACATCTGAAACTCACTGTCATTTCAACTAGTTCAAAGAGGGAAGAGTATACACTCATGCACATAGCTGAGTATAAAAATTAATTTTACCTCACAAGGAGAGGAAGGGGCAAACAGAAAAGTGAGGTGGTGGTAGAGAGAGGGTGGGTTAAGGTAGGCAGTCATCAAAAACTAAAGAGATTTTCCAGGAGGGGACAGGGTTAAAAAAAGAACTATAAATAGAATCTAGAAGGGACCTTAGAGGTCACACACAGAGTCATTTCACAGAAGTGAAAACAGAGACACAAGCAGATAGTGCCTGAAGTAGTTGGGCTAGATGGTCCTCTAAGATCTTTTCTCATCCTGACCCACTCAAAAGCCCTCATCGAAAGACACAAATTCAAACAAAAGGCATTTCAAGAAATAGCAAAAGGAACACAGTAGTGAGGAAGATTCTCTACCCCACTAGCTCAGGAAGAATACAACAAAACAAATACATATACACAATACTGATACAAAAAGACCACCCTTCCCCTAACTCCCAGCCCCAGCACATTCCCACAAACAATTAAGCACAACACTGTATGCCCAAGTATTTTCTCAGTTGTTTAAAAAAAGGAAGGCTAGGTGCTTTAACATGATAATAACTGCCCACTGGATTTAATTTTAAATTTGTTGCCCTTTAATGTTGTCTTCATTTACATAGTTGTAATCCTTAAATCCTCCTTCCAGCTTGGTTTTCTTCACTTCACTATTTCTTTGAATTCTCTATATATACACTACCTTACAGCATAATAATGGTGCATTACATTCATGCCACTATTTATTCAACCATTCCCCCAATCAGTTTTTGGGCAAACAATTTGTTTCCAACTTTTGCTCTTACAAATAGTGCTTTTGAAAGATCAATTTGCATTACACAGGTGAACATGGTTTCTGAAAACCTGCTGTTTGGGGACCTTTTCATTGTAACAAAAGGAAGAAGTTGGGAAGGATGTGCATGTAGTTTGTGGAGTGAATCAGTAGAGAAACTCTGAAGACTGGCATCTCTGCAAAGTTTGTAGGACTCATGTTTTACTTCAGACTTAGTCTTATTTTTAAACAAATCTTTTAAGTCACCCTTTCCCAGCTGAAAGGAATTCAAGGCCTATACATAAAACATAGCCTGTCTTTATCATGTCACCACACATTGCCTCCAAGAATATGAGTTCCTCATAATGTGATGACTTATGAAAATGTGCCCATTGTTTCTGAAATCAATCCACAGACCCAAACAATGGGCTCACTAACGGATAGGGGCTTGTGCCAGGCCCTCAGAGTCAATGACCAGGGCTGGGTTCTCAGGCAGTGAAGGGAGAGAATGAAATTCTAAATGTCAAACTCTTCCATTCAAAGCAGCCAGTGTCCCCATTTTCAACTTGATCGGCATTAGCCAAAAACCTCCCAGCATAGTTTAAGAGTTGCCAAGAGATTAAGAATGATTATGTAGAGGATGGTGACCAGCTGTTTTTCATATCCACTGTGGGCAAAACAAGAAAAAATGGTTTAGGCATTAGTGGAAGGAAAGGGACTACAGGATTTTTAGATTCCTTGGGCTGAGCCCCTTATATATTTGGGATAGCTGGGGTATAATCCTAATTAGAGGCACTCCAAGCAATATCAACTAATTCCTGAGGCAACCAAGAGGGAAGAAGACTACAAGAAAAAAGATGTACATCAAAAGGTGGTGTGATGAAGCAGAAAGTGACTTGGCCCCTAGAAGCAGAGGAAGCTCATACTAGCGGTTGGTTTTGGTATTGGAAACCAGCAACAAAAGAAATAGAGAAACTCTGGGACATGGGGAGGCCACCTCCAAGGGTCCTAGTGAGGGGGTGAGATAGGGCTGGATAAAGAGGTGCTCCCATGGGTTGGGTTACTAAGATACTAAGGGTAGGATCAGGGGTACTTCAAAAGGTTGGGGTGCAAGGTCATCCCAAAAGCATTTGCTCAGTCTGTCTCCAAATCAAGTAAAGACATTTATTGGGGCAACCCACAACACACCAAGCAGGCTCCCCTGCCCCTTAAGGGAGACACAGCTTAAGGGAAACCCCAGCTTAAGGGGGTGTGGTGGCTGCCCAAGGGAGAGGGGGTTTAAGGGAAATGGGTCGTTAAGGGAGACACCTATCAGTGCCATCTTGTGGCTTCAAAAAAATTAATACCGCGTTTATTAATCACACTATTTTATTATTTATTAATAGATTAACAAACCTCAATACTACTAACTTAATTACCATTTATTAATAAACTAATTAATGTCACTGTATAGAGCATCATGGCAATTATTCAGTTGCTCCTTCCAACTCCTCACCAATATTCTGTTTTTCTATTTATCCTTATTCATATTTCTTCTTGTTGTTCAGTTGTTTTTCAGCAGTGTCCAAGTCTTTGAACAGTTCGCCATTTCTTTCTCCAGATGATTTTACAGATGAGGAAACTGAGACAAACAGGGTTAAGTGACTTGCCCAGGGTCACATAGACAGTATGTGTCTGAGGCCACATTTGAACTCAGGAAGATGAGCCTTCCCAACTACAGACCCAGCATTCTATCCATTTCACCACTTAACTGTCCAAAGTTGTACCATCTTGTGGCTTTGAAAAAAAAATTAAGATTGAATTTATTAATTAAACTATTTTATTAAATTTATTAAGAGATTGACATTAAACCTTAATACAACTAACTGAACATCTTAACAACTATTGTCATCATATAGAGTATCATGGCAATTATTCAGTTGCTCTGTCTAACTCCCCATCAAGATTCTGTTTTTCCATTGAGCCTTCTTTGCACTTCCTCTTACATGGCTGTAATAAGTACATGCACCATTTTTATGTTTTTTGTTTTGTTTATACATTATTTTGTTACAATTGTCACTTTTCCATGTTG
>CM053583.1:99598038-99726882 GCA_028627135.1 Pseudochirops cupreus | reverse complement strand
TTGTTGACTCTCTTTTCATGATTTTCTTGCATCATTCTTATTTCTCTTCCCAATTTTTCCTCCACTTCTCTCATTTGGTTTTCAAAATCCTTCTTAAGCTGATCTCTAGCTTTTAGGCAGTCTTCATGTTTCTTGGAAGCTTTTGGTGCAGGAGTTCTGACTGTGTTGTCTTCCTCTCTTTCCCTGCTTTGATCCTTCCTTTCCCCAAAGAAGGAATCTAGAGTTTGGTTGCTGTTCTTACTTCACTTCCTTTGTCTGCTCTTGATGGCCAGTCACTGATTTTTTAGCTCTGTGGAACTGTGCTTCCAGAGTGGAAAGCTCTGTCCCAAATCGCTGGGGTTTTCCCAGCTGCTGGAGCTTTTAGGAGGCTGCTGCAGCCTCTACCAGCTTTGGCTCACTGAAAACGCACCCCAGGACCACCACCCAAGACCGCAATTTGGATCCAGGCCACTCAATGCAAGAGCACTTGGCCTCTGAACGATTGCTTGGCCCCCCTGCAGTCTGTAGGCTGGTAGCTCTGAAGCAGCAATGTGGAGGCGGCTGCAGGGCCACCACTTCTGCCACTTCCTTGCCCTGGAGGCAGTTTGGCCAGACCCGCTTTTCTCCTCCAATTTTAGCCAGTTCCACTGACCTTTTACTTAGTCCTTTTTTCTTATGGCTTGATAATTCTGGAAACTGCCACAGCTGCCACTGATCCACTCTCCTGAAGCTCCAGCTGTGGCTTGGCTCACCTCGTCAGGCCACTCCCAGGGCCACGCCATGGTTTCAGGCTGGGCTGGTTTTGGCTCCCAGTGCTGAGATGGTCCCTTCAAGCCTAGCTGCCTTCAGTGGGAGGTATATTTGTGTGCATTTTAGAGCCCTAAAATTTGTTTAGAGTCATATTTTATGGGTATTTTGAAGTGGCTGTGTGGGAGCTGCCGTACCTTGCTGCTCCTATGCCGCCATCTTGGCTCCGCCCCCCATTATTTTGAATAGAACTTTCTCAGGCTTCTTTCAACAACAGTCATTTGTGGTATAAAATAAAGGGCATTGACTCTGAAGTCAAAGACTTGGGTTCCAATCTTCCTCTTTATTTCTACTACCTCTGACCTGGGCTAAATCACAGAAAATCCCTGGGCCTTATTTATGAGGGCATTGGACCAGATGGCTTCTGAAATCCCTTCCAGGCCTAGACTAAATTTACTATGTGCCAAGCACTCTATACCTGATACTTGTTGGTGTTAATTGCAATCTATATTCAATTACATCAAGGCATCATAATTTACTTAGCTGTTCTCCTAGTGTTTGTCATTTAAGTTGTTTCCAGTTTTGTGTATATGATTACAAGTAATAATGCTACAAAAATTTATGTATGGATAACTCTCTTTTTGTTTTGTTTTTTATAACATTTTCAAGGTATACTCCCAGCAATGGAATTATTGGGTCAAAGAGTTTGATTATTTTTGGAACTTTTAAGTATAGTGCTAAACTGCACTCCAAAAAGATTATACAAATTCATAATCCCACCAGCAATGAACCCCTTTGCATGTACTGAGTTTCCTTGTTCTTAATTACTTTCGCCCATTTGATGAGTGTTAGGCTGTAACTCCAAGTTAGATCAGATCTCGCCTCTTTGACAGAGTGAGGTGGAATATCTGGTGACTTATTTATTCTTGTTTACTAAATGCTGAGCTCGGCTGACACTAGATGATTTAGGTGCCCTGGGACAAAGGTCTGGTTGCCTACCTTAGGTTAGGCTGGGTCAGCGGCTTACTAGTATGTGATCCTGAATAATCATTATAACCTTTGTGAAATGTACACACATACACACACACATACACACATACACACATATGCACATGCACACACACACACACACACACACACACACACACACACACACACACACATACTCCTACGTACCTGGCATACTTAGTAGTAGTGAATGATGGCTAACATTTATATAGCAATTTAAATTTTACAAAGCACTTTATATATATTATCTTTTTTGATCTTCATAACAACCTGGTATAGTCGGTGCTATCATTCCCATTTTACAGATGAGGAAACTGAGGCTAGGAAAGGTTAAGTAACTTGGCCAGGATCTGAAAACTAGTGTCGAGAAGTAGGATTTGAACCGAGTTCTTCCTGATTCCAAGTCTACTGATCTGCATCAGTCAAGCAATTTCCCATATGAGGAAGACCTCACACAGTTAAAGTAATGGATTTCAACCAGAAGAACCCCAATTATCTGTGTCATTTTGCACATCATGACTTATTATGTAAAGGTGAGATATTTACACCGTACAAAGCAGGGTCAGCATTTAGGCAAATATATAATTTGCCAACTATATAAATATATAAGTGAATCTTGTATTTAAGACTCACTTGTTTGACCTTCTTGCTCTGTCTTTCTGTCCTCATACTCTCTTTCTATTACCCTATTCACCGACCATTGAAGTCTTAAGAGAGAAAACCACATTTAAAAAACACTCCTGATATTCAACATTTTAATTTGGTTAATGACGGTCTCTAGCTGCCCCCCTCAGCTCTCTTCAGACCTGTTACTTTCTGACCTCATATTCCTTCTCCCTCCTTTTGTTTCTTGGCTCTCTGACTTTCCTCTCCTTTTTCTTTCCCATCCCCAAACCCTCAAATCATTACACTCCTTCCTTCCTTCCTTCCTTCCTTCCTTCCTTCCTTCCTTCCTTCCTTCCCTTCTTCATTCTTTTCCTCATTCCCCTTTCCCTTCTCCTCCTTCCTTCCTTTTTTCTCTTGTTCTCTTTCTCTCTCCCTCCTGTATCGCTCCTTTTCTCTCTCCCTTTTCCTTCCCTTCTCCTTCCTTCCTTCCTTCCTTCTTCTCCCAGTAGCCTTCTCTTTCTCCCTTTTCTCTGGATGGGCTCTGTCCTTGCCTCCCTACTCTCTCCCCTCTATTTACTCTCTGTTCTCCAGGTGCAGCCTTTTAGACACAGCAAAACATGGATAATTGTCTAATTTGCCCCAAGGGCAGAGTGCAGGAATCAGTTGGAATTAATGAGAAGTCTGAGTAACAGAATATTAAAATGTAAATAGTTCTGATTATATAGATGGGGGGGTTATCCACTATTTTGCTTTTTTTATGGAGCTTGTTAATAAATGTATTCAATTCAACAAAACTTATTTTAAAATTATTTTTTAAAAGAACATCAAACAGTATAGCTGTTCATTTTCAAGTACATGCAGAATTGATCAGGGAAGAGAAGAGATGACTTTTTGCCTTAAAGGAACTTGTTAAGTGCTTTCACAAATAAGAATGATAATTAGCACATTCATTGAATGAAAATTCTGGCTTCATAAGGTCTTCATTTTCTTTGCAAACTCCTCTTCTCATAAATATAGATAAAATTACCATATTTAGTAGAACAAAGCTATTTCCATGAAGATTAGAGTGGGCAGAGGGGACTAGATCCTGGATTTCCTTGGTATATGGAACTCTCTGTGAAAAAAGGCCCTGTGGATGCAGATCTGCAGTTGTTAATCTTAGAGAGGAATTTGAGTAATGGAAAGATTAAGTGACTATACATAGTTAATATAAGTAAAAAGGTAGAACCTGAACTCATCTCCTTGATTCTAAGGCTAGCTGTCTTTCTCCTAAACCAAGTCGATTCTTATGAAGATGGTCCATAATAACAGTGTTTTGTTTATCTGATTAAAAATGTTTTTCTGCTGGTGATAACATAGTGCTATTCTTTGATGAGCCTTCATCTGGCCATCTTAGGTGAGTCTGTCCTGTTTCTGCTTTTCCTAATGGAAATTGGATGTTATAGTTCTTCAGCTCTCCAGTGGGCATCAGATCTCTCCTACTCTTTACTTTCCTTGGCTACAATTGGAGTACTCAACTGAAGTGCTACTTATTTCCATAAGAGGACAAGTAGTCTCTGCCTTCCTCTCTTTTAGCTTAGCTCCCAGAATGTTTCAGCTCTTTTAGAAAGGCAGATCCCTCACACACACCTAGTTGTTGAACTAGGGAAAACAAACCTCAGCATCTTCATTGACTATCTATGTAAGGAGAGGTATCCATCAGCTCCCCAAATGCTTACCTCCAGAATGCCAACCTCTTTTGAAATATAGTACAGTCAGCTAGCTAATTGGAGCCCTCAAGTATTTAGCCTTTCTTAGAACTAATTTCTTCCCGCTGACAGGAATAAAGCCTTTATTCCAAGCCTTTCTCTGACACAAGGTTAGAAATTCCTCCTGTTAATTCTTTATTCTTTATTCCCAAGCTTTATTCCCAAGCTTCATCCCTTCCTATCATTTCAAAAAAATCTTAAAAAGAGCTATCTGGGACTGTGGGGCACCCTATTTTCTTCGTGTTTTTAAGGCCTCAAAATCTTCAGGTCTTGCCATCCAAATGAATCTGAACAAGCACAAAAATTAAGAAGGTAAGATCACTTCATTCTGACTCATATTCCTATGTTTAGCTAGCTAGCTAGATGGATAAAGTACACACACACACATACACACACATATAAATATTGTCAGCAACAAGCCTGATACTGTAATGATTAGCCTATAAACACAATCTAAACTCAATACATTTCAAACTAGATGTATCTTTCCCACACATCAACCCATTTTCCAATCAGCTAAGAACGAAAGGTAGACAAAGAAGGTAATGTCATCTTTGATTCCTTTCTCTCTTTAATTCTCCACCTAGCAAGTCACCAAGTCCCACAGATTCTTCTTTCAAAAGATCTCATATCCAGGGCCCTGTGCACACAACACCAATGGATCAATCAGCGCCCAAACTCAGGAGCTCGCTACTTCTTGAATTCACAAAGTTGTTGCTAAAGAGAGGATCACCCATCTCAATATTGTTATTTGATCATCTGTGCTCAGGGAAAGAAATACAAAGCATTAAGAGGCAGCCAGTACATTGAGAATCAGGCTTAGGCTCACCTAGATGAACACGTGCTTCCATTGGCACATCTATAGGGAAGAAAAGGAGAAATATTCCCTCCTCTCCCTTTAAGGGAAGTCTAGGGGAGAGACTTGAAGGGTCCTAACATGACTGACAAATGGGAAGAGAACTTAATCTGTTCTTAAACTATCACTAGTTGGCCTGATGTTCAGTTGACTTCACAGCTAATCAGAGATAGAGTATATAAGGACACAAAAGCCTGCTAGACAGGTCCTCCTTCCTCTCTCTGTCCCCTTCTTCTAATTCAGCACAGTAAGATGCCTCTAGGAAGGATCTACGAATAGTAGCTAGCCTGTATCACTGCTCTGAAAATGCCTCAGCAGCAGCAGACACTACCAAACCTTCCAACAGCTGCTTGGTGTTTCCCATACAAGCTGGGCAGGAGGAGAATTGAAGGGGAAGGAGATGTCTTCTATCTCGGATCTTCTGGTGGTGGTAATGCCCCAGTGTAGTCCCAACTCTGCTTAAATCTGTCTCTTTTTTTTTTTCCATTCCCACTGCTAGGTTCTTTTTGTTTCATATCTGTCTCTCTAACCCTACCTCATTCTGGACATACTACCATCCTGGATCGTGATTTATCTTGTCATTATCATGTTCTGAACCCTTCGATAGTTCCCTGGTGTCTAAAGGATAAATTACAAACTCCTTACCCTGGCATTCAAGGCCCATCTCCCCCCACCCCCATAGTCTCTCCCCAAGCTTTTCTTCAACAATGGCATCAGATCACTCTCTTTACTGTCATCGAAGCTGACCATGGCCGTTAGTGCCATCATGCCTTTGCTCATCTTTTCCTTGCTAGGTAAGCTTTCCTTTTCTTTTTCGCCTGTCTCCAGCTTACACCTCTTTCAGGGTGTATTCCCTGTGCCTTGAAACCTTCCTTATACAGCACTCCTTGATCTCTCCCTCCTCTGAACCCCTAGAAAGCTTATTATCTCCACTTAACGTTTTTAGAACATTTAACTATGGACTTTAGCATTGTTGTTTAAATGTTTCTTTACTTTGTTACCTCAATTTGTCTTGATCCTAGAATAGGTACATTTCTTTTTACATTTTTCTAGTCTCCTCCAATATAGTTTTATGTCCATAAATGAATGAATGAATGTATGAATGAAGGAATGAAAGATTACAAGGGACAGAATTCAGGAGGTCTTGGTTTTCAGTAGGGAAATGAGCTAACTTCCTTTAACCTCAGTTTTTCCATTTGCCAAATGAGGATAACACACACACACACATACACACACACATACACATGTATATACATACACACACATACATGTATATGTATGGCATGTTGCATGATAATTAACAAAACTATATAAAACTGCTTTGACTTTCTTGGGGAAAAGTTGCTCTGTAAGTATGAAGTGTGACCATGCTCTGCTTTGCCGTCAGCGCAGATCACATGGTATATTTGAGGACACCCCGTAAGAAACAAGATTTCAAAGTAGTTATTTGTATTCATAAGCAGTCAGACACTGGAGAAAACTTGGCCAAGTAAATGATCACAAATATCACTGATGCAGAATATTCCTAAAGCTCTTGTATATTTTGGAAGGTTTGTGGCTTCTCTTCCCTCCCCCTTGCCCATTTCCTCCCTCTTCACGATGCTGCTGATTCTTCACAAGTAATAGAAGTCTGTGCCCGACTTCATACCTGGGGGAAGGACAGGCCAAGACACAAAATGAGCACAGAGACAACCCTCAGTGCTTTGGAAATAGTAACGTCCATTTCTTATATTATTTATCATTAGCCCAATCACTAACATTCAAAAAGAGTTATGGTCTCAGTGAAATAGCCCTCTCCACATGAAGGTTTTCTCGGTATCTTCAGACATCACCCTCTCTCCTGCTCACTTGACTCCCCCAATCCCCTTGACCTTCCACTATTGCTGCCCTGTTAATTCCCAGCCTTGGGTAACCTTAGCTTTCAACCATGGGAGTACAAACTCAGGGATTTGAGGGAAGACCATGAAGACACACTGATTGGGTCCATTTGGCCTCCTCACATTAAGTGGCAATGCTATTTGTCTCATACTTCCCTTTTCTCTAACACATTCCTAACAATAGGTTTCCCAAATATTTTTATCCTCAAACTCCAACCGTCACCCACCCTAAGCCTGTGATGTTATCTCCTACCTTATCGAGAAGATTGAGGGCATCTCAGTCAGTAAATAAGCATCTATTAAGCACCTACTACATTCCAGGCACTGCGTCAAGACTTGAGTATATAAAAAGAAAGGTCAAAGGCAGTTCTTGCTAAAGGAACTCACAATCCATTAGGGGAGAGAATATGTGAATAGCTCCGTACAAAACCAGCTATATACAGGATAAATTGGAAATAGTCACCAGAGGGAAGGCACTAGAATTAAGGGGGATCTGAAAGAGCTTCCGTAGAAGGTGGGATTTTAGCTGGTACTTGAAGGAAGCCAGGGAGTCAGGGGCCAAAGAAGAGAAGGTAGAGCATGAGGAGCAGCCCATGTCCAGGCACTTGAGATAGCCAGTAAAAATACCAGGAACTGGGAGCTAGAGTGTCTGGTTTGAGGAATGGAAGGAGGCCGGTGATGAAGAGGAGGTGAAGGTGATATAAGGCATAAGAAGATGAGAGAGGTTGGGGAGGGCAGGTTCCAAAGGCCTTTGAATGCCAAACAAAGGCTTTTCTATTTGAACCTAGACATGATAGACAGCCATCGGAGTTTATTGAAATGGGGGGAAGGGCAATAACATGGTCAAACCTGCACTTTAGGAAGATTCATTTGACAGCTGAGTGGAGGGGCTGGACTGGATCTGGGAGAGACCTATGGCAGGCAAACCAACCAGCCCACTATTGAAGTCTTCCAGGTGCTTTGTGATGAGAGCCTGTACCAAGATGGCGGCAGTGTCAGAGGAGAGAAGACAGGTGTGGCTTTCTCATCTGTCTTGTCTTCTCTGTCTCCTTTCTCTGGACTTTTGTAATGACCAGCCTGGCTCTCCCCTTCCAATCCATCCTCACATCAAAAAATCACACAAAATGACCTTCCTAAAGCATAGGTCTGATCCTATCACCTTCCTACTCAAAAGCCTTTAGTAGTTTCTTAATAAAATGTGAGAGCTCAGGATCCCCTTCACACCCCAGCGAGGCTTTATGAGTCTATATGCAGCAGCGGCTTAATAAAAGAATGGAATTGGCAGGTCACCGATGTGTCAAGTATGCTGTTTATTTTCCCTAAGGGGAAGGGCAAGAAAAAAACAATAAGCTAGCATTCATGTGGCACTTTAAGGTTGCAAAATGCTTTGTATATTTTCTCTCATTTGTTCTTCACAGTAGCCTTGGGATGGTGTTGTTGATTGTTGTCATTGACATGCTTTTCAGTCACATCTGACTCTTCATGACCCCATTGGGGGTTTTCTTGGCAATGATACTGGAGTGGTTTGCTATTTTCTTCTCCTCCAGCTCATTTTACAGATGAGAAAACTGAGGCAAAACAGGGTTAAGTGACTTGCCCAGGGTCATACTGTTAGTAAGAGTCTGAGGTCAAATTGGAACTCAGGAAGATAAGCCTTCAGGACTCCAGGGCCGGTGCTCTATATGCTTTGCTGCCTCTGGGATATTATTATGATATTATTATTCCCATTTTACAGATGAGGAAGCTAAGGCACAAAGAAATTAAGTGATGTATCTAGAGTCATGAAACTAGTAAATGTCTGAGGCAGTTGAACTCAAGTCCTCAGACAATCATCAGGGGTGGGGAACCTGCAGCCTCAAGGCCACATGTGATCCTCTAGGTCCTCAAGTGGGCCCTTTGATTGAATCCAAATTTCACAAAACACATCCCCTTAATAAAAGGATTTTTTCTGTAAAATTTGAACTCCAGTCAAAAGGCTACACCCAAGGACCTAGAAGGCCACATGTAGCCTCGAGGACACAGGTTCCCCACCCCTGTGTCTAGTCAGTGTCTTTCCATCTTATTCCTCTTCATGAACTCTAAATTCTTATAAAAATGGATTGTTAAATGTTTCATCTACTTTTGTGAATTTTCATGAGCCATCCAGCACAACAACCTACATAGCATCCCTCCTTTGAGCCCCTCTCCCCACTCTAACTTGTACTGGCACGTTGAAGTCCCCAGAAGGCAAGGACCATGTTTTCCTCAGTGTTCTGGTGATCACCTTAGGGTTCCAGACACTGTAGCTCCTTCTCCTCTCAGAGTTCTAGAGATACTCCTGAGGGTCTGGGGTGTCTACTATTGTTCCTCATGACTCCTTATCTGTGGAGGATTTATGCCTAGACTAATGCATATCACATTATCAATTAACCAGAAGAAATCTATCAATTAATCAAAAGAATGCCCTTTAGAAAAAGGATTTACTGAGGAGGTATACCAAGAACAATTGGAACAAATGAATCCTCCCAACCTGTCAAACAGTCCTCCCAAGGCCCCTGGGGAGAGTAGTGTCAAACTTAAAATGCAATCAGGCACACTTGTAGAGAAGAGGAGACCTCAAGACTCTTGGCCTCCAGAGTCCTTTGTTACCTTCTTGGAACCTTCAAGAAGTTAGGAAATTCTCTGTAGCTTTGAGGATTGGTGCCTGTCTAGAGCCCATCACTGACCCTTCTCTCTGAAGGGTCATACTCCTTGAGACACCTACCATCCACCCACAGGGACCAGACTTCTACATCCATCTATAGGTACCTCGTCAGTTGTTGGTCATTGGTATCACCCCTGGTAGACTCTGCTACTAAGTCACTTGCCAGGAGCATCTCAGATGTCTCTTCTGTCCTTTCGACATTCTCAAGGTTAGAAACTAGTTGATTTTGTCTCTGGATCCTTGTTTACCTAAGAACAAGGAAGAGTAAACACAAAAGAAACAGTGGCTCCATGTGCTCATAGGCATATGGCGGCCAGGTTGGAGATTATAGCTTGCTGCCACTCTCTTACTCATGAACTCATATTAGTTCTTGCCTCACTGGCCACCAGGATGGAAAAGAACAAAAGGGCTGATGGAGAGGCAAATTATTCCTTTTGTGTCTATGTTCAATTTCCAATTAGAAATGCATGACTGAATCATCAATTTCTCCTAGCTCCTCAGAAAACCAGCAGACTCTTTCTCATCACTCAGTACATGTCCTGAGTCACTTATGGCTAGACATAGGCTCACCATATCTCCATGTCATACTTCATAGTTCTGATCCATAATTGGCTTAGAAGCAGAGAGTACTGGCATGTGTTTTAAAGACTATAGCTAGGCAGGAAATAGCTACACCTGCTCCCCTGGCTGTTCCCATTGGTTCAGTCTCTCATTACACCTGGAATTCTCTTTCTTTTCATCTCTGCCTCCCAGACTCCTTGTTTTTCTTCAAGGCTCAGCTCAGGTGTCATACCCTATAGGAACCAAGTTTCCTACATTTTTAATGCTCTTTCCTTCCAATTTTTTTCTTCTATTATATCTATATCTATATCTATATATAAATTTGTGAAACTAGGTGGTATAGCAGATAGAGTGCCAGGACTGGGGTCAGGAAGACCTGAGTTTAAATCTGTCCTCAAACACTAGGTGTGAGACCTTGGGTAAGTCACTTAACCTTATTTTCTTCAGTTTCCTCATCTGTAAAATGACCTGGAGAAGAAAATGGCAAGCTACTCCAGTATCTTTGCCAAGAAAACTCCAAAAGGAGTCATGAAGAGTTAGACACAACTGAAAATGATTGAACAACAATATATGTTTGTATATAGAGGTATGTTGATGGCTCAGTATAATGACGTGATCTCCTTGGGAACTACATTCTATGCATGGTGGCACCCAGCAAATGCCACTAGGTTTATGGGGGCTGGTGATTGTTCAGATACATAGATGATAGAAGGGTCTATAGGAGTGGGAAGGCAACACCACCAGCACCTGGTGACTGAGCAGTACAGACAGATACATGAGTGCTCGTGAGCAGGGGAATAGAAAATCATGGAACTGGAGATTAGAGAGGGGGGACCTCAGAGGCCCTAAAGCCCAAATTCCTTCATTCTATAGGTGAAGAGCCGACATGAGAAACAGTCACAAGAAATAACTGTGGGGAACAACCCTGGTGTCTGTGATCAGCTGCATAATGAGAAATCCAGGGCTTCCTGCAGCCACAGGAAGCCTCCTTATCACCTTCTGTGAGTGACTAAGGTATCTCCCTTTCACTACATTCAACCTGCAAAAGGTTTAATTGTGAGGTGGTAAAAACAAATATCTTGTGTCTCTTCCCAGTTAGTTACAAACAGGATATTGAAGAAAGAATGGACTCATTGCATCTAGTTCCTGAAGTTTTTAGAGGTGGTAGCCTTTGGAGATGGTGGTGAGAGTCTTTGTTACTTAATTTTATTCCTTGTTATTTACTAGATGTGTGACCCTGGTTAAATCACTTAATCCTATTTGCCTCAGTTTCCTAATCTGTAAAATGAGCTAGAGAAGGAAAAAGTAAACCACTCTAGTACCTTTAACAAGAAAACCCCAAATGTGATCCCAAAGAGTTGGACATGACTGAAAAAGCAACCGAACAACAACAAATTTACTTGAACATTGTTTTAAGTAAACGTCTATTACTTTATATGTTTGTCTTTTATTCTCAATAACTCAGAAGATGTTAAATGGAAATGGGAAATCATGGGTTAGAGACTGAGATAGCCAATCCCCTGCTGAGTACTAGACAACTGGGAAAGAGCCAACAAATGGCCCTTTGGATGTTTTCTGTGGGGAGAATTTTTAAAATTTTTTTGGATTTTTTAGTAAGGGTATTTTTAGTTCTGGGTCCAATTCTTTAGCATCACTTCTCCTAAGCTGCCCCAGCTCTGGAAGTTCCTTGATCCCCTTAAGTCACTGAGATCCAAATCTATATATACTTATATGCTTTCCCATATATGTTTTAAGCCTTCCATTCTGGGTCATCACATACTCCCTCAGCATCAGTCCTCAAGGAATCACTGATCCAAGCACAGGATTACAGGTTAAGAGACCCTAGAAATCATTTAAGTACTCCCCCTCATTTTCCAAATAATGAAACTAAAGGCCAGGCAAATCACCCACGGTCACATAGTTAGGAAATTTTACTCCTTAAGCACATTAACAAGCCAATGTAGGCTACCGCCACCATGACAATCACTCAGGTAAATTCTGGAAATAAGGGGAATTCACTTTCCTTCAGTCTCTTTTCCTAGTCTATTAATTGCTTCTGGGTCCTAAGGGTTGGGTGCCCTTTTTCTTTTCCACAAAGGGCACCCTCTGCTCTAAACCTATACATGCAGTCTGACCAGGTTCAATTCCAGACAACCCTCACCACCTAAAAGAAAGTCAATCCTTTTCTGGAGCTCTTCGTTTCATTACACCCCAACCCGGTGCCTTGGGGAAAAATTAGTTAAGGCTTGGGTTTGGTTCAGTTCTAGAGTCGAAGGCACGAAGGCACGGAGGAGAGAGACGTTCAATATATAGTAAAATAAAAATAAGTCGTGAGATAGATATTTATTTCCTCCACACTGGAATGCTGGATGCAAAAAGATCTCACAAAGGTGCATTGGAAGAGATTTGAAGCAGCGATAATAACTACTGCTATACTCTCCTGGGAGGTTTACATTTAAACCTTAGAACATGAAGCAATTGGTGGCCTGAGTGAATAGACTTTTGACATTCCAACTCTCTCTGTACTTTCTTCCCATTATCATCTTCAGCCATGTCAGGGGTCTGCTTCTTCCTGTGACCAGTGGTCATCTTTTCTAAGACCACCAGAGTAGGTGCAGGAGTGTCTTCCCAAAGTTCAACCAGCGCTGAAGTCGGACAGGTCAGATCTTTTGAACTCATAAGGTTGCTACCATAACTGGACGTGTTCATCCTGGGGATTGTGGTTGAGTCACCTGTCCTCAAGAAAGAATAACACAAAGTGGAAAAAGCAGCTCAGTCCCAAGTTAAAGATCACCTAGCTGAGTCCCCCTGTTTTAGATGCCAGGGAGGAACAAGCATCCTTCTTGCCAGGGTGGGAAAAGGCAGCCATATTCTTTCCTCATCCCATCCAGAGATGGACTCAAATAGTTTTGACACAGTCACGCAGGGGGAGGACACAATACCACACCAGCCCATTCCACCCCATCCCATCCCATACCGTGTCATACCATACTATAACATATAATAAACATCTATTAAGTACTTACAATGTGCCTGGAACTAAGCTAAGATCTGAAAATACGAATAAAAAAAGAAAGACTGTCCTTAGGTTGCTTACATTGTAATGGGGAAGAACAATACACGTAAGGAATCTGGAAAAGGGAAGAAAAAAGAGCATCAGGAAACCAGGGCAGGCCCAGTCTGGGTGAATCTTGTCTCCTGGAATCGTAACCAGGTAGGGCTGCCAATGCAAAGTGAATTGAGTAACAAATCCAATTTTGACTCTCTGCAGAGTAAGGCTTTGGGAAGAGTTTAGTAACTCCATTCTCCAGCCTTCCGATCAGTCAGAGACAAGCAGAGGTTGAAGGACGAAGTATGTCCAAGGTTTGAGTTAGCAGCAAAGCAACGAAAAAAAACAAGGTTTTTTTTTTTTTATCAGTTTATCCTGGGAAGGGCATTTTGTTTCATGAAGTTGAGACCAACCTTGACTTTGCACATGCCATTAGCCTAGTGTGTCCTCTCATCCCCAAGGCCATGGAATTCTCAGAGATGTTAGTACTCTATGGTTACAATAGATAATAGCCATCCTACTACAGTTCTATAATGACTTGTTTTATCAAGTAATGCCAAGGTGGGTTTATCCATCTGTCTAAGATTGAGAGGTCGCATCGTGAGGCCTTCAAAAGAGGGACTGTGCTAGAACTAGGATTTTTTAAAATGTTTAAATTTTTTGGATTTTTTTTTTAAAGTGTGGAAGCAAATCCACAAGTTATATCCAGGGCAAGTAGCACAAAGTAATTCCACAATTGGGGGTAGGGAGATAATGTCCCATGGAGATGGAGAAAGGGAGAAACAAGTGCACTGCTGGGAAGGCAGGGTGAAGGGTGGGGATGGGGGCGGTGGGGAAACTACCTCAGTTGGCCATCTGGTACTTCCCAATTTTACCTAATTGTCCTTGCTAACTGGGGTCTGTGGTTTCTTCCCTGGTGAAGGACTGTGTGCACTATCAGGATTCTTTCAATTCTTGCCCTGTAAATTCAATGCCTTGTCCCCAGTCACCCCACCTTCCTGAAGAGGAAAGTAGTTAAAGGCCTCATTTAGATATATTCAACAGAAGCTACCAGTTTTAACTATCAGGTGTTCCAAACATAGTGCTTAAAAAAGTGCTCCTCCTCTGCATGTCTGTCTGGCCTCTCTGGGCACAGTGGCTGTTGAGATGGCTATTTATAGAGCTCCTGTTATGGGTTTAGCATTGTGCTGGGCACTGTGGGGGGATACAATTAACCCCTTGCCATGCCCTCAAGAGCAGAATTTATAATCTATGAGACGGAAAACCGTTATGATGCCCATCCAAATCCAAAGGGGAGAACTGGGTTTTTAGTCCTAAGACTCTCTGCTTTTGGGAATCCAGCATAGTTCCCAGGCATTCCCCCCCCCCCAAATTATTTTCCACCTTTAAGACAAAAAGCCCATGGCTAACCTTTATTAAACCTATTCACAAGCAATAGTTGTTCTCATGCGATATGCCATTAAACATCCAAATAAAACAAAACCCAGGAGAAGTCTTTTTTGATTTGCATAGTGCAAGGAGGAGATTGTTAAGTCCTATGCAAATGAGATTTATGAACCCTCCCTAAGTGGTATATTTTTTTTCCTGTTGTGCTATATGCTTAGAGTCCTGGAATTTTGATCTCATTATACCGTGGAACATCCAAAGGGATAGTTTTCTATTTGAAAACTTCTATTGCATAGCCTCAGAAACTGCCTGCAGGCCAAAACTGCCTTGGGAACAGTAATTTGCATCTTCTCATTATACCCTTTTGAAAACCTGGGTTTGCTTTGGGAAAAGACTCCTCGTACCAGAGCTGGGGTTCTGGAACAGAACACAGTGAACCCTCCCTTTTGCATTCGGTTCAAGAGCATGGAGAGAGAAGACAGGCTCCTCAATGTCCTCCTCACTCAATTCTTTTCGTACTCAAGTAGGTTCGGAAAGCTATTCTCAGGGAGGCAATGTGGTACAGTAGAAAGGGTTCTGGAATTTAGAAAAGCCAAAGTCTCAACCTCTACCAACCGTGCGACCATGAACAAGTCAATTTGTCTCTCTGGATTCTCATTTTCTCATCTGTATGGAGAGGGGCACATCCCATGGAACATGCATGGGGATGGCCTTGTCTCTGGCCTCTTCCTAAAGACCATGTGTGATCCATTGGCTCTCTGTGTCCCTGGGCCAGGGGGATGTATTAAACATGACCGGCAACTGAGCCAGGAAGAACCATTTACAAAAGCTATAAACTATGGAAAAATTCTGACTCCTCTTTGTTGAGCTGGCGCTCTTTTAGGACACATTTGATCAGTCCTGTCTTGGACTTCCAGCAAAAAGAGAGAGATCTCTCCCTTCCAACCCAGGGGCCTTAGCAAGCAGGGGGTAAAAGCAATCAACATAGGTTTTCCTAATCCAGCCTGAGATGGGCTCTCAATCCCCTGGCTGTTTCTTCTGCTTTGTGTTTCTTTCCCCATCCATGTCACTAAATAGGGTTCCTGACAGATGAATGTTTCTATCCTCAGCAGAGACTTTGTGAGTTTAAAAGGCCCAGTGTTCCTGGGTTCAGGGCCGAGTGCCCAGTCAAGGTGCTTCCTGAAACTAGGTCCTTCTCAGAGGAAATGACTACAGCCAATTACAATTACAACTACAGCCAATATTACAACTGAACAATGGAGAGAACCAAAACCCTGTCTGAGTGGTCAGAAGATCAGGTCGTAGTAATTTTATTGGATAGTGTAGATCTGAAGACCAGAAATATCCATTCAGAAGTTTCACAAGTCTCCAGGGATTCTTTATCTCTCTAAAGAGTATGAGAGAGGTAATAGGTTATTTGTCCATGTCTTAAGAACTTAAAAGTCTTGTGTCTTAAGCAATTCTTTTGTGGTAGATAAAATAAATAGCTGCCCTATTCCATGTACCTACCTCTCACGCAATGACTATGGTTCTAGATGGATCCCAGTTAATCCCTTTGGGGAGATTCTAGACATGAGCCATATCCAACCTTTGTTTAATAGATTTTTTTCCCCCTGGAACTATAGGGTAGAGGCATGATAAATCAGGGAGTGGTGGTAGTGGAGGAAGCCTGATTCCCCTCTTTCTGGGGGTGAATCTGCCTTTAGGATTGAACCCAAGTCCGGGTAAACCCAAAGCAAGCCATATGTGAACAAGCTCTGTGTAAGATGGGGATTGTTGTACCTGACTTGCTGGGTTTCAAGGATCAAATGAGATTATGTTTGCAAAGTGCTCTGTCAACTTAAAGGCCTGTGTAAATGTCAGCTCTTATTAGTAGGGATACTTTCTCCCAAATGACTTATAAAGTGTGTTGTCCTCAGACAAATATATGAAGTAAGAGAAATTAATTTTCCCATTTAAAGTGTATGTTGTAAGTGTGAGACTAAAGCTCCAGTTTCTCTCTCACTGACTCACCCCTGTACCTCTTAGTCAGAGGCCCTGTGTCTTTAGGTGGAGTCAATTAGCTAATTTGTTGTAAGAGGAGAAAGGCTAGAAGGGACCCTGCTCCCAACAAATCACATGTACATTTTAACAGTAATTTTTCAGAGGTAGCCCAGGGTGGTAGAAAGAACATTGAGTTTAAATTAGAAAAATTTGATCTTTTTCTCACAAAATTGTGTAACCCTGGGCAAGTCACTTTCTTTGCCTTCATTTCTTCATCTGTAAAATTGAAGTAATCTTCCTATGAGCAAGAAATGACATAATGTAACTACAGGAATATGAGCTACTATAATTTCACTAGTTTTCACCAAGAAAGACCTTTTGCTATAGTGGAAAGAAAGTTGGATTAGGAACCAGGAAGATGTGGATTTAAATCCTGCCTCAAACACTTGCTAGCTGTCAGTCAATAAGCATTAACTAAGCAACTAATCATACAATCAACATTTATTAAGTGCCTACCATGGGCCATTCACTGTGCTAAGTGTCAGTGATACAAAAGAAGGCAGAAGATAGTCCCTGCCCTCAGGGAGCTCACAATCAAATTGGGGAGAGAACATGTAAAATATATATATATATATATATATATATATGTATGTATACACACACACACACACACACACACACACATATATATATATATATATATATATGTATATGTGTATACATACACACTGTATACAGGATAAGTAGGAAATAATTAACAGAGGGAAGGAACTAAAATGAAAAGGGATTAGGGAAAGGCTTCCAGAAGCAGATGGGAAGTGGGAAGTGCTAATCTCTGGCAATACAATGATAGGCAAAACAAAACAAAACTCTCCAGGAGGCCATAGTCAACACTCAAACAACTATGTACAGGGCCACTCTGTACAAACAAGACACAGCCGGGGTAAATTAGAGATAATCAAAAGAGGGAGGTCACCAGCATTAAGAGGGATCAGAAGAAGCCTTCTTGTTGAAGGGGGGCTTTAACCAAGAAAGGACTTTAAAGAAAGCCAGAGAAGCTGAAAGACGAGATGAGAAGGGAGAACATTCCAGGCATGGGGGACAGCCAGTGATTATCCAAAAACCTTAGGCAATCCTCTAAGGTTTATCTACTAAGTTATAGAAGACTAGGGCCTGGGGGTTGAGGTACATCAGTGGTATGCCTGAGGAAATCACAGATCTTTGGCAGAGCAGAAAGGTCATTTCCACTAAAATCCAATTTCCGTATCTCATCTTCTGCTGAGGGGTATCATGGCTTCTCAAAGGCTATGCTAGGAGAGCGTGAGTTTTGTCGAGTGCTACTAAACTGAAAATGCTTTGACTATTGGTTGGAGGATAAGGACCCAATCTCAATGTGCTGGAGAAGCTCATCACCAGAAGGTTGGCTTCTTGATGACACCTTTTTTGTGGTCCATAGCAATTCATTAAATGGTCTAGTAAGTCTTAGATTCCAAGCCTGGCTGTACAACAATGAGAAAATCACTTAACTCCTCTCGGCCTCAGGCTCTTCATCAGGAAAAATCTAGAGGTTGGACAAAGTGATCTCTTCAGCACTAAATCTCTAAACCTATGAACCGAAGTCAAAATGGGATTGTGGGCCGTGGTGTGGTAGGAGGGAGTGAGCACAGAGAAGAAATCACAGATGCCTGAGGTATTAGAGAAGCAGAATGGCTCCAAGAGGAGGAATTTTAGCCCATGTTAAATAGGCTTAGAAAGTGTCCTGCCCATGCTCTTATAGCAATGACAGAATATCTCAATCATTAAATGTCAATAAAAGTGTTATTTCTGTAACATTTTATCGTCTACAAAAGACTTTCATATGCATTCACATATTGTCTGTAACCTTTATGCAGAAAAACCAATGATTTCATTGTTGGTAAGAATACAACAAAGACAAGAAAAGCCAGTCGCCAGCATCCCCAGCCCTTTTTTAAGCCTTGCACTCCAATGATTTGCACAGCACCCAGAGGGATGCCTGGATTGAAAAGAATCTCATCTCAGCTCCTGTTAGAACTTTTATAATTTTGCTAAGTGAAGCTCTCAGAATTACCTGAAGAGGCCCCAGGTTAGTGACTGAGGGGTAAGATGTGACTTAAAAAGTATGTGGGGCCACAACTCAGGTAAGAGTTTAGAGTCCAGGGGTGGGGAACGTGCAGCCTCGAGGCCACATATGGCACTCTAGGTCTTCAAGTATGGCCAAAGGTTCCCCACCTCTGGTTTAGACTGAGGTACCCCGGGCTGAGCAAGGTCCAAAGACAAATTTAAACACTGCTGAGGCTTTCTCTAACTAGCCGGCTGCTTGTAGCTGGCTATATAGGTTTTCATCACCAAAGAGCTAAAGATGACCCTTTGACTTTTAGGTGAAGAACAGGTAGATCCCGCCCCTCAAGGCTATAAAGTGGAGGTATGGGGAGGGAGGGGTAAAGAAATTATGCCTCCTGATGATATCCCCGGAGGAAGCTCTCTAGCCTCAGAGCTCTGTGTTCCCTGGTGCCTCACCAAGTGTGTTCCATGTGCTCACTGAGTGTGTCCTTTCCTACTGATAGTGGGAAAGTTTATTCCTGTATATATGTATGGAACTCACTTTTGTTACTTAATTTGTCAAGCTGTTTATTTAAATGACTTTTGGTAACTAATCTGTCCAATGGTTAGCTGGTAAAAGAAACCCAGGGATGTGACCTCAAGCCTTAAATCTCCCGTAGAATGCCTGGGGCTCTGTAAAAGGGCTGCCCAATACTTGTGACATCAGAAACAGAACATTGACCTAGATCTTTTCTGATTGTAAGTTTAGTCAATGTATTTTTTTAAAGAATTATTCTGCACTTCTTCTCTTAGGTAGAAGGGAGGGGTCATTATGCCTGATCTGCAGAAATCACAGCTGTTTCCATCTGTACAAGCGCAAAATCGAGTAGGTACTGGATGGGAGAGTCACCCCAGGAACTCCCTTATCAGGGAAGCTGCAGATGGTCCTATGTTCTTGCGTGGAAGGCGCTCTGGCTGCCTGTTCCTCTAGCACACCCTGAAGGAAAATTTGATGCAGAAAATGATTTCTAAGTCTCTCCCTATGCACAACATGCCTTTTACCATTCGATTCTGCTCAGTGCTCATTATTTTGAATAGATTTTGTGTGGAGAGATGCCGTGAGAACAGCATCAATTTTCATGTCTGCTGATACTCTGGTTTTCTGAGTACTTGGAAACTACTCATCCCAGGCACCTTTCAGCCATCTAGTCCATCCTACATCCAAAAGGAATCCCCACTACAACATACACCAGGAACCCAGCACTTCTTAGGATTGTCAATTCTCCTGTTGTTCACTCGTTTACTCATATCAAACGCTTCATGACCCCATGTAGGGTTTTCTTGGCAGAGATACTGGAATGGTTGGCCATTTCCTTCTCCAGTAGATCAAGACAAACAGAGATTAAATGACTTTCCCAGGGTCACACAACTAGTAAGTGTCTGAGGCCAAATTTGAATGCAGTCTTCCAGTGTTCTATGCACTGAGCCACCTAGTTGCCTCAATTCTCTAATTGTTAGGAAAGTACCTCTGATATAAATCCTAAATTTACTTCTTTGGAACTTTCACCCAATTATTCTTATACCTGACAACCTTTCAAGTACTTGAACCTAGCTATTGCATCACTGACTAAGTCTTTTCTTCTCTAGACTAAGCATTTCTAATTCCTTCCATCTATCCTTATATGACATGATCCCAAAGCCTTTCAACAGCCTGGTTGCCTTCCCCTAAACTGTCACTTGCTTATGCTTCTTAAATCCCAGCAACATTCTCTTTCAACCATGGTGCTTACAAACCCCCATAATATTGCAGAGAAAGTCTGACAAGGGCAAGACACAGAGGGGTTATCCAATCTTTAATTCAGGAAGCGCTAGGCCTAGCTAGATGTAGCCCAAGATTCCATTAACTTTTTTTGGTGCCCCATCACATGGTTGATGCATATTGAGCCCCTAGATCTTGTTCAGACAAACTTCTATCTAACCATGATTCTCCTATCTTATGATTCTGAAGCTGATTATTTTTTAACCCAACTGTGAGACTTTACATTTATCCCTATTTAATTGCAGATAGGTGGTGCAGTGGATAGAGCATCAGGCCTGGAGTCAGGAAGACTCATCTTCCTAAGTTCAAAAATGGCCTCAGACATTTGCTAGCTGTGTGACCCTGGGCTAGTCACTTTACCTTGTTTACCTCTATTTCCTCATCTGTCAATGATCTGGAGAAGGAAATGGCAAAGTGCTCTCTTATCTTGGCCAAGGAAACCCCAAATGGGCTCACAAAGAGTCAGACATGGATGAAATGACTGAACAACAACAAAAATTTCATCTTATTATATTCAGTTCAGTGTTCTAACCTGTAAATACTGTTTTGGATCCTAAGTCTTTCTTCCATTGTGTTAGCTATTCCTCCTAGCACGGTGCCATCTGGTGTATTGATAAGCATACCATTTATGCCTTTGTCTAAGTGATTGAGAAAATACTAAACAGAATAAGAGCAAGCATACAAGTCTGGAGTTCTCTACTGGACAGCTCCTCCAGGTCAACATCGAACCATTAACTACTACTTCCTCCCATCAGTTCTAATTCTGTTATTATTTTATTCATCTCCATCTTCTCCACAAGAATAGCAAGATATTTTATCAAAAGTCTTGCTAAAAATCTAGCAAAAAGTCTTGCTAAAAATCTAGGTAAATAGTGTTTTCCTCATCTAACAATTTAGTGACCCTGTTAAATAAGGAAATATGGCTAGTCTGGCATGATCTATTCTTGATGAAGCCACGCTGGCTCTTTGTAATCACTACTTCCCTTTTTATCTTCACCTACCAATCTGTTTAATGACCTGTTCTAAAATTTTCTCAGGAATCAAAGTAGAGCTCACCAGTCAATAGTTTGAAGAATCTGTTCTCTTCATTAAAAAAAAAAAAAAGGGATGGCATTCGCCATTCTCTTATTTTGTGCTTCCTCTCCTATTTTACGTGATCTTTCAAATATCAGCAGATATTTGAAAATGACTCTGCAATCAAATCTTCAAAGAAACTGCAAAGTTTCCTAAATTAATGAGTAGAAAAAGTTTCTTGCAAATAGTTGGTGCTTAATGTGTTCTTGTTGGCCTGCACTAAAATGGAGGTGGGAAAAATGAAGAGATGAAGAAATAGCTCACGCTCCTTTGTTGCAAAGGCAGGGAACAATGACTTCCAAGGGTGTGGAATGCTGCATTCAGTACACTAGTTGGCTATGCTTGACTATTTTATCTCTGTTGTAAAAGAAGATTCATTAGGGCTAGAGGTTAACAATGAAGGGGCATATATAGAAATAATTTTGATATAAAACCAAAAGGTATCAGACTTTAAAAGAAGAGGGGGAGGAGTTGAACCCAAGCCTGTGCCCAAGGTTGAGAGCTTTTTAAAGTCAAATGGAGTATGAGGAAGGTGGTGCTACTGGGAATTTGGTCTCCTGATTTGCTGGTTTCAAATTGGGAAAAGGGAGCACTGTATGGTTGACACCGATCAGCCAATTAACAAGTGTTTATCAATTACCTACTATGCTCTGGATCCAGATACAATGATAAAGGATGAAACAATCCATTGTCACAAGGAGCTTATACTCTAAGAATGGCCATGAGTCATAGGCCAAGACACAGCATTTACTTCCCGGGATTGTTGTAAGAAGTAAATAAGATAATAATTATACGGTGCTTAGCATGGTGCCTGAGTCATTTGTTGTTGTTCAGTCCCATCTGACTCTTTGTGACCCCATTAGGGGTTTTCTTGGCAAAGATGCTGGAGTGGTTTGTCATTTCCTTCTCCATCTCATTTTACAGATGAGGAAACTGAGGTGAACAGGGTTAAGTGACTTGCCCAGTAAGTGTCTGATGCCAGATTTGAACTCTGGAAGATAAGTCTTCCTTACTCCAGGTCTGGCACTTTACCACTGTGCCACTAGCTCCCTGTCACCTGGCTCATATACATGCTATATAAATGTTAGCTTTTATTGATGTTATTAAGCGCTGCCCTTGAGAGTTATTTAACTCTTAATTACTCAACTGAAAGCATTTTCAGGTGTTACTGACCTTAGGAATTAGGGTACAAATAAAAAGGAGGAATAATTAAGTGAAAACCCAGAAGAGTTTTAGGGCTGTATTCCTGCCAGGAAAACTTAAGAATTTAATTAATTAATTTTAATGATTTATTATTTTATTTTTTCCCAATTACATGTGAAAACGATTTTTAACATTTGTTTTTAAAACTTTGAGTTCCAAATTCTCTTCCTTCCTCCCTCCCCATTGAGAAGGCAAACAATTCCATATAGGTTTTGTATATATGTAGTCATGCAAAACATATTCATAAGAGTCACTAAGCATTTAATTTAAGCTAGAGATTTTGGGGTGGGTTGGCTTAGGGTCTCTAAGCCCTTGAGAGCTTAAGTCAGCTGTGGGAATTGAGACACAGAGCTAGGGATACATCTGTTGGAATAGTAGGGAGAAGAATTTAATAAGCTCTGATTATGTGCCGAGCACTGTGCTAAATGCTAAAGATACAAAATAGAAAAGCAGAACAGTCCCTTCTCTCTGGAAACTCATCATCTGATTGGGAGAGAGACCACATATAGGAAGGTTCCACCTCAAGGTCGAATAGATGGAAATGCCTACTGGACCTTAGGAAGCAATGGAAGGGCAGATGCCAAGGCCCATGAGTTAGTGCTGGTACACATCTACTCCTGTAGACTACTGGCTAGAACCAGAGCACAGTGACCAGCTGTAAAGTAGATGGTAGGATACTGACTCAAACCTTACTGGTTTCCAATCTATCCTCCCTAAAGTAATGTTGACAATGGTCAATAGGTTTCAGAAATGAAAGGGACTTCACAGAACACCTGTTCCAACACCCTCATTTTATACACGAGGAAAAAGAGACCCTAAGGGACTAAGTGATTTGCCCAACAGTGTAGTCAAGAGAAGAGACAGAATTCAAACCCAGGAAGGGCCTCTGATTCCAAGCATAATTTATACTTATCTGTGATTAATGTCTAATTGTTCTTCTAAGCCAAGTGAGGAGAGATAGACAAGATATACCCTGGGCAAGTGTCAAGAACACTGGATTTTTTGTAGTCAGAAGACACAGGTTTGAATTGTGGATCCACTATTTACTCTCTTTACTATCCTAACCTTGGGCAAGTCACATGAAATCTTTCTGGTCCTTAGTTTTTCCATCTATAAAATCACATTGCTGAACTAGAATATGCCAAAGATCCCTTCCAGGTCTGACATTACACTGTTTGTTTGTTCGTTTTTTATCCAGTGGACCAGGAGAGTACAATGTAGATCCAACCACACTGGGTATGTCCTCCTTTCTTACACTAACATTTTTCTCCAGGTGAAATTAAGTTCCCCTATCTTCATGAGCTAGCTTAGTAATGTCTCTCCCACCTCATGCCCTCGCTCAATTTCTTGGCCCCTCTCCATCTCACCTCAAGACATTTATCTCCTAAAAGAGGCATTCTTAACCTGGGGTCCAGGGACTCTCAAGAAATCCATGAATATAGATTTCCAGGGGTCCATGAATTTGGATGGGGAAAAAATTACATTTTTATATTCATTAAGGTCTGATTTTAACTAACTTTAATATTTCCTTCAATTATTTTAAAACATTATTCTGGGAGGGAGTACATAGGCTTTGTCAGGGTGACAAAAGGGTCCATAACAAACACACACACACACACACACGTGTGCTCAAAAATAAGAACCTCTCCCTCAGACAAAAATCCTCACTATTCTCCTGCAGGTATCTCCTATTTGGTCTCCCCAGTTCATACTGCCTAAGGAGCAGAGACAGGATTCTTATTTGGTCTCCCCAGTTCATACTGCCTAGGGAGCAGAGACAGGATTCTTGTTTGCCTGGTTTTTAAACTACATACGGTAATGTGTGTGTGTGTGTGTGTGTGTCTGTGTGTGTGTGTGTCTGTGTGTGTGTGTCTGTGTGGAATGAAAGAGAGTCTTAAATTGCCTGGGGTGACTAGAAGTGGTGAGAGCTGGTTAAAGTTTTCTTAATGTCTTCATTGATGAGTAGTGTCCCATTTGGAGTTTTGTGTTTATTCATCATCAGTCTGAGTTTATCTAATTCAATCTTTTCCATCTTTAGGTGACTATGAGTAGATCTAGGATATGGGTACATTTAGCAATTTGTTGACGGTTTCATTTAGCACTGGGGCTATTAATCTCCCCTTAATGTTTGCAGGGTTGACAAAGACAAAGAAAATATCCCCCTTGGCTCAAAATTTGGACTAAAACAAATTAATTATATTGTGTTTTTCAGCTTCAGGGTGGGTATGTTGTCACTTTTAAATGTACCCTATTTTATTTATTAGCATTAAATGATCTTTATGACTTTCCTCTAAAGATTTAAGGAATGCGCTGACTCTTTCAATCTGGGCAACCATCCCTGTGGCATTTCTGTTTGCTTTCTCTCTTCTGTCCTCGTCCCCAGCAGCACTTTAGTCTGCCATTTATTTTTATTCCAGTCAGCACTGACACCTCTACCTTATGCCTCTAAAGGCCTGCTAGAGACCGAGCTATAAAATGGGACCCTTGGAAATTGTGTCACAGGTTTGTGCCTCAGAGAGGGAAGGCAGACCGTGTGTAGCTTGGGGAAGCTCCATTTTCCTCATGCTGCTTTCCACTGCCCTGATTTGTCATCCCTCTCACTCTTGTTCCTCTAGCTTTCAGCAGGTAAAGGATTACCTGTAGCTCTGGCTTAAAAAGGAAGATGAGGCTCCAACAGGCCAGTGAGGGATGTAAGTGGCAGCTGCAACCCAGAAACAGAACCCTCAAAACCTGGTGAGAAGCCCTGTGGCAAAACACGTCCTTTTCCAAAGTAAGACTGAGTAACTTCCTCCTGTGTGTTAGAATCATATGACTTCTTAAAAGGGGTTTGGGGGAAGGGTAGATCAGAAGCCCTGAGGAAATGGCTCTAACTTGGGTTTAATATATTAAAGCCAGAAATCAGTAGAACTAATTTTTTTCTTTTCAGAAAAGGACAAGTGAATAAAAAAATTGAGAATAATCACATTTATTCACTGAGAACAATCTGGATAATAGTCAAATAGCAATGGGATTCATCTGTTCCCATTGAATCCTCTATTTTTATCTGAATTTAAAATAAAGCTTTTCTAGATTTCTCTTCTCTTATTAGAAAATCTGGAATGATACTGATAGTACACAATGTTTTGTTCATTAGATATTTGGAAATGTTACCCTGTTTGAGGACCCCTCATTTCCATATAGAAATTCCTCCAGTCTCCAGTTGCTTTTATCTGGATATAGCCCATAACTATTTCTGGAGCCTTCTTAGTACCAATTTCCCACATGATGTCCTATTAGTAATCATTGAATAAAGAATCTTAGAGTTGGTTTTGGATCAACATTAAATAATGAAATCATGATCCAAAAATATATTGACAGACAGGAATGATAGACTGAAGCTGAGAAGATAGAATTTAGTAGAGATGAATGGAAAAATTTGACACCAAAAAACAAAAATCAAACAGAAGTATAGGATAGAAAAGAAATGGATTGACCTTCGGTCATGTGAAGAAAACCTAGGGGATTATAAATTTAGTTAAGCCATCAAAGTGACTTGATAGTCAAAAAATGCTATCCTAGATTGAATAGATAGAAATGTAGTGTTCAAATCAGAGGAAGTATTTGCCCTACTGGACAGGGCATTACCCAGGAGTATTGCATTCAGTTGCGGGGACCACATTTTAGGAGAAACATTTATGTGTTGCGATAGGTGAAAGGTGAAGTCGTTTCATCTTTCACCCACCCTAATATCTAGTGGAGGGAAATCAGAATGGAGAGGAAATTCAAGGGCAGAGTGTGCCATTAAAGGGACTGGCTTTCATGTAGATTTAGAGGAGTATGGGAGCTCTTTAAAAAAAACAACTTGGGAGCAAAAGCACATGATGGATGAACTGCATTAGATAACGTATTTTACATTCTACCCTAGTCATCCCTTACCTCTCTGCTGTGAAAATGGAGATATGTTTCATTTCCGTCTCCAGGACCATCATTAATTTTTTAATCCTCTGAATTCAGGCTTCCTTTAAGGAATGTTTTCATTTACATTGCTGTAGTTATCATCTATGTTGTTCTTTTGGTTCTGTTTATTTTTCATGTTATTTCCCCCACATTTCCCTGAAATCCTTATTATTCATCTTGCCTTAAGGCAGAATAATATTCTGCTACTTTATCCAAAGTAGGGCTTGGGAACTGGACTTATTCCTTAGAATAGGGGGGACTTCTAGTGAGGAAAGCTACAAATGCAGATCAGTCTCCTCTCTGCAACTTATAATTTTAGAGAGATGCTTAGGGTATTCAGGTGCTCAGGTCTATTGGAGGTGAGACTTGACCCACAGACAAAATGAGGTTTAAAAGGGACAATAATTTTGTCTCTTCCTTTCAGAATATAAACTCTAAGATAAGTCATCCAGCCCTTTAATGCCATTTGGACCAATTTACCTTTCTTAAGTTTCTTTTGCTCACTGAGTATGCATTTAAAAAACTTTGCTCAGCTGGGGTTTTCTCAAAAACCATTAATTTAGTTAAAAACCCTTCTTTCTCACAGTAAGTATATCTTCAGTTTTGCAAGATAAATTATCCTCAGATGCAAGTCTTTTTTCCTTTGCTTTTCAGTGTATCACATTGCAGTATTTTCTTACATTTCTTATAAGCAATAAATAGTTCTGCATAATGAACTGATATTTCTCAGCAAATGAGCTATCTCCTCTCAGATATTTGTGATATATATTTTTTCCTTTGACTTCAAAGCTCTAGAGATTTGTAAATATATTTCTAGATCAGTTAATCCTGGGATTCTTTTCTTCTAGAAGCCATAGGATTTTATCCATCTCAACTTTTCTCTCTAGTTCCAATATTTATAGACAATTGTCTAATATGATTTCCTGAAATATAGTATGGAATTTTTTTGTTTTATCATGTCTTTTCCAGGATATCAATGTTTCCTAGATTTTCCCAGTAAACTCTACCTCCAAAGTCTGTTGCTTTTTTATAACTATAAAGTTAATTTTTCCTTCCATCAAATCTGGCTACATATTTATTTTAAATGTTGGGTATCTCCGACTTTATTTTCTTAAAAACAGCCCAACTCTAGTTCTTTTCCTTCACTAAAAGGAATGAACTTTCTAAAAAGAAATAAACTTAGGAGAATGAAAAATTTCCCTAGAAAACAAACTCTAGCACCAAAAACATAAAGTTTAATACAGGCTGTGTAACCCTGGGCAAGTCCCTTAACCCCAATTGTTTTGCCAAAAAAATAAAATAAAATCTGACCTCAGACACTTGACACTTACTAGCTATGTGACCCTGCACAAGTCACTTTAACCTGATTGCCTAGCCGAAAAAAAAAAAGATTAATATAGAATTAAAATAAGGAACTGGTTAAAATTATTTTGCTTCACTAAAACCCTTCTAAAGCACAAATGTAATTACGACTTTGGACCCCCAAAATGTAAAAACATATACTATGAAGAGAGAAAATCAAGTCATATTGGACTTGAAGGTACCATGAATAATGAACTAATATCATTATTAAATATATATTTACTGCATGTCATAGCATCTAAATATATAGAGAAATAGCTAAATTACAGAAAGACTTAAATAGCAAGACGATAATCATAGGTGGCTTCATTGTGGCTCTATTGACTTAGAGTTAAAAGAAAAACAATATGAATGAAATTATGAACCTGGGGTGTAAAAATTACATATAGAAGATCTGTACTAATTATTGAATGGAAATCCTGAGGAGCGTATTTATTTTTCAGTTTCACAGAGCATATTTATAAAAAATCAGCTGTGAACATAAAAAACTCAAGTAATGTAGAAAGGCAGTTATATTAAAAAATTCTTTACAGATTATAATGCAAAAAATCAATAAGAAAGTATAAATAAAAGAAACAAATGGAGGCTCAATAATATTATCCTAAATAAAGAATGTGTCAAAGTACAAATCATGGAAATAATAAATGTTTATATTAAAGAGAGTGATGTCAGTGAAAGGACATCCCAAAATTTATGGGATACAGCTAAAGCTTCCTTCAAGGAAAAATCATCTTCTTGAATACATTTCTGAAAAGGAGAAATAAAAGATTAAAGAATTTAGTATACCATTAAAAAGAAGAAAACCAGCAAAATATTCACACAAGCAGAAACTTTGAAAATCGAGGAAGAGATAAAAGTGAAAACAAATTACAATTAAACAAGTACACAAAGCAAAAGACTTTTTTTAAAAAAGCTTTTAGCTAATTTGACATCCTCACCCCCAAAAAAGCAAGAGGGGAAAACTAAATTAACAAAAATAAAAAGTAATTAGGAAAAACTATAACGAAGAGAGCAGATAAATACCTGATTGTTCTCCTGGAAGCCCAATCACAGAGGGTCCAAAAAGAACGACAGAGACAATGACTACCGGGATGTAAAGAAAGACAACTCTAAGAGGCCACAGAACTTTGCCAAATACAATGTTGGGGTCCTGTACTACCCAAGCTAAAGCACACCAGTCTTTTTTTCTTTTAACAGAGGGAGCCAATGAAGAAGAGAGCAATTTAATAAGGATAGTCAACAATAATAATTAGTTGACTACAAAAGAAGAAAGTGATGTTTACCAGACAATTCATCAATTGTGCTTAACAGTTTGGGGGTGGGGGGGTGTTTGTAGATAGAATAAATGTTAGACTTGGAGTCAGGAAGACCTACGTATGAATCCTGCCTCTGACACTGACTTTGTGGCCCTGGGCAAATCATGTAATCTCCTTCAGCCTCAGTTTTCTCTTCCATAAAGGGGGGATAATAATTGCACCCATCTCACTGAGTTGTGGAGTTTTACATCTGAAAAACACTCTGCAAACCTTCAAGTACCTTCTGCTTAGTTATCATGATTATTATTGTAATTTAAAAAAATATTTTAATTTTTTATATTAAAACAAAATATATCCATTTTAAAAAGACAATAATAGCTTCAATGGATTCAGATCTATTCAGATCACTTCTGGAATGTTGTATTCAGTTTTCCATTGCTGAGGGATGGATGTTTAGCACACAAAAGGAAAAAGTTTCAAGCTAGAGAGATGTTGGTAGTTAGTATCCCTTATTTCCAATGAAATGTAAAGGCTAGTAGGCTGGCTATTTTGGGAGATCCCTTCATTGGTTTTTAGTTTTGTCTTAGGTGCCTTTCTTCTTCTGAGGGAATCCAAGGAAGAGTTTTCCTAAGCACAAAAACCTTATCCAAAGGTAAAAACATTCCTCTAGTCTAGTACTTGAACTAGTCCATGGGAATGAGTACAAAACTTTTTACAGTAACATATGAAATCTTTCAGGTGACAAATATGTGATTTGGCAAGCTAGTCTGCCATCAACATTCTTTGCTGCAGAGGTGACAAATACTCCACCAGCAGGCTGCATTGAAGCCTGAAACGCTCCAGAATCCTGCCCAAACGAGATGAAAATGGAATGGAAAAATATTTAACCAAATAAATAAAAATACAATAAAACACAGACAATATTAATATGTGTTTTTTTAAAGCAATATATGGCCTACCATTTAGTGGACCTCATTTCATTTGTGTTTGACACCACAGTTTTTCAGTACACTACTGGCCTGAAAGATTTACTAACACTATGGCAGTTATTTTTCTCTCAGAAGAACAGCTTGTATACTAAGAGAATCTGGCCCCATAACTTACACAGACTATGAGTTCACAGTCTTAATAATAGATCATTAGAACTAGAAGAAACTTTAGGACATAGGTTCTTAACCTGGGGCTCATGAAATTGCTTTTAAAAATTTGGTGATTATTTCAATTAAATTGACTTCTTTTGTAATCCTATGAATTTTAATTTATGCATTTAAAAATCTAATTCTGAGAAGTGTAGACTTCACAGATTGCTGAAGGGGTCATTGACACACACAGAAAAAAAGATGAAGAACTCCTGCTTAGAGGGTCATCTATCTAGAGCAAATTCCTTTATTTTATAGAAGAAAACATTTCTCAGCCCCACTCCTGAAACCCAAAGGGAGCTCCAATTATCTCAACAGGTATCACTAAAGTCCCTAAATAAAACTAGTTTTTATTTTTCAATTTTTATTTTCCAGAACTATTGGGATAATTCTGGAACCCAAGGGAAAGTGTTTTCTCAAGCATTGCCAGCACTCAAATATTTTCTGGTTGGCTTTGGCCCAGATTGATTTGACTTGTAGGTGGAAAGGGGAGGAGTGCCATGTGGAGTCTGAAGAAGGAGGTTAGGGCTCGAACACAACCATGTTTCTTTCCCGTCTGCTTGTTGATGTTAGATTTGTGACAGTCAGGTGGTGCTCTGTGGGGTATCAGCCTAGGGTTATTTGAGAAGTGCTCCTTTTCAGTGGTGGGGTTTCAGGGATAGACAGATACACAAACCAGACAGATGGTATTTCAAAGATCCAAGAGTTCCAGAGCCAGAGATCCTGCTTTCCTAATATGATCCTGATTTCCTACTTGCCCATGCAGCTACAACAAAGAAATTTGCCAAAAACATAAGCAGCAAAACTCAGCTGCTGTGGGGCAGCCTGTGATGGGTCAGTCAGTCAACGAGCCTTTATTAAGTGCCCACTGTGTGTCACACACTGGATCTTATTCCTCTTCCAATGGGAGAAGGGATTCTGATAAGATATCAGTCTTCTGGACTGGCGTTTCCATTCTTAGGAATCAGAAAGAATGAAAACAGATTTCAACCTGAAAGGGAGGATTTGCCTTGGAATTGGAAGCTAGGAAATGCTTATAATCATGTATTGTATGGCATATATCTTATTTTTTCATGATTTAACTGTGATTTTGCCAATCTAATTACCTGTTTACTTAGCTATAATCCTGAAGTCTGAATAACTATTCAGAGCCTAGGTCTCCTGAAGGGATTTCCAGTGTGAAGTGGCAAGAGTCAATGAATGATGAGTAACCTCAGATATAGAGCCTTGGATTTAACTCTGATTTATAAATTTACTTGAGTAGCCTTTTTGGTCCCCACGTTTCAAGGAGATGCCAGCTTCTTATACATGTGGGATTGTCCTATTGC
The DNA here is from genome assembly GCA_028627135.1 of Pseudochirops cupreus. Lineage (NCBI taxonomy): Eukaryota > Metazoa > Chordata > Mammalia > Diprotodontia > Pseudocheiridae > Pseudochirops > Pseudochirops cupreus. The sequence continues at coordinate 99,695,221 of CM053583.1, read as the reverse complement.
ATTTGAAAGATAGCAGAACACCTGTCATATAAATATGAAGTTATCACATTAAAAATCAGACAAATCACGAAAAAGAGAACACTAAAAGACAATTAAAAGCAATTCCATAAAAAAAAATCTTAAAATGCTAAAGTCAGTTTAATCGGCTCTAATCTGAGCAGAAGTGGGATTCTCCTCACTTAGAACCAATGTTCTAGTGGCCAGAATCCAATTTAGATAAAGTCCCTTGGGAATTGTCTATCAAAAATATATTCTCACGATAGAACTGAAAGGACTGAGTTTATAACAATCATAAATTCTTTAACTATGCTGTTTACTAAGGACTTATAGATCACTTCATAAACTGGCAACAATTTCTAGGACTGAATGTCTAATTAACATTTTCCTCCACACATTTTTCCAGGTAGTACAGGGAAACTAAAAGTGATTACAGTGGAAAACTCTACCTGATCAATCTTAGCTTCTGCAAATTTGGGAGAGCATTTCTTGTAATCCATTTCCCAACCATGAAGACAGATATTTACCCTTAGATATCCTATACAGATTCAGGGAACCTGTACTTTTCCCTATTAGCTTATTTTCTGAGGTTTTCCAATCACTTCTAGGAGCTTTTTTTAGGGTCATTGCTAATTATTATTCACTCAAAGTCAATTCTAGAAAAGTCCACTTATTCTCTGTCACAAGAATATATATTACTTGTAGACTGCCTTTTTTGAATTGGTTCATTTAGAAATCAGAGCTAAAGTTACTCAATTATATCAATATAGTGATGTATTGGTCTAGTGGTTCTTGGTCAGAACCACTCCATAACTTTGTCACTTGCTCCAAAGAGTCATTGGTACCTGTTTTCTTTACAAATTTTGCAACAGTCCTTTGACCCAAGACAAGAAATATGCAAATAGATGAACAAAAGCCATCAGGGGAAAGAAAATAAGGAGTTGGTGGGAAGGAGGTATAAAAAGCAAATTAACAATGTTATAGCCCCATAAAGGTTTAGAACCACTGGTGTATATTATTGGCATCCAAATGAGTGGGAAGAACTCTAAGGCTATTCGACTTAAACTCTTCAATAATTGTGTTCCCAGTGGATTTGTTTTTACTAATAGTTTCAAGCAGTGAATGACTATAACTGGCATGGTTGTCTTTCAGTCACATGCATTGCATCTACTTAAAAATAGCCCATCACACTTTATGACTGAATCCTTACAAAGAGCATGGAAAACAGCCTGCTATATTCAGTGCATCAAAGAAATATCATCAAATGTGCCATAAATGACCTCAAGATTTGTTCATTCTAGTAAAGGCTGGTTATGGTGTCAATAGAGTAAGTACTTTTTGTCTGTGATAATCCCCCAGGGCAGATGCCCTAACCCTGACACTTTAACATGATTGTTTCTTCTTTTTCATGTCCTAGGTTATTAGAAGGTTACAACGGATGGTTGGAGGTTAATAATAGCATAAACCCAATGGAAGGAGACCAAAGGAAGCATGCTTTTAGAAAACCAATCATAGGATGACTTGAGGGTATCCCAAAAGATGAAAAGGAGAGAAATGGGGAAGAAAAAGTCTCAATAATCCCAGTGAGTTAGAGAAAGTCAATTAGAAGAAATAATGAGAAAGAAAGAGACTGAGAAAGAAAAAGAAAAGGGTGAGGAAGAAGGAAAAGGTGGCTGGACACAGGGAATCACAAAGCCTGAATCTGCATTCCTCTTAGAAAGAATGGGAGCTTAAGCCAACCTTCCAACTGATACACATCATAGTCACAGCAGGATTTCCTCCAATCCCTCTGATCACACCCAAATGAACAGAGAATGAATGTCTTAACCTGGGTCATGTGACAGCAAAAAGGGAGAATCATCAGAAACTACAGGGGTTATTGCTTTTGGTGAACAAATAACAGTTTATCATTCCATGAATTTGATCAGATCATGTTCCCCAACTCCACTCTTTAAAAGCCTGCATATAATGTGGTTTGCCTATGAGATGGGCATTCGCCCCGTCCCCCAGCACTACAATGATAAAGGGTTTCGCTTTTATGTGAACGCTGTTATTAAACTGCTCCTTGACCTCCTGTCCTTCAGGCTGAATAATCCCAATTCATCTAGCCTTTCTTCACAAATCTTATTTCTCAAGCCCTTGCATATCCTTGCCTTTCTCTCCTTTGAATCTCCCTGTGTTTTCTGCTTGTCTCTTTAATTACAGAGCTCAAACACAATAGTCTAGTGAGGGTCAGAGCAGTGTGCTCAGTAAAATGGAAGGATTATTTAAAGGTTCCTACACATTTTTGCTTATGCATCCCAGGACCACGCACTCCTTGCTATTTATGCTAGGGTACAGTAACACAGCAATGTTTTTCCTTAAAAGTTTTTCTATAGCTGCTTTTTAAAAAAAGCTATTTCCTGACATCCCCCCCCCAACATAAAACAAAGAAAAAACAGTTAAGCAAAATTAACTAAGAAAACGACCACATCTGACATAGTATGCACTAGTTTGCACCCCTAATTTTTCTCTTCTTTCCTGAGTGGTAGGAAATTCACACACTAATATTTTATGGTCAGCTGTGGTCTGTGATCATAGCTGCTGCTAAGTAGATAACCAGGTGGTCAGGAAGAGTAGGAGATACCTTTCCCAATAGCTTATGTGTGTCTCTGCACAGATGAACAGAAATTAGGCTGAAACAAAACTATGAAGCCTGGAGAAGCTGGCGCATTTAATGTTTCCTCTCAAGTATTTAGTATTATCCCCTCCACCAGCTGAGGTACCCAGCTCTTGCCCCTGAATTAAGGCAAGGCCTACAGGTTAACAATCAAATTGACCATGATTTATTAAGTGCAGCTGCACGGGGTTAGGTGATGGCTGTCATTCCTTTTCTCTAGAAGGTTATTTTTTTAAATTTATTTTTCATTTTCAACATTTGCTTCCATAAGATTTTGAGTTCCAAATTTTCTCCCCTTCCTTCCCACCTCTCTATCCCAAGACAGCGTGCAATCTGATATCGGCTCTATGTCTATGTTAATATTAAACATATTTTCACATTAATCATGGTGTAAAGAAGAATTATAACCAACGGGAGGAACCATGAAAAAGAAGAAACAAACAAACAAAAAAGAGAGCAAATAGTTTGCTTCCATCTGCATTCAGACTCCATAATTCTTTCTCTGGATGTGGACGGCATTTTCCATCATGAGTACTTTGGAGTTGTCTTAGATCTTTGCATTGCTTAGAAGAGCGAAGTCTGTCAAAGTTAGTCATCAGACAATATTGCTGTTATCTGGGAGGTTATTATCTAGTACAATGGCTAGAACCATTTGCCTGGGTTCAAATCTAGTTTCAGACATTTACAGCTATGTGATCCTGGGTTCTTTTTGCCTCAATGTCCTCAACTGCAAAATGAGAATAATGAGAGTATCCCGCTCCCTGGATTGTTTTGAGGATCAAATGAGATGTATCTAAAGTGCTCAGCACAGTGCCTTGCCCGTGGTAAGTCAATGGTAATGATAAATTCTGGCTTCTGTGACAATGTTCACTCATGCTTAAAAATGATGACAATGATTCAATGATCCTTTGGATCTTGGTCTGAGAAGAGGGCATGATGCCAACAGGCAGAGGTGGTGAGAAGGGATTTTAGGCAATATTTGAATGTCATCTCAGGATGGTGAGTAGTGTAGTCTGGCTTTGGAGTAGATGAAACAGAGTGGTCTGAGGTGAGGCTAATAATGCAGCTTGAGGTCAGCTTGTGATTGGCCTTAAATGTCAGGCTAATCAATTTAAATTTTATTCTGTAGGCAGTAGGGAGCAATCGATGGCTTTTGAGGAGGGAAGTAATCAGAGTGATATATTAGGAGGGTTACGAGTGTGAGAGATAAACTAAAGAAAGGAGAAATGAAAACCAGTTAGGAAGCTGTTGCAATAGTCCAGATGAGTAGTGGTCATAGCAGGGAGGCAGATTCAAGAGAAACATTGAGGAGTTAAGACTGATGGGAGCTGGTAATTGATTGGATATGAGGAACAAAAGAGAGTGTGGAGAAAGGAGAGGATGTTGTTTCTAAAATGAATGAGTGGAAATGAGGTCACCATCGACAGATAAAGGAAAGAACAGGTTTTTCAGAGGATCTGTGGATTTAAGGGGCTAAGAGATCATTTAGTACAACCCCTAATTTTACAGATCAGGAAAGTGAGGCTTAAAGAGACCTGCTAAAACTCACACAGGTAGTAAGTGTAACAGCCAATTGAATCAAGAATTCTGACTCCAGATAGATACAGCATTCTTTCTAATTTTGCCACTATGCCTCTTAAAGTCTTTTATTTCCACAAGACAATAAGTTTCACAAAGTACCTTTCTTACAACAACTCTGCGAAGTAGGTAGTACAAGTATTATTTCTATTTTACACAGAAGGAAATGCTCATAGATATTAAGTGATTTGCCATAAAATGAGCAAGTATCAGAGTAAAGATTTGAACTGGGGACAGCTGACTCCAAGTCATCTTTTGACTGTACTATGCCCTTAACTTGATTACAAGATACCATTGGGATACCCTGGTGAACATCTGGGAAGGAAGGTAGAAAATGGAGTCTTTAGCCACTCCCTTCCAATACCTCTGCTCCAAGGACTAATAGGATTATTTATGAGGTGGAAGGAAACTCAGAGGTCCCCTAGTTCTGTTCCCTCAGTTTACAGATGAAGAAATTGAAACCCTGAGAGAGTAAATGCTTTCCCCAAGGTCATGCAGGAAGTTAACGACAGAATTATGACCAGAAACCAGGTCTCTCAATTCCCAATCAAATGGTCTCCATTGCACAAATTTTCCAGGGATTCGATGTCACAGCTCCCATGAGGCTAATGTTGCTTCATGGAGACTAGCACAGGCTCTGTGACATGCAACGTCTTCCACCCACTACACAGGTAGGAGACCACTGTGGGTCCCAAGCCCTAGAAATTAATGCTCACATTGAATCAATACAGAGGGTCTGCAATCCAACCCTCTTCCACCCTCCCAGTGACCCCCCTGTTATTTTACTCCATATCTACATACACTCACCTGATCTACACCCCATCCTACTTTACTCCTTCAGCCACCACTTCCTGTTCCATCACACAGACACACCCAGGAGCCGGACTTCACTGCCTTGCCAAACCATACCCTATTACCAAGATCAAAGGGAAAAAAAATATTGACCCTCTGGGAGGAGTAATTAAGTAATTCAGTCAGCTGCGTAAACAGCTGTCTGCTTTCCTCCAGGATCTCAGCATTAACACCTGAGCTTCCATGACATTACTCTCTCATGGTTTTCCTTCTACCTATCTGACATTTCTCTCTGTCTCCTTTGCTAATTCATCATATATCTTCCATTCCTTAAGAATCCCTCCAGTCTATGCCCAAATGACCATAACACTGTGCATGCCCTTTGATCCAGCAATGCCATTTCTAGGTCTGTATCCCAAAGCTTCTTCCTCTGTAGTTGATTTGAATATTTATAGGATTCAGAATAACCTAGTCATTCACAGTAATTCTTCAAACAATATTGCCTTTGCTGTATACAATGTTCTCTTGGTTCTGCTAATTTCACTCTTCATTATTTCATGCAAGTCTTTCCAAGGTTTTTCTAAAGTCAACCTGCTCATCATTTCTTATAGCACGGTAGTATTTCATCATAATCGTATACTACAACTACTCAGTCATTCCTGGGTTGATGAACATTTTCTTAATTTTCAATTATTTGCCACCACAAAGAGAGCTGCTATAAATATTTTAGAACATATAGGATCGTTTCCTTTTTCCCTGATCACCTTGGAAAACTGACCTAATCATGATATTGCTAGGTCACAGGGTATGCACAGTTTTATAACTCTGTGTGCATAATTCTAGATTCCTCTCCAAAATGGTTGGATTAGTTCACAGTTCCACAAATAGCGTATTAATGTCCTCAAATTTTCCCATATCCTTTCCAACACTTGTTGTTTTCTTTTTCTATCATTTTAGTCAATTCGATAGGTATGAAATGATATTTCAAAGTTATTTTAACTTGCATTTCTCTAATCAATAATGATTCATAGCATTTTCTCATATGACTCTATAAAGCTTTCATTTCATCATCAAAAGACTGACTGTTCATGTCCCTTGACTATTTATCAATTGGGAAATGACTCATATTCTTACAAATTTGACAAATTTCTCAATGTATTTGAGATATAAGACTTTTTTTGAGGGGGGAAGGCAGGGCAGTTGGGGTTAAGTGACTTGCCCAAGGTCACACAGCTAGTGTGTCAAGTGTCTGAGGACGAATTTGATTCCAAGTCTTCCTGACTCCAGGGTCAGTGCTCTATTCACTGTGCTACCTAGCTGCCCTGATATAAGACTTTTATTTGAGAAACTGTTTATAAAGATTTTCTCCCAATTTTCTGCTTTCCTTCTACTTTTGACTACATTGGTTTTATTGTACAAAACCTGTTTAATTTAATGTCATCAAAATTATCCATTTTCTAATTCACATCGCTCTCTGTCTCTTGTTTATTCATAAACTCTTCTCTTATCCATAAGTCTGGTAGGTAATGCTCCATGTTCTGCTAATTTTCTTATGATATCTCCCTTTATATCAAGGTCATACATCCTTATCTTGGTAAATAACATAAGATATTGCTCTTTCCCCACTTTCTGCCAGACTACTTTCAAATTTTCCCAACAATTTTTATCAAATAGTGAATTCTTATCCCACAAGCTTGAATCTTTACATTTGCCAACACAAGGTTACTATAATTATTTACTACTGTTTATTTTATGTCTTCTCTGTTCCACTGATTCACCTTTCTATCTTAGCTAGTACCAGGTAGTTTTTTATCATTACTGCCTTATAATATTAGTTTAAGATCTGGTACTGCTAATATATCTATATATATATCTATATATATATATAGATATATATATATATATATCTATACCTGCATAGCAGCCCTACACTTCTTGTCATGCTATCATCTTGTAAAAAGCTGAATTCCATTTGAAGCTACCCCAGGTATATTTTTAAATGACTCTGCTTTGATAACAGAAAAATGATGTTAATTTTTCCTCTAGTTGTGCCTGAAAACACAATGAATCTTCATATAGTAAATGTATTCTTTTTTTTTTTTTTTTTTGCTTAAAGTTTTTATTAAGCCTTTTAAAATCCTGGAAGGAAAGGGGCAATGTAAGTGAGGACTGAATTGTCTTGGGCACAGGACATAGAGCTCAGATGAAGGCAGCTTTTGTAGACTTCTAACTTGAGCCCTAGTAAATGTATTCTTACAAATATCCAGATCATATATATATGAGCTGGCATTCTTTTAATGTGTGGGTTTTGCATCCTGAGATTTAATCAAGACAACTTATGTGGAAGGTTCTTTATTTGGGGATGGGTTTGAATTCTATTACAATTAATTGCTGTATGTTTGTCTTTCTCAAGGTTGTGGAAGCTCTATGTTTTCTTTGAAGACCAGTAGATACATTAGTTCACTTCAAGTGTGGTCCAGTCCATGGTTCCCCAAACATCTCCACTTACATCCCAGTGTCCTTATGACGGCATTGCTTCTATCCCTACAGCCTCCTCTGATTGGTAAGTTCCTCCTTGGAACCTTCTTTTGAGGAAGCTCCCATGCCCTCTGTGCTCACTTCAAATCCAGCTCAGTCCAGAACTCCCTATAGCACTTCTCATCTTCCTCTTACTCCCACTTGTTATCACTTTTCTGCTTCTAAGGTGTTATCTTCCTCCATTAGAACACAAGTCTGAGTCTCTGCCTTTCTTTTTGTTTGTATTAATAGTCTGAGCACTTAACACCTTCTCTGAAACATAGTAGGGTTGGTATCCTCGGTGCCTGGTATGTCACTGGAAGCACTTAATAAATGCTAGTTGATTGGCTGATGGGAATGTATTAAGTGCTTAATAAATGCTTTATCTAGTTAGCTAGCTCCTGAAATGCTAACAAGAGTTTGTAGGGGTGTAAGAATCTTAGCATTGGTTAATGTAGGTGGTGGAGTAGACAGAGTGCTGAACCTGGGAGTCAAGAAAACTCATTGTTATGAGTTCAGATCCGCCCTCAGACATTTCCTAGTTGTGTCACCCCAGGCAAGTCACTTAACCCTATTTGCCTCAATCTCCTCATCTGTTAAATGAGCTGGAGAAGAAAATGGAAACCACTCCAGTATCTTTGCCAAGAAAACCCATATGGAGTTGCAAAGAGTCGGACAAGACTGAACAACAAATTGAATTGAATTCCTGACTTCAGCCTGGGCCTCTTTCCACTAAACTATCCTGCGCCCCCCTTCACCCTTAAATAAGGGACAAGTTGCCCATGTTTGAATTGATTCAAAGAGTAAGTTCTAAAAGTGTTTGTTCTCTCCTCAGTGTGCTAACCATGCAGTGTGTTAATTAGTCTGCTCCCAAGCTGACCCTGTGGTTTTGGTGAGATTTATTTTCCCCATGAGCAGGGCTACCTCCCAGGCTCTTAGAATTTTGTCACTTCTTTTTGTTTGGGAGAAATACTGCTCTCCTTAAGTGGGACAACAAAGCTAAAATGCTTTAATGAAGCTAGGATTAGCTGGCTCTGTGGGGGTCAAATAAAGCTGCGGAGGCTTTCAGAGAAACCCTAAGCATGTGAAGACTTCCCCTGTTGGAATGGGCAGATGAGAACAATTTGTTCCAATGGCCATGAAGGTGGCTGAAACAGGCGTTGTGGTGCTCTTAGAGCTTGGTCAGGCATCAAAGATGCCAAGGTCATCCACTGCACCCCGGGCCATCACCACTCACCCTGAATTTTGTCCTGTCACCAGACTTTGATGACTCTGGAAGACAGAGTGAGGCTGATGACGTTACAACTTTGCTTCACCGAAATCCAATTCATGGGTAAGTAAAGGCATTACTCCATGACATCATTGTTCCAAAAAGACAAATAACAACAAACATCACCACAATTCACCATTTCTATCCCCTGAGGGAGACTTTTGGCTTCATGTCCTTTTTAGATGAACCCCACTCTGGGGCTTCCTGGTGAGCCAGCGGTGTGAACGTGAGTGAGGGGTCTTTTTAAAGCAGTGAGCATTTTCCTGTAACACACAATTTAGATACTCTTGGTACTTACTAATACACTCAACACAGGACTCTAGCTCCAGAGAGGAAGAAGTAACTCCAGAATCGATCTACTTGGACTTCTCCATTTTCCAGATGAGGAAACTGAATCCCAAGGAGACTAAATGACTTGCTACATGAGTAGCAAACATCAGGACCAGAATTTGAACCCTAGGCGTCAGGCTCCTGAGCCAAAGCTTCTTCTGTTGTGTACCACTCTGCCAACCATGACTAAAAAACATCAGGTAATGGGAATTAGCAGGCCCTTCTTGTGTCACAGGGCCACAGCCTACATAATGCAGTTTTAGAGTCAGTCAAAGGCTTCATTTGTCCCCAACTTGCTTGCCACAGTATGGCCCTCCCCTCCCACCTGGCTTGAAATTTTCACTGTTGGAGAAAGTCCTTCTTCTCTCCTGACAATCGAGGATGGGGCTTTGTTTCTGAAGGACATAGTTTAAAATTACTATTTGGTGGTGGAAGGAGACTCTTTGGTCCTCTGCCATTAGAACATTAATGGCAGAAGTAATGGTTTTTATTAGCTGTTGACAAGGAAGCAGAGCCTTATACTGAAGGGATGAGTTATTGGTGAATTTCATTGAAAGCCAATGATCTAATGGAAAAGAACAGACTTCTCTCCCCCCTGGAACTTAGGCCAATTGAGAAAAGGAACTTTTTTGTTTTCTTTTAACTTTATGAATAATATTTAATTTTTTCCCAGTTACATGTAAAAACTATTTTTAACATTTTTTAAATGTTGTGTTCCAAATTATCTCTCTTCTTCACTCCCCTCCCTGTTCCCTGAGACAGTAAGCAGTTAGATATAAGTTATACATGTGCAATCATGCAATACATATTTCCATATGTCATGTTCTGAAAGAAAACACAGACAAAAAAAAATCCATGAAAGAAAGAGAAAAATAATATGCTTCTATCTGCATTCAGACTCAATAAATTTTTTCTCTAAAGATGGATTGCATTTTCCATCATGAGTCCTTTGGAATTGTGTTGAATCATTGTATTGCTGAGGATAACTAAGTCATTCACAGTCGATCATCTACAATATTGCTGCTACTGTGTACAATACTCTTCTGGTTCTGTTCACTTCATTTTGTATCAGTTCATTTAAATCTTTCCAGATTTTTCTGAGAGCATCATGCTCATCACTTCTTACAGCACAGTAGAATTCTATCACAATTATATACCACAAATTGTTCTGCCATTTCCCAGTTGATGGACATCCCCCTCAATTACCAATTCTTTTCCACCACAAAAAGAACTTTTATAAATATTTTGTAGAAGTGGATTCTTTACCCTTTTTTTTAGTTCTCTTTGGGATTTAGACCTAGTGGTAGTATTGTTGGGTTAAAGGCTATGCACAGTTTGATAGTCCTTTGGGCATAGTTCCAAATTGCAGCAGAAGGAACTATTTGGCTTATTGTCTTGGCAGCCCCGGTGCCTAGTGATGTGCCTTGGGCAAAGCTCCTGGTTGATAAATGTGTGTTGAATTGTTTGTGAGTGAGAAGATTTGAGTTCTAGTTTTGGCTTTGTCTTTTATTAGCTGACTAAGGCAGTCTCCAACCTGGTTTTCTCCTTTAAAAATTCAATAGGAATAATTATACTTTGTGAAGAAGTGGCAATGATAATTAAGAAGATGAAGGTGATTCTATTGGTCTGAATTTAGCAATTATGCAATGCTTTCAGTGATCCCAAGCTGTTTACTGCTACAAAAGCCCATCTTTTTATAAACATTAGTATCCTCCTAATCATTTTATGTGACCAAGAAACATGAAACGCCAGGGCTCTTGAAGAAATCAGGTTGTAGGTGACATAAGGACAAGAGAAAATCCTTTGCTGGTGTATGTAGGCTCCAGCATATCACTGATGATTTCTTGTAGAGTAAAAACAAGGGACTTCCTGGAGTCAGCTAATACCAGCTTTAAGTTGATTGCTAAATTTCCAGTGTGAGCATTTATACCTTGAAAACTGGCACAAATCAGGGCTTGTTTGATGGATTGATTGTCTAGACTTAAGAAAATTATGAAGAAAATGTTAATAATGCACGTTCACTTTAAAAGTGTAACCTGTATTTCAGAAAAACTTGGAAAGACTTAATATGAACTAAGGCTGAGTGAAGTGAGCAGAACCGGGAGAACATCATACACAATAACAGTAATATTGTACTATGATCAATTATGACTGAACTTAGCTCTTCTCAGCAATACAATAATCCAAGACAATTTCGAAAGACTCATGATGGAAAATGCTACCCATATCCAGAGAAAGAACTGATGGAGTCTGAATGCAGATCAAAGCATGCTATTTTCACTTTTTGTTTTTCTTTTGTGAGTTTTTCCTTTTGTCCTATTTCTTCTTTCACAACATGACTAATGTGGAAATACATTTAAATGATTACACATATATAACCTATATTAGACTGCTTGCCGTCTTAGGAAGAGGGGAAGCAAAGGAGGGAGGAAGAAAAAATTGGAACTCAGAATCTTTCAAAAAATGAATGTTGGGAAAAAAAAGCATGTTGTAAGTTGTCCTTATGTATAATTGTAAAGAATAAAATACTGTTAAATAAAAAAGTAACATAAAAGAAAAAAATTATATTTTTATTTTTACTAAAAAGAAAAAAGAAAATATATCCTGTGAATTTCTTCCCCCCTCCCCCAGCCAATTGTTAAATATTTACCAGTACATCTCTGAAAAAGGCAATATCTAAGATTGGAGGGACCAGAAAAGGAGGAAAGCCAGTTCTGTCTAAAATTTATCGTAGATACGTAGCCAACGGGATACACTGGTAACACCAAGATATTGGCACAGTGGGAAAAATTATGGATTTTGAGTTGATGAGCCTGGGTTCAGATTCTGACTCTGCTACTTACTACCTGTGTGATCTTGAGGAAGTCATTTAATCTTTAGCCTCCAGTTTATCCAGTAAAATGATAGAGTTGTATTTAGATAACCTTCAAGGTCCCTTGAAGTTCTAGAGCTATCATGCTAAAAACAAAAAAAACAAAAAACAGAGAAGGCCTCCAGCTCATTGGATTGATCCTTCATGGACTACATAATACCTGATATATAGTAGGTACTTAATAAATTCATTGACTAGAAGATGTGAAGTTATAGAGGGTGAGGTTTCATGGGGACAGACTATGCGGGGCATTTTTGAAATGAATAATATTTTGTTTTTTCCAGTAACAAGTCAGGATACTTTTCAACATTGATTTTTTGAAAGATTTTGGGTTCCAAATTTTTCTCCCCCCTTTCTTCCCCTCTCCCCAAGATGGAAAGCAATCTGATGTAGGTTATTAATGTACAATCATGTAAACCATATTTCCACATTAGTCATGTTGTGAAAGAAGAGTCAGAACAAAAGGAAAAAATTTCCCCAAGTCCCCCTAAAAATGAAAATAGTATTCTTCGATCTGCATTCAGACTCCATCAATCATTTCTATGAGGGGTATTTTGGAGATCAAATGTAACTGGTAGCATTTTTTTTAAAGATGAGGTCACTAACAAATAGTTAATGAGGATTATTAGTTGAAGAGGAGGGAATGATAGCAAGCTCTGGGTGGCCCAGTGCCAGCATGGTACATTTGGCCGGGAAGATCAAGGCCCATTCAGACACCCTCGGGAAAGGGTGGGGTGCTTTATGGAGGGAAGGAGGGAACTGGAAGGTAGAAAAGTACCTGGGAGCCTTGTAGTGTTCATTATCTTGAAATCAAGAATTTCCTGCAAATCATTGGGTGGACTGTTCCTTAGGGAAATTGGCTTTCCAGTTGGGTCTATGTACCCTACTCCAAAGCCCGGAGGAAATGAAGGATTAGCATAGACAACTAGGCTGCCTGCCTCCAGGATCACCTCAGAGGTCAAGCAGCAGGACCCTACACATGCAATCCAGAAAGTTGGGGTGGGGGAAGGGGGAGAGCTCCTACCTGCCAACTAGCTAATGGTCATGCTGTGAAGTGAACAAAGAAGTCTGCGGTCTGTGGGACTGTCAGCCTGGCACCTTTCATGAAAGAAACCAGGTCAGAAACACCTGTTCTCTCTGGCCTTTTAACTCGCAGGGATTTAATTGCTATAGTCAGAGAGAGGGACCTTGAAGCTTTGAAAATGGCAGTGGAGCTATTGTTTGTTAATGGCTGAAATGTAGGGGAGAAGAGGGGGAGGAGATGATCGGTGAGTTTTCTGGTCCCTCCTGGCTCTTTGTCTTTTTTGTAGTGTGGGGATTTTTCTGGGATTCAGATGAGCAGTATTGTAGGCAAATAGCCACAAATTCATTTTCAAGGAGGAAATTGATCCTCCCTGGAAAGGGCTTCCCTTCCGTCCTCTGCTTAGCCCTGCAATCTATGAAAGTTTGTAAAGAATGCCTCCACAAGGAGTTCTACATTTATAAGATTATCGATTCAGAACCAGACAGGAACTTGGGGGTTATCTAATTCAGTTTCCTCACTTTACTGATGAGGAAGCCAGCACCAAGCAAGATGGTGACCTGTCTAAAGTCACTCAGATGATAAGTGGTGGAGCTAGCATTTGAACCAATGTCCTCTGAATCCACATCCACCAAGGGAACACACACAAATAATGCTTTACTAAATTGTACAAGGGCAGCCAGGTGGGGCCAAGGATAGAGTCCCCAGGAAGACTCATCTTCCAAAGTTCAAATTCAACCTCAAACACAAGTCACTTAACCCTGTTTGCCTCAGTTTCCTCATCTGTAAAATGAGTTGGAGAAGGAAATGGCTAACCACTCCAAAAAAAACCAAAACAAAACCCCAAAAAGCATCACAAAGAGTCAGACATGACTGAAAAACAACTAAAAAAACAAACAAACAAGAAATGTTCAACTCATCAAGCTTGTTGAGAGAAGTCCCTGTGGCACTTCTTAAAACATATTACCAAGTTTCTTAGATGAACACTGCTGGCCATTCTTTCCCTAATCTGACTGGCCACAGAAGGGCCACTGGAAGGCTGGAGAATTACATGGTCACAGAGCAACTGACCCACGGGCAAAGAACAAATGGATTTTGAGAATAGCCACAGAGAGACTCTGCCACCCCAAATTAAAAGATTCCCTGCCCCTAGCTTGACCGGTATTAAAGCTCAGACTATAAAGGCAGAACAACACAGCTGGTATTTGACACCAAAGTGGAAGAGAAGGCAGTCTGGGTGCTTTGATCCAGAGTAAAAAAGCCTGATGGATTAACAGGGTTGAGTCACCATTAACTAACTCAGACTGCCCGTCCGGATGATGGTTAAAAACACTAGTTTTCTCCATGATGACAAATGTTATCTTGCAAAATATAACTGACCCTGGAATCTCAACAGTTTCTTAATCGTGTGGGTGAGTTCAATGGTGAGTCAGGTAGACAGATTTACCTCCAAGTGCATGAGTGTTTTAAAGGCCGATTGATTGATTATGAGTAGAGTTGCGCCTGTTTTTTCTCCTTTGCATCCCTAGGCATTCTGGGAAAGAGAGTCTTTTCACCTCTCCAAAGTCTGGATGGTCTCTCCCTGCTCTCTGTCACTCACTTTTCCTTCTTTTCTACACCTTCACACGCTCTGCATTGTGTCTGTTACTGTTCAGTCATTCAGTAGCGCCCGACTCTTCATGACTCTGTGGCCCATATTGTCCAAAGACACTGGAGTGGTTTGCCATTTCCTTCTCCAGATCATTTTACAGCTGAGGAACTGAGGCAAATAGGATGAAGTGACTTACCCAGAGTCGTACTGCTGGTGAGTGTCTGAGGCTGAACTTGAACTCAGGAAGACGAGTCTTCCTGAATCTAGACCTGGCGCTTTACCACTGTGTCACCTAGCTGCCTCCGGCATAGCTCATATATATGTCATGGAAATGTTAGCTATTATTGGTATTATTAAGTGCTGCTCTTGAGAGTCATTTATTTGAACTTAGGTCCTTCTGACTCCAGGCCTGGGGATCTGTGCACTGAGCTACCATTGTGTTTAGCAGAAGGAAATCATCCACCTCCCTCCCTTCCTTCCCCAGCCCTTGTCTTAGTTGTATAGGCTCAGCTAACAACAACAAGGCTTTCTCTGAGTTTAGAATCATCTGTGGGGTTCATAATGCCCTAATATATGAATACAGATAAGCTGGGTATATACCTAAGAGAGCATGGGACACACCTGCTTTCTGACTTTGTCTCTAGCGTCCTCCCAAAACTCAAGAAGATTCTTCATCATCCATAAATATTTCTCTGCCTCTCTTCCCTAGCCTACTACCACCTGATCCCAACCCAAGGCCTTGTTTTTGTCAAACTTTTCCTCATTAGGAAAATTAGGTCTTTATCTGCTTGTATGGAGAAGTGGGGCAGGGGGGCCAAGTAGAAGGGAAGCAGAAGAGACATCTCTAGCCTCTTCTCCTCTGACTTTTCCAAGGGAGACTTTCATTTTTTCCAGGAGCGTAAGCAGGAAATTGGGGCCAGAAGCCACACTGCTCTTCTCAGAGAGGAGAATAACCAATGTTTTCTAGGTTAGAACTATATCTCTCTGCTCCCTTCAATTTTGTTCATCTAGGGTATGACTGAGTTCCATCTAACACCCGATCACTGGAGGGAAATAGGACCCCAAACCCTATATCCAAGACTTGACCTCTTTCCCATCTAATATCAATTCCCATAATGGACACTCATAGAGAATAGTAAAGAACCCTCTCTTATAACCAATACACATGGCCAAGCCAAACAAGCCTATACATTAGCTATATCCAAAAAATATGTCTTATCTGCTACTCTAGTCCATCATCTCCCTTTCAGGAAGTCATTACTATGTTTCCCATCTCTGGACAAATTCCAGCTCTATGGTACAGTAGAAAAGGTACCCTGCATCTGGAGTCAGAGGTCCTGAGTTTGAATCTTGGCTCTTCTCATTTCTACCAAAGTCAGGCGAACTCTCTGGGTCTCAGTTTCATCATCGGTAAAATGAAGGGGTTGAACCAGATGACCTCAGAAACTTCTGGCCACAAGTCTCTGATCCCTTAGAAGAGTGAGGGTTGGTCACTGCATTGATTAGCATTCTGAAGGCTTGCAAAGTTGTTTCTCTTTATGACGTTGTAGCTATTGTATAGATTGCTCTCCTGGTTCTATTCCCTGCTCTCTGGATACGGAGATGTACAAGAAGCAGGTTTGTTCAGTGGGTAGACTTTGGGGCTTGGTGTGGGAGGATCTGCGCTCTCCTTCTGACTTTGCATTTCTTCTGTCTACATCTGTTTTCTCTTTTGTAAAATGATGTGATTGGTCTACATGACTTTTACTAAGAACTCTTCCAGTATTTAAATTCATGTTCTCACAGACCCTAGTTCACACATCTGCCGCCAAGGAATGAGTTAATGAATGCAAGTATCTATAATTCAAGACAGCCTCAGATGAGGGCCATGTAAGCTTTACAAACAGTGTATGAAGGAGGGACGTCATGGAGGAGGTAGCATCCAAAACAGACCTTGAAGAAGGAATAGGATTTTAATAGATAAAGGTAGCGAGAAGGGCATTCCATGAAGAGGATATGGCATGAACAAAGGAGTAGAGGTGGGAAAATATCAAGAATTTTTCATCATTGAACTAGAAGATGTTGGTTCTAATTCAGGTTTCACCATTGATGGGTCACATGAGTTTGGGAATATCATTTTGTGTCACTGTGCTCTAGTTTCGAAGAAGAAGAAGAAGAAGAAGAAGAAGAAGAAGAAGAAGAAGAAGATGAAGAAGATGAAGAAGAAGATGAAGAGGAAGAAGAAGAAGAATTACCCCCTTGAAAGGGCATTGCAGAGATAAAAAGACAAGGCCTTTAAACCCTTTGAATTGTAAAAAGCACTATGTCAATGCCATATGATAGAAAGCAATAATAATAATAGTAATAAGCTAAAATGCTCAGAAATATGACAATAATATATAATAATAATTAAAATAATAAGCCAAAACTCTCAGAAATGTTAGCTATAGAAAATATGATTCCAAAATAAATTTGGTGGAGAATGTGATGAGAGTAATAAAATCATTAACCTGAGAGGGACCTCAGGATGTTGGTTAGCCTCTGAGTTCTCTAACCTCTTCTGGTTCCTGAGCCAGCAAAAAAAATCTTTTAAAAAATTTTATTTTTACTGCTGTTTTATTGCTCAGCACTTTCTATCCTGAAGAGAAAGCTGAGCAATTTCATCATAAACATTTTACTGCCCATTTATCCTGAGGTCATTGTAGAACTGTATTCCAAACCCTATCCCATCCTGGGAGACTGAGTTAGGATAAATCTAGACAGGTCTTAAGAGGTTCAAAGGGCTTCTAGGAGAGGGTTAGCTTGATCCTAGGACCTTGAGAAGATTCTGGGCTTCTCTGAGAAGTTATTATATCCAGAGGATAAAACTCCCCAAGGTCTTGGCACTGAGCTGTTCTACTCCATGATGGGCCAGGAGTTATTTAGAGTCTCAAGGATATTTCTTGTAGTAGTTATATTATGTCCTTTCCTGCTTTATCCCTGACCAGTATTGGAGACCATGGAAGCTACAGATCCATCCAAGTAGGTCCATCTTAGCAGCAGTCCTAAGTGCTAGTGCTAGTATTAGAGTTACTCTGACACTTCTGATGGGTCTCACCTTTGACCTTGTCAACTGTGAGACAAGTCACTTTACCACTGAGCCTGTCTCCTCATTTGTAAAGTGGGAATGCTAATTGCACTTCTCAGGGTTGTTGTAAAACTCTAGTATGAGAATGTATGTAAAGATGAAGAGTGAAATGAGTAGAACCAAGAGAATGTTGTATATAGTCATAGCAATATTGTTTTAAGAACAACTTTGAGCATCATTTCCACTGTTATAAATACCCAAATTAACTACAAAGGACATATGAAGGAAGGCATGATGTGCATCTAGAGAAAGAACTGATAACTAGAAATATGTAAAGAATGATTTAACAATATATGTGCCCATTTGTGTCCAATTATAGACGTCTCTAGGGTGGGTTGGGGGAAGAGAAAAGGAAAAAAGGGGAAAAAAGGAAATTTACATGATAACTTTTGTTATATATTTAAAAGGAATAAAAGTACATAATAGATTCGTGGTTTCATGTGCAATCATCTTTTTTATCATACTATGGAAATGTTTGTTGTATTCCATAAATTCAAAATAAGACAAATAAAAATTTAAAAGAAAAGAAAGAACACTCTACAAGATATCGTGCACTAAGACTTTGGGACACCCCAAATAAATACCAGCTTTCTTTTTTGTCTTATCATTATTTTTTTAATAGCAAGCTTCCATTTCCTCAAATCAAGAGAGAATTTTGGATTCTGCTATAGAAAAGTTGCATGAGCCACATACTAGGACATTCAGTTCTCTCTGTCCTCCTTGATGAGATCTCATGACTTTTATTGAGTCACATTCCTACGGAACAATATTGCACACTCCATCCTGGGCCTCCTTTTGGACTCAAGGGCCATGGGGGGAGCCATACTCACTTTCAGTGCCAAGCTGCCCCATGAACTTGCTCCTTAGACCATGATCCTGATTTTCTCTCTAACATCAAAGGAGTCACATTGGAAAGAACTTACTCAACAAATCATATCCTGTCCGTGGCAACTACAGCCAAAGAAAAGGAGTTTTTGGAATTCCTGGAAATGAAGAGTAAAACAAAGCAAACATCCTCCCTTAGACAGGGTACCACAGTGCACTGCCCCCTGAAAGGGGGTGAAATATGTTTGTAACAGACTTTCGAGATGTCACTCAATCTCTCCCTGCCATCTGTTCCTTTTGTTTATGACACAGTCAAGTAGAAGCTGGTTTATTTATCTTAACTGTTTCAAGCTCAAAAATAAGGGGAAATTAGCCTGAGGAGTTTCAGGAGGGGGTTCATTGTGGCTGTTGACTGGGAGGCTAGAGCCGAGAACTCAATCCTTCATGGAGGCTCCCCATGGGTTAATGCTTGGAAGCCTGTGGGTAGCAGCATTATTTTCTATGGAGTGGATGTGTGGAATTCAGCTCAGCCCTGAAGATGATATGCAAATATGACATAACCCAAAAAACTATGTCAAGTCAATGGGGCCCAACAAAACTGAATGTGAATATAATAAATGAAAAAATGCTCCTTCATCAGAGGATAAGGAACATTGCAGAAATCAGCTCCCAGGAAATTTTCTCTGATTCACCTTTAGATAAATAAACAAAACCTAAATTAAGTACTTACTTTGTTCTGGATGCTGTGCTAAGTGCTGGAGGAACTAGTACAAGAAATACAGCCAATGTAGCCGCTTAGGGAGCTTACATTCTCAGCGAGGCAGACAGCATAAAGAGTTAGAAAACTCAGAAGGAGAAAGTGGAAGGATAATGAGGTGGGTGAAAGGAGGGAGAAGAAGTCTGGGGGAGAAAGTCCAGGGGTGAGTGAAGTGAAACATGGAGTGGTGGTTCTTCTTGGGGAAGGAGTCCAATTAGAATTGAGGTTCTATAGGGTAGGGATTGGGCAGATCAAAGAGGAAGAAGGGTAAGGAATGATGGAGAAAAAATGAGGAGAAGCCTATAGCTCCTTGGAGGTGAATGCTTTCATTTATTTTTTGGCTTTATATCTCCTGTCTGATGGTACCTTATATGCAGTAAGGGCTTAATACACTTTGTGAAATTGAATGAGGAAAGGATAGGTTGAGAAGTTATATACAGGCACCCTCACATGTCTCAGTACAGTTTGTGGCAGTCATCATTGCTATCTTGTATGTTGAATTCATATTTTGAACTTGCTTAAACAGATTGGCTGATCTGAAAACACCAGAGTATGCACATTCCCTCCATGCCTCTATCTACCTCCTCTTCTCTTTTCCCTTTGCCCTTTCCAGAATTAGGCAGGGCGCAGCAAGAAGTAGCTCTGGCTCTTGGTATGGTAGCCAATCTTCTTCCTTGTATAAATAAACACATAGACAATTATACGATGAAATCAATTGAAAATTGGGTTTTATAGACAAAATTTCACTTTAAGGTCCTGGTGCTGAAAATGTGCTATATACTATTATCTAACATGAAAACAGATCAGAGATTAAGTAAACCTGACACTGTGGATATTTAATACCAATTAGTTATAATTCTTCTTTCACTTAGCATTCTTCTGTAAGTTCCCAGTCTGATGCCTCACCACAGATGAAGGTAACCCTGGGTTCTCAGATTCTATGCCAGTTAAAAGCAAGCTCTTCAAGTTTCTACCAAGCTGAAAATATTTAAGCAGAGCTTTGGAGATGGAGCCAGTCAGTTGATCAACCCTTATTAAGAGCCTCCTATGTGTCAGACACTGTGCTAAATCGCTGTGGAGGCAAAGAAAGTCAAAAGTCAGTCTGCCAGGAGAAGCTGACAATCTAATAGGGAAAACCATAGGCAAATAGCTGTATACAAACAAGACTGAGACAGGATAAATAGGAGATAATTAGAAGAAGGAAGGCACTAGAATTAAGAGGAACTGGGGAAGGCTTTCTATGGAAACTAGGATTTTATTCTTGACTAGAAGGAAGTCAAGAAAGCCAGGAGGTGTTGATGAGGAGGAGGAGATTTCCAGGCATGGAGAACAATTAGTGAAAATGCCCAGAGCCTGTGTGTCTGTCACCTGAGAGTAGTCTAATAAAATCCAGAGAAGCTCGTTGCTAGGAGGTTGGCCACCAACATTTTGGAGTAGTGACTGTAATGTAATGAGGTAGAGACAATATCCACACCAGTGATGCTACAGAACTTCTGAAGCAGTAAAGTTCTACTGTTATTAAAAATTCATGTGATGCAATATGTTTTCCTTGGCAAAGTCCTTTATAATCACTTGTGTAGGTTAATTTGGACAAAAATCTTCTTTACTGATGGGGAGAAAAAGATACATAGAAAGGACCAGAAACTTGCAAAAGTTAATGGGCACATCAGCAATGAATCCTCAGCTGGGACTCAGGGCAGAGCCATCAGAGTCCAGTGGCAAGACAGTGATTTTGGAGAGAGGCTTCAGATACATTCACGGAGAAAAGAGCTGTCTGGGAGGTGGTTTTCCTTCTGAACTCCTAAACCCTATACCCCTAGACTAGAGATATTTGAGAGATAACAATTAGATATATCTAGCCTGCTAAGCATAGGTATCCTGGAGCCAAAAAGAACTGGCTCCTGAGAATCAATTGTTCAATTTTCAGAGGGAGCACTTACATCTTGGAAATTAGCAAACCCTATAAATCAGGGCTTGATTTTCTGTTTTGTTGATTGTCTGGACTTAAGAAAGTGTTAGAGAAATTGTTGATAATGGAGGTTAAACTTAAAAGGGTTTTGTAATTGGAACACTAACGCATTGTTGGTGGAGTTGTGAACTGATCCAACCATTCTGGAGCACAATTTGGAACTATGCCCCAAAGGCTATAAGAATGTGCATGCCTTTTGATCTAACAATACCACTTTTAGGTGTAGAGATCATAAAAAAAGGGAAAAGGACCCACATGTACAAAAATATTTACAGTGATGGCAAAGAACTGGAAACTGAAGGTATGTCCACTAGTTGGGGAGTGGTTGAACAAGTTGTGGTAGATGAATGTGATAGAATATTATTATTCTATAAGAAATGATGAGCAGGCAGATTTCAGAAAAACCTGGAAAAACTTACATGAACTGATGCTGAGTGAAGTGAGCAGAACCAGGAGAACATTGTATACAGTAACTGTAACGTGTGATGATTAACTATGATAGACTTAGGTCTTCTCAGCACTACAATGATCCGAGACAATTCCAAAAGATTTGTGATGGAAAATGCTATCCCCATCCCAAGAAAGAACCGTGGAATGTGAATAAAGAGCAAAGCATATTATTTTCACTGTTTTTGTTTTTTTCTTTCTTGTGCTTTTCCCCTTTTTGTTCTGATACTTCTTTCACAACATGACTAATGTGGAAATATGTTTAACATGATTATACATGTATAACCTATATCAGATTGCTTGCTGTCTTGGGGAATAGAGAGGGAAAGAAAGGAGGGAGAAAAATTTGGAACTCAAAATCTTACAAAACTGAGTGCTGAAAATTACCTTTACATGTAATTGGAAAAAATGAAATACTATTAAGAAAAAAAGGATTTTGTGTGTACATTTTGTTGTTGTTGCTTCAGAGAGCTGGTTATCAAACATTTTCTAGCATACCACTCCAGATACCTCTCATGAAGACCTCTCTGCCCCAGTAGTCCTAGACCTTGTTTCCTCTCTTCCCCATACTAAATGTTCTCCAGAGGAGGGTCAGACCCTTGGGTCTATCATATCACATCTATCTATATCATTCATAAAACATACATACATATATCTATATAAATAGCCAAGTTCATATATCACAATTTTGGGGGGGCTTTTATAAAATTAAAATTTATTTTAACTTTTACAAAATTCTGCCTTCTTTTCCTCTCATTCCCACCCTCCAATTGAGAAAGTAAGAAAACCAAAGCCCTCATTAGCAATGTGTATAGTCAAGCAAAACAAATTTTTATATTGGCCATGTCAAAAAGAAAAGATATTATGTTTTATCTACTTCATCTAAGATTTGATCTGTCAACCAATAAGCATTTATCAGCCCTGTTCTTAAGAATAGACAAGGGGAAGCTAGGTGATGAAGTGGCTAAAGCACCTGCCCTAGACTCAAGAGGACCTGAGTTCAAATCCAGCCTCAGACACTTGACATTTATTAGCTGTGTGACCCTGGGCAAGTCACTTAACCCTAATTACCTTGCCAAAAAAAAAACTCCTCCAACCTCCTTCCCTGGTTTCCTCACATAAGTAAAGGAGAAAGGGTTAGGAAGTGTGAATGGGGTGGGTGTAGGAGCTAGCTCTACCCCAGATCCTAGGTCACTAAACTCTGCTGTTTCTGGGGAATTGCATCTTGATTCCACTGGCATGCTCCATTTTGTTGGCATTGCTTGAACTTTACTCACAAAGGTCATCAAATTGTTTGAGTCATTTTTTTCTTTGGTATTTTGATGGGGCTGTTAATCTCATCCATGTGAGTACTACCTCCAGTGAAGCAGATAGTACCCACCCGTGCCCTCTCATTGTGGGGGACTCTTGTCCATGTCCTCCTCTATATCTTCCAAGGGGATAAGGGAGGCTGGGTCCACTCAAACTTCCTAGGAGTCTTTCTCTAGCTCTCCTGGCTTTTCAGGGATTCTGATGGACATATTGGCTGTTATAGACCAATTCTTGACAATTCAATGGAGCTATGAATTTTTGAAAAATAGTCTCCTTTTCTTTTCTTTTTTTTTTTGCCTTTTGCAGGGGGGGATGCAGAGCAACTGGGGTTAAGTGACTTGCCCAAGGTCACACAGCTAGTAAGTGTTAAATGTCTGAGGCTGAATTTGAACTCAGGTCCTCCTGACTAACGGGCCGGTGCTCTATTCACTGCACCACCTACCTGCCCCAATATCCTCCTTTTCTATGGATTTCCCTTGTTTTGTGTCTATTCTCTGGAAATTATGAAAATACAGACTGGTTTAAATTATTCCCTATTCCATGGGACCTCACTGACTCACCCTCCCCTGAGGTTTATTAGGTGAGGTCGTCAAGACCGTAAACTCTGCAGAGGTCACCTGTTCATGACCAGATCATCAAGGAAATCACACAAGGCTTTCATTCTACATTCTGGTTTTGTAAATGTCTAACTGTATATTTACAAAATAAAGAGCATTCAATTTAAATTTTTCATTGCAAAAGAAAACTAAGCAAAAATCGTAGAGGACTCCTCTGAATGTTACTCATTACATTTAGGTGTTTAATATACATATAATACACGTGTATATATGCACTTTTTACAAAATCAAGAAAATGACAAGTCCTCATCTTGACATTGTTAGATGATGGAAAGGCTCTACCTGAAAGAAAGAGAAGTGCCGGAACTTTTTTACAGCTTATTTTCTCTTGAAGTATCCCCTTCTCTTCCAGGTGCTTGCAGAGTGGCTCTAGCATAAGCAAGTTTCCCTTTCTCTGCCTCAGTTTCCTTACCTGTAGCACGAGGCTAAGAATGTTTGCCAGCTCCTTCCCTCAGGGTTGTTGTGAGAACTAATGAGATAAGATTTGGCGAGCACTTTTCGTTCCCTGCATAAATGGTGATACATAAATATAAAATGTTTTCAGTTCCAACAGAGTTTTTGGATGTCTTTCAGAAGGAACAGGGAGGGAGGACGCATATTAAAATGCATGTGTTTGTATAAATATCAAAGGCTTGTCCTTTTTCTGCCAAGTCACTGCTGCTGCTGCTGTTGCTGCTGCTGGTGTGCTTCTATCTTGTGCCAGGCAGCCACCACTGGTGCAGTTTATGTTGGCGTTACTTATGATGGCAATAGCCTGCCTCTTACCTGTGACCCCATGGCCAAGATGGATGACAAGTCTTAGGAGGAAGGATATGGTCCCTGGTAGAGATAGCGCCCTAGTCCTGTGCAAATAGTACAAATTAATATGGCAATGACCAAAAAATGGTGTATAGCCAGTTATAAATCACTTAATTAATTAAAAGTGAAAATTAAAGATTGACACGATCGATCAGCAAATACAGGGTGATTTAAAAGTCTTTTGTAACTTAGAACTTCACTAAAACTTTTGGGACACCCTATATTTACTGTACATGACTCATTGTAATTGGATTTTTATGTAGCACTTTTAAATTTATGAAAAGTTCGTTTCTTGTGGTGTAGTGGAAAGAACTTCGGATTTAGAACCTGAGTTCCTTTGTTCAAATCCAAATGCATTTCCTTACTACCAATGTGACTTTGAGCAAACAATTTCCCTTCTCCAGCCTGTTTCTTCATCTATAAAATGAAGCAAATACCACTTTGCCTACTCTGAGAGTCATTCTGAGGATCAAAGGAGATGATGTATGTGAAAGTGCTTTTGTAAATTATAAAGCGCTATGCTAATGCGAGGTATTATTATTATTGTTATTGTTAGGAACATAGCTGGTCAAATTAACAAGGTAACTATGTCCTTTGGAAAACTGGAAAGAAGTTAGTGTAATGGGGACTGGTATATGCACAGTGTATGAGTATGCTTGTCAGTCTCTCATAAGAGAGAGGCCTGGGAGTCTGCTGCTAAGAGAGGCTTGGTGATGGGGAATGGAAGAAAGTGCCTGGGAAGGCCAGACTATGGAGCATGGGTAGGTCTTCTGTAACTGGTTCCAGTCTGCTACCCAGGTAATTAGGAAGATTTCCCCTACACACACTTTTTAAAAAATTGGTTCGTGGCTAGACTTGGAGTACCTTCAAAAAGGCCAGTCAGCCTCAGTCTAGTCTTTGAACCTCATTGTCTTGGGCTAGATTTGATTGTGGTAAAAAAAAAAAAAGAATGTAAGAGCAAAGTTGTTCTCTCCTTTAAATCTATATGGCCCCCTTGGTCCTTTACCTTGGTGTTTGACGTTTTTCTCTTCTAAATGAAAGGATGGGAGCCTTTGATCTTGTGAGTTGTGAAAAGTCAGGAGGGTATTTCAGTGTCCCGAGGTTCCAGAGTCTGGGAAATGCAGTCAGCTATGCACCAGTACCCTGAGGAATGAGGAGTGACCTTTGCAATCCAACCTAGTGATAGTAGGGACAAGGACTCATCTGGAAGCCATGTGACATCTGGACATGCACTTGGTGGCACCAGTGCCTCCTAGGAATTGAGGTAAATACTCCCCAGAGATCAAGATAGGAGAAGGTGTGCTCTTGAAGTGTTGGGGAGAAATGTTTTTATTGCTGTGGTTGCTGTAGGAATAGCTCAGATATTGCAGGTTTGGTTCTAGGCCTCTGAAATAAAATAAGTATCGCAATAAAGTAAGTCACATGAAATTTTTGGTTTCTCAATACATATGAAACTTGTGTTTACATTATACTGTAGTCTATTAAGTGTGTAATAGTATTATTTCTAAAAAAAATCCATGTACATGCCTTAATTGAAAAATACTCTATTGATTAAAAAAAAAAGTTAGCCATCATCTGAGCCTTCCTTGAGTCTTTTTTGCCTGCGGAAGGTCTTGCCTCCATGTTTGTGGATGGCGACTGATCAGGCTGGTGGTTGCTGAAGGTTAGCACGTGGCTCTGGTAATTTCTTAAAATAAGACAATGAAATTTGCTGCATGGATTGACTCTTATTTTACCTTGAACATTTAGAGGCCACTGTAGGGTTATTAACTGGCCTAATTTCAGTATTGTTGTGTCTCAGGAAAGAGGAATACTTGAGAAGAGGAAGAGATACAGGGAACAGCAGGTTGCTGGAGCAGTCAGAACAAGACACTTGTTGATGAAGTTCACAGCTTTATATGGGCAGGGTTCATGGTGTCCCCAAATAATTGCAATAGTAACATCAAAGATCACTGATCACAGATCTCCATAACAGAAATAATAATAATGAAAGAGTTTTGAAATATTGCAAGGATTCCCATGGAGACACTGTGTGAGTACATGCTATTGGAAAAATGGCAGCTGACAGACTTGCTGGATGCAGGCTTGCCACAGTCCTTCAGTTTGCAAAAAACACAGTATCTGCAAAGCACAATAAAAATGAGGTGTGTATGTACAGAAGTGCTTGAAGGAAAGATCTTTTGGTAAAAGCTAATTAATGTTAAATGGCTAAAGGGAACTGGGTACTAAGCAGTGGAACCTAATATTGGGGAAGCAGGGAATACAGCTGGTGGGGGCTAAAACTGATTGCATTACAGAAGAGATGCCCCAAATCTCTCCAGAAACCCAGGAAATATTGAAGTGGGGGAGGGAGATACAGTGCCCAGATTCTGGGATAGAGTGAACTGGAGCATATGTGCTACACTAGAGTGTGAAAATAAGGTGGCATTGAATCCCTGTGCTTACTGTAGGTGTGGAGAGCAGTGAAGCAGTTTAATTGAATTCAGCAAGCATTTATAAACCACCTTACTGGGTACAAGGAAAAAGACAAGAGCAGGGGTGGGAAACCTGTGACCCCAAGGTGGCATGTGACCCTCCAGATCCTCAAGGGCTGTCTGGCCACACTTGAGGACCTAGGGGGCCATGTGTGGCCTCGAGGCCACAGGTTCCCCACCCCTGGACAAGACAATAGATTCTGCCCTCAAGGAGATTATGTTTTACTAGGGAAGTACAACATGGAAACATACTAATAGACATGAAAACTTGAGGAGGGAAAGAACATGATTTACCAGGGGGATCAGGAAAGGCTTTTTGTAGATATGATGCATGAGTTGAGTCTTGAAGGAAGCTAAGAAGCATGAATAAACCATCAACTCTCTTTAGGCTGTGTAAGTCTCCTGTGGTCATAAACTTTACTTTCATTAAAAAAAAGTTTCGGGGGCAGGTGGCTCAGTGAATAGAACACCGGCCCTGGAGTCAGGAGGACCTGAGTTCAAATTCAGCCTCAAACACTTGACATACTAGTTGTGTGACCTTGGGCAAGTCACTTAGCCTCAATTGCCTTGCCTTCCCCCCTCCAAAAAAAAAAGTTTCACTATCATTATCTAAATATTTAACTACTATTAGGTAGAATTAGTTTAGATAGCTCACTTGTAATGAAGTTCTTGGAAGTGGAAGTTACACTGCTGGGCTCAGTCAGATACATTCCAAGAATGGACCACAAAGCACCTCCTGTATGCAGAGCTGAAATGGGTCAGCCATGATCCAAGGGACACGAGGAATGCTTTTAGAGACTCCAGAAAACAGAAAACATGCCACATAGTATAGTGGAAAGATTCTTGAATTTAATTTTTTTTCTTTTTTTTTGGAGGGGGGAGGGCAGGGCAATTGGGGTTAAGTGACTTGCCCAAGGTCACACAGCTAATAAGTGTTAAGTGTCTGAGGCCAAATTCGAACTTAGGTCCTCCTGACTCCAGGGCCAGTGCTCTATTCACTGTGCCACTTAGTTGCCCCTAGATTCTTGAATTTAAAATCAGAGGACCTGGGTTCAAATATTGCCTATAATGCTCATTAACTCCGTGATTCTGGGCAAGTCAAGGGGAGCCACTCACCCTCTCTGGGCCTCAGTTGTAAAAAGAGGAAGCTAGACTAGTCGCTTTTAGCACTAGATGGATGATCCTTTGAGCTATATAATTTTGACAGGATGAGTATGAAGCCATATTGAATCTGCCTGTCTTCAGCACCCTGCCCTTTGTTTTCCTTTTTTCTCCATTTTTGACACCTCTCCCCTCCAGGTATTCGGTGTTCTCCTGCTGTCTCTTGATTTCCCAGAATCTTCCTATTCCAATCTCCTACCTACCCTGAGTAATCTGCCATGTTCTTGTTTTCTTCCATTCATCAGAGCTTACCCCCTTGTAAGTCCCATTTCCTCAGGGAATTTCCCTTGTATTTGACAACTGATGTAATGACTTTTTCAGACAATCTAATTCTAGTCAATATATATTCTTCCCAGAGAATAGAATGCTTTTACTCAGATACAATTCTGGATTAATTAAGAAGATGTTTAAGGAATCCAGCTGTTGCTGGGAATTTCAGGCGGGCTAGTGGGGGAGAGATATTTTTGGTTACAGAAGCCCTTTGGCATCTCTCAAATCACGGTCTACACAGAAGGTGGGTACTGACTGCTGAGAAGCAGCCACAGAAGGCACACCAGGCTGGCACACTGCCATCTTTTTGACTATTCAGAGCATACTTAGTTAACTTCCTGGGGTAGGGAGACCATGAACTTACCCTGAAGAACCACTACAGGGGCACACTCACTGCTGAGTGCCACCTTCTTCTGGTGTACTATAGAGTCCCTGGCCTGGCTCTGTTCTTTCTATAAGATAATTTTCCATTTGTTTATGTTCCACAACAGGGAAAATTCACCATCCTCTCTTCTGTTAGGGCGCCTTGGCTTCTGATATAATTATGCTCCCCAAGATGAGTGTCGTGGAGGATGTGAGGGTATGAGACACAGCTGTTGTTGACCTTTTCATGTGGATTCATGATCACAAAACTCTTCTTAGTTCTTGATTATCAAGACCTTGGTCAACACAAGTTGTCACAAAAGACTTCCCTGGGGAACAGAGACACAGACAAATAGGGAAAGCCATGCAGGAAAATCAAAACCTTATAGTTCTGCTGCCCTGGGGGTAGACAGAGCTTGCTCTTTCTCTCTAATTTGAGGACAACTGATTTTGCCATCAAATATAAGGGGCCAACCTGGAATACCAGGAAAGAAGCTTTGAGTCCCCAGTCTGAGAAAGAAACTAATGCCTAAGAGTTATGGCTCCCAGCGATTACCTTACTGCCTCTGCAGTTCAATAGCCCTGACTTCCTGAAGAGGGATTATCAATGTGTGTTTGTGTGTGTGTGCCCGTGTGTGTGCCCGTGTGTGTGTGTGTGTGTGTGTGTGTGTGTTTATGCCCGTGTGTGTGTGTGTGTGTGTGTATGTGCGCGCGCACGTGCGCCCGTGTGTGTTCTGGACCCTTTTGGTAGTCTGACGGAGCCTATTGACTCCTCAGAAGAACATTTTAAAATGCATAAAATAAAATACAGAGTATTGCGAAAGAAACCAATTATATTGAAATAAAATTGTAACTTTTTCCCATCCAAATTCATGAACCCCTTGAAATTATGGGGTCCATGGACTCCAGGTTAAGAAACCCCATTCTAGAACAAGGTAGTCAGTATTTCTGGTTCCTTTTCTAGTGTTCTTCTTGTGTGAGGCAAGCACTGTAGTCTTAATCTTCCTTTTTTAAAAAAAATACTATTTTGTTTTTTCCAAGTACATGTGAAGACAATTTTTAATATTCATTAAAAAATTTTTTTGAGTTCCAAATTTTCTCCCTCCTTCCCTCTCCCCACTCTCTGAGACAGTCAGCAATTTGATATAGTTTATATATGCTGAATCATATAAAATGTATCTCTATATTAGTCATACTATAAAAGAAGAAATAGGTCAAAAGAAAAAAGCCATGCAAAAAATGAAGTGAAAATAGTATGCTTCGATCAGCATTCAGACTCCATCTGTTTTTTCTCTGGATGTGGGTAGCATTTTCCATCAAGAGTTTTTTGGAATTGTCTTGGATCATTGTACTTCAAAGAACTAAGTCAATCATATTTGATCACCACACAATGTTGCTGTTACTTTGTACGGTGTTCTGGTTCTGTTGACTTTACCTTGTATCAGTTCATCTAAGTTTTTCCAGGTTTTTCTGAAATCCACCAAGCAGTCTAGTCTTAATGAGTCAGTTAGGTGGCACAGTGGATAGAGCGCTAGTCCTAGCATCAGGAAGACCAGAGTTCAAATCCAGCTTCAGACACTTACTAGTTACTGAGTCCTGGGCAAATCACTTAACCTCTCTTTGCCTTAGTTATAAAGTAGGTATAATAATATTGTGAGGATCAGATGAGAAAATATTTGTAAAGCACTTAGCACAGTGCCTGGTGTCTTGTAGGTGCTATATAAATGTTTATTACTTTCTCTTTCCCTCTCCTCCCAATAGGGAAATTCAGATACCCTGTGATCATTATGATGACCAATCATAACTCCAGAAGATTCTTTATAAAGTATACCTCCCATCTTTTGGAAGAGAGGTGATGGATTGATTGTGCCATGGAGATGTGGCCATAAACAGTGTGATAAATGGGCATACCAATATGTGAATTTGTTTTGCTTAAATGTACTTTTTTTTTTTACAAGGGAGGGCTTTTATTTGGGGGAGGTGGAATTGTGGGGAGAACGGAATGGTTAAGAGTGTTGCAAAGAAAAAGAAGAAAGAAAAGACCACCAATGAAACATTTTGAAAATTCATAGTAGAGTGGAGAATGAAGTTAAGAAGGGGACCTGATATTTCAACATTCTTTTCTTTCTAAATTTTGAGTTCCAAGATATCCCCCTTCCTCCCACATAATCCTGCATCCACTGAGAAGGCACAAAAAATGATATTAATTAATTATAAATGTGAACTCATGTGAAATTTATTTCCATATTAGCCATATCACCAAAAATGGGAAAAAGCAAGAAAATTATATTTCAATTTGCAAAAGAAAAAAAGGAGACCTAATTAGGCAGGACCCTTTGTTGTTATTATGGTAAATTTCATATATATATATATATTCTCAAAGGGGAGAAGAGGGAGTTCTTGCTAGATGACTGTTTTCTGAATAATGAGGCAAATTCTTTGTTAGATTGGCAGAGAAGGATGAGGAAGAAGATGATGGAGAATGTATAGAGAAGATAAATCAGAGAAGAACAATCAGTTAATCAACAAACATTTATTAAGCATTTGTCCTTGTATTCGAGCATTGTCTTATTCTAGTTCTCTGTAAAATAGTCTTTTGGGCAACCAGGTGTTCAGCATTGGAATAATGTGGCCAGCCCATCGAGCTGCACTCTCTTCACAGTCATGTTTGAATTCTTGGCAGTTTAACTGAGAAGTGACCTCAATGTCCGGTACCTTATCTTGCCAGGAGATCTTCAGAATCTTCCTAAGACAATTCAAGTGGAAGCGGTTCAGTTTCCTGGCATGGCACTGGTATACTGTCTGGGTTTCACAGGGATATAACAATGAGGTCAGTACAATGACTCTGTAGACTTTCAATTTGGTAGGCAGCCTAATTCTTCTTCTCTTACACTTTTTTAGTAGCCTCCCAAACACTGAACTAGCTCTAGAAATACATGCATCAATCTCATTATCTATGTGGGCATCCCTGGAAAGTACACTGTCAAGGTAAGTGAACTTTATCTACGTCACTTGCTATTTCCCCATTTACTATAACCAATGGCTCTATTTATGGATATTGTGGTACTGGCTGGTGGAGGACCTCTGTTTTCTTGATATTGATTGTCAGGTCAAAATTAGCACAAGTGGAGGAGAATCAATCCATACTCTGTTACATCTCAACCTCAGAGGCTGCATGGAGTGCACAATCATCTGTGAGCAAGAATCAAGTACCAACTCTCCATCTACTTTGGTCTTGGCTTGTAGCTTTTCCAAGTTAAATAGTTTACCATCAGTATGGTAGCTGATCTTGATGCCATTTCTGTCCTTTTTGAAAGTGTCTGACATCATGGAAAACATCATGCTATAAAAAGCATGGAAGCAAGCACACAGCCCTCCTTTACTCTGTCAATGACTAGGAAAGCGTGAGGGCGTCCAACTTCATCCTGAACCTGTGTGAACAGCTAGAAACTGGGGCACCATACTGATGAACTTCTCCAGGCAACCACATTTCTCCATGATCGTCTACAAGACCTCACAACTGACAGTATCAAAAAGCCTTGGTCAATGGACTATTTGTGCCAGACCTGCGGAAGAGCCCTCTGAGTTTGTATTGGATTGATCAGCCACAACAGAACATACTGTACCCAGACTCCAACATCATGATGTCATTGGTCCTCTTTGAAAATGAAGAACAAATAACATTAAGCACTTGTAATGCCAGACGCTGTTGGTGCTGTTGTTTGTCCTTTGGTCTTGAAGAAGACTGTGACATCAGGAAGATGATGCCATGACTCGAAAGTAAATTGGATTTAAGTGAAGGAGGAACTGTGTAAGGTCACCAGCCTCACTTTCTTCTCCAGAGTCATCTGGGTCCAGTGATAAGATATGGATCAGGACGACTGGAAATGGCCACACACACACACACACACACTCACACACACACACACACACACACACACACTCAAAAATTATCCAGCATCCTTGGAGTTTACATTCTAATGGTGAAATAACAAATGTATCTCTATATGTACATACATACATACATATATTAATATATATATACATATATACACACACACACACACACACACACACACACACACACACACACACATATATCGCAAGATGCATACAAAGAAGATTAAACTAAGTTTGGAAGAAAAGATTCAATCATCTGGATGGACCAGGAAAGACCTCCTAAAGAAAATGGCATTGGTGATGGGTCTTGAAGGAAGCTAGGGATTCTGAGAGGTGAAGCTGAGAAAGGGGGCATTCCAGGAGTGGAAGAAGTTAGTGCAAAGGCATGAAAATGGGAGAGGTAGCATTGGGCATGAAGAACAGCATATAGGACAGTGTGACTGGATTCTAAAGTGTGTGAAGAGGAGTAGCAGATTGTGAAGAAGTTTAAATGACGAATGAAGAGTCTATACAGATGATAGGGAGCCCCAGGAATTTATTGAGTACAAGGTTGACGTGGTGGGACCTGTGCATTAAGAAAATCACTTTGGAGGCAATAGGAAAGATGGAGTGGAGTGGTTAAAGACTAGAGGCAGAGAGGACAATTAGAAGGGGATTGGAATAGCCCAGTTGGATTGCCCAACAGCTAGGAGGGCCTAGCTGAAATTAGATGACAAACACTTAGTGGACCCAGCCAGCATTGCCATGTGACTTCCTCTAATAGTGTTCAGTAGCCCTTCAAGGAGGAACAGAACAGGGAAGATGGTGGGGATAGCCCAGGATCGGTGTTTCACATGAGACAAAGGAGAAGACAGGATAGAGTTGCTTAACTATAGGGTTGAGACAACCAGAGGCAAATAAAGTTAGAGGCAGGAGGGTTGGAGTGATCAAAGCTTGCAATGAGGATGAAAAGTAGGTTTAGAAGAAGGGAGAGAAGGAAAGATGGAAGGATGGGAAGTTGTGACCCAAGAAGTCATTTCAGAGATCTGGATCATGGAGGGTGAATAGCTATGAGCAAATACTAAGGCTATGACCAACAAGGGCCAGGAGACCTAAAAAGGTTGACAAACTGGGAGGTTACACTGGGTAGAGCACTGACCTGGAGTCAGGAGGACCTGAGTTCAAATCCTGTCTCAGACACTTAACATAAAAAACTAGATGTGTGACCTTGTGCAAGTCACTTAACCCCAATTGCCCTGCCTTCCCTCCAAAATGCAAAAAAAAGAGAGAGAGAAATATCAGAGTGGATAATGGCGATATTAATGTATGCTTTAAAATCGGCAAAACACTTTACATTTATCTCATTTTATCTTCATAAGTAAGAGGAGGGGGTTAAGGGAGAAGATGCCAGGTACTGAACTCCCTTTATTTATTTATTTTTAGCTTTTGACATTTACTTTTATAAGATTTTGAGTTCTACTTTTTCCCTTTCCTGTGCTTCCTACTTGCCTCTTCCCCAAGACGACAGGCAATCTGATATCCGTCATACACGAACAATGGTATCAAACGTATTTCCATAGTAGGTACTGAACTTCTTTGAGAAAGACCCAGATGCAACAGGTCCCTCGGCTGGTCGAGAAGCATTTACTAAACATTTACTAGGGGCCAGGTCCTGTGATCTGGACGGACTGACAGGACCTCAGATGAGATGGTGCAAAGTCATAGCAGCAGAAGAAAGCTCTGGAAATTAGGAGGGAAAGTGGGACTACTTCTGTCCGAAGCTGTGGTCCTGGCAGCAATGCAGAAGGAGGTCAGTGGCCCGATTCTTGCAGCGGCCGCCCTTTGGGTGACTTAGCGTCTGAGGCTCGGCTCTAGGCCGAGTCCTAGCTTGGGGGCAGTGGAGAGCTGTATCCCAAGGCAATAGGCTGGGGAAGGAGGAGATTGCATTCCGCTGGGCAAGGGTTGTATTCTGATTTGGAACGCCAGGGATTCCAAGAAGAAGCAGGAAGACTCCGTTCCCCAACTCAGAGTCTCCTCGGGCTAGGTCACGCTCACAGAACTAGGAGCAAACATTCCCCCCAAGGCCCTTGGCCAAAGCTAGCAATTTTAACTCTCCTGCCTTTGCCCCCGCAGAGATCAAAAACGACTTCATAAACACAAAACTTGCAAAACTTCCAAGGATTCTTCCTTCAAATGCAGATGTCTCTCCAGGAAGCTTGGGTTCCACCCAACTTTGTTTCTCAGCTAAAGCACAGTGCCACCCTCCTCCAAATGCCAAGAAAGGTGCTTTGCATAGAGCCCAGGCCCGGAGCACCAGAGGTGGATCTGGGCGTCTCCTCTATGCAAATACTTTGATTCAACAGGTGAGAAGGGCAGCGGCAAGTACAGACTTGGGTCCAGCTTTGTTTAGGTGTTCTTCCAGTAAAACGGCTATATTCTCATTTAGAAAGCGCAAGATTTCTAGCTCTTTGGGTCAAAGCACCTTCGGTTTCCCCCTCCAGTTACCGATCCCTCCCCTGCTCCGCCCGGTTCAAACTGCCGTGGTTTTTTGAGACCTATTCAAAACGCATACCTTCCCGAGAGCGGCGGGGCGCCTTCTCTTCACCTCTGCCTGCCTGTTGTCTGCCTCACGTACACCACCAAAGTCTTTGTGTCTTTGCCCACTTTGCATGAGGCATTTGCTTTCCTGCTAACAGTCAGTTTACGTTGGAACTGGCTGGAGGCCCCTGGTGCACAAAGGTGAGAGACAGAGGGGCGGGGGAAGGAGGCCAACCCTGCAGACGGCTGCGCCGGGGCGCAGAGAAACTGTGCTGGGAACATAGCACCTGGTTTCCAATCCCGATTTGCCAACTGTAGTTCGAAATGAATTACCGAGACAAAGGAAGGACGTTTTTGTGCGTGTGAGGGTTGTCCTCTCCAGAAAGGAGCCTGAGAGGGGGACGGGTGTTTATCTGGTGCTGTAGCCATGAAGGATCTTTCCTGTTTGACTTTTGAAGATCTACAGGTTGGGCTTAATGAAGTTCTTCCAAATATTTTTACTTCTGCACTCACAGAAAAAGAGGCTTGTTCCTGACCACTGTTTACTTGAACGGTACACGTGCATAGGTCACGTCAACTTCAGCTCCAAAAAAGTAACCTGCAGCTTTTGGGCACTGAGAAAGAGTG
The DNA here is from genome assembly GCA_028627135.1 of Pseudochirops cupreus. Lineage (NCBI taxonomy): Eukaryota > Metazoa > Chordata > Mammalia > Diprotodontia > Pseudocheiridae > Pseudochirops > Pseudochirops cupreus. Next base: position 99,659,452 of record CM053583.1, on the reverse strand, counting down.
AATGCTATGATCTTAGAATAAGAGTTGGACCACGATGAAAATTTCCTAAAGGAAACTTATGTATAGTCTCAGTTTCACACTTTCTCTGACCCAGAGAGAGTTTTAAATTGAATTTGCTCTTTTGTTTCGAAATCACTTTGCAAAATGGGATGCAGAATTGTCTGTGTTCTATTTCATTTGCTATGAAGAACTCCCTGAGAGAATCCCCCCACCTTTTCCCCGGTCCCCAGCTAGGCAGATGTTCACAGCTGCTCAGCGACTGCTGAGGTTAAGCGACTCATCCAAGGTCACACACCAAAATATCCATGACTTTGAGGCTGGCTCTCTGTCCACTACACCTGGATGCCTCTAACTCAGCATCACATGGTGAAAAGAGAAAGACTCAGGAGGCTTGAATTCTTGTCACCTGCTTTGTAATCTGCAGGGAGAAGAAACAAACATGTGGCATTATTGGGGAGGAAGGGCTGGTAGGTTTGGAGCCAGAGGATCTGGTTTCCAATCCTGGCACTGCTCATTTACTCCCTGTGTGACCTTGGAAAGTCACTTTGCTTCCTTGGGATTCAGCTTCCTCATCTGTAAAACTAGGGGTTGGACTGAGCTGGAGGGCCCATTCCAGTTCTTTGATTCTGTGAAATGGCCTCCTCTTATCTCCCAGTAGCAGCCAGAGACTCATGGATGAGCCTTCATCTGGTCATATCTAGATCCCCAGAGACTCTTAGAAGTGACCAAAGACCATCTGGGAACGACTGAGGACAATGGGGTCTTTCTCTGTGCCAGCCTTATTCTTGTTCAGTCATGTGAGAATCTCAAGTCTCATGGTCTCCTCAGTCAGCAAGTAATTATGGAATGGGGTGGGGATCTCTTCCTCTACTTAGTGGTGGTGGTGGTAAACTATTTTGCAAATGACCAAGCATCACATGCCTCCCTCTCTCCCCATGGGAAGTATTTCACTGGAGGAAAAGTGTTCCAAGTTAAAATGAGCATTTGGTTGTATCCTTGAGGTAAAATTCTTGGGGGCAGGATGCTGAATGCAGAAACAGTGGGCCTGATTCTCAGATAACATCCTTGTCTCTCTAAGGGATGGGGATCATGTTGTCCATGTTGCACAAGCATATTGAGTGGAGAAGCTCTCCCTAGGTGTCAGAACTGAACTTGGAGTTAGGAAAATCTGGGTTCAAATTCTACCCCGGACATTTATAGGCTTTGTGACTCTGGATGAGTCACTTAACGAGGGCTCTATCTTCATTTTCTTGTCTGTAAAATGTCGCAATGGCCTCAATTTCTTTCCAGATCTAGATTTATGATCATTTGAGCTCATGTTGTGGTTTTTTGTTCAGTTGTGTCCGACTCTTCATGACCTCTTTTGGGATTTTCTTGGCAGAGATGCTGGAGTGGTTTGCCATTTCTTTCTCCAGCTCATTTTACAGATGGGGAAACTGAGGCAAACAAAGTCATGCAACTAGTTGAGCATCTGAGGTCCCATTTGAACTCAGGTCTTTTCGACTCTATCCACTGCACCACTTAGCTGCTAATGAGTGAGCTTATGAGCAGACTCCAAGGAAGAAAGCCTAGGCACCTTGTTAAGTAAATTCCAAGCCTGTCCCATTCACCTCCACCCCATATGCATGGATAGTGGTTTTTTTTTTTCTTTGTATCCCTACTAAGTATTTCCTACCTGCTAAGGTAGCAGCCCTTTGGAGTAGTCAGGGTCAGTTTGGCATACAGGAAGAACTTGGAGTCAGGAAAATGTGAGTTCAAATTCGGCTCCTGACACTTTTCAGCTGTAATTAGGAAACCCTGGCTAGATCCCCTCTCCTCTCTTCAGTTTCCTCATCTCAAAAATGAGAATAATATCTACACTGCATACCTCACATATTGTTGTGAGGCTCAAACAGGAAAATGGGCATAAAGTGCCAGATAAATCTCTGTTATTATTTGTTTACTAAGCATATGTTGTGGCTAATATGGAAATTATTTTGTATGACTTTGCACATAAAATCAATACCATGTTGCTTTCTCATGGGACAGGAGAGGAGCAAGAGGAAGGGGGAAGATTTGGACATGAAAATGTTAAGAAAAAAAGAATGTTTAAAATAAGTAAATAAGAAGAAAAGAAAAAAAAATACAGGATCAGTTCATAGGTGCCTGGGGTGATGTGCCTTACCTTGAGGGGGCGTTCCTATTGGTCTTTCCTGTGTTCAGGCCTGTGGTAGGATTGAACAGAATTTTGTTTCCTGGGTGCTGGGAGCTGGGCCTATTCCAGGCCACACAGGGAAATGGTAACCTTCTCACTCCCCCCTTGTACACCTTTCTTCCCAGCCCTACAGGCCTCTCCATGCTCCACTGATGTAGGGGCCACACTCAAACCTCCATTCCCCATAAGTTTTCCATGCTCTATCATTCTCACCATTTCTATCTCATTTTGTGGAAAAATCACTTTTTTTGCATGGACTTGGTCTAGGAGAGAATATAATTGCCCCAATTCATACTAATATGTGAATGATGGATGGTTCACCTTAATGTGTCTGGTTTCCCAGAGGATTTTAATTTTGAAAGAGAGCCTCATTAAGCGCAAAGGATGAATCTATAAGGAATTTCTAGCAATGAGAAGCTGAAATGAAGATTTGCACCTCTTTCCTCTTCCTCTTTCCTTTCTCATTCTTCTTTTCCTCTCCTTCTTTCCTTTCTCTTTGCCATTCATTCTAAGCATAGTTTGATCTCGTTGTCCAGAAGCCTATCTTGTGTCTCACAAGCCTACTTGTGAGATCTCTTCCCTCCTTCACTTTAGAAGCAAACTCAAAAGAAAAGTATGCAAATAGTATTTTTTTCCAATTACATATAAAGATAGTTTTCAACATTCCTTTTTTTATAATATTTTGAGTTCCAATTTTTTCTCCCTCCCCCTCCACAAGATGGAAAGCAATCTGATATAAGTTATACATGTGTAATCATGTTAAACATATTTCCACATTAGTCATGTTGTGAAAGAAGAAACAGAACAAAAGGAAAAACCCCACAAAAAACCAAAGAAAATGAAAATAGTTTGCTCTGATCTGCATTCAGATGCCCTAGTTCTCTCTCTGGATGTGGATAGCATTTCCCATCATGGGTCTTTTGGAATTGTCTTGGATCATTATATTGCCTAGAAAAGCTAGGTCACAGCTGATCATCAAACAATGTTACTGTTACTATGTACAATGTTCTCCTGGTTCTGCTCACTTCACTCAGCATCAGTTCATATAAGTCTTTACAGATTTTTCAAAAATCTTCCTGCTCATCATTTTTTATAGCACAGCAGAATTCCAGTGGAAGCATATGAAGAAAATGAATTGACCTCAACACATCAAGGTTTCAGTAGAGCTTTTCAGCTCAGTTCATAGGACCCTAGACCATAGATATAGAGCTGGAATGGGCCTCAGAGACCATCTAGTCCAGATCCTTCAATTTATAGATGAGGGAAATGGTGGCCTAGAGGCAATATGGTGTAGTGGTAAGAGCACTGGATCTAGAATCAGGAAGGCCTGGGTTAAAATCCCACTTCAGATGCTTACTAGCTAGGTGACATTGGGCAAGTAACTTAACTTCTTTCTGGTTCAGTTCTTTTTCTGTAAAATGAAGGTATTGGATTTGATGACCTCAAAGTTCTCTTTGGCTCTAAATTTAGGACCTTACAAGGTTAAATGGCTTATCTAAAGTCACATAAACAGTAATCATAAGAAATGGGACTTGATTAAAGCCCCTCTAACTTTAGAGTCAATGTTAATTTTGCTCAATGGAGTTTCCTTCCCTGAATAAATGAATGAATGAATGAATGGGGGGGGGGGGGAGGAATCAAATATTTATTATATACTTACTATGTACTGGGGACTGTCCAAAGTCTTGGGTATACAAATATTAAAAATAAAAAAATAGGCCTTGCCCACAAGGAGCTTATATTCTAATAGGGGAAGACAACACTACAAGAGAGAGAAGTCACAAGGATGGTGAGTAGAGTGATGGGGCAATCAGTTGACATGTCCTTTATCCTTTCTGGGAATCACTGTGTTGATAGAATTTTTGTTACTAGAGTAAGAAGTGAAAAATTGGGGATTGGATTGCTAGGGGTGAGTGTGGAGAAGTGGTACATAGTGGGTCTGGGTAAGGCTAGTTATGGTAAACATTCCCCCATCAGGGGCCCGGAGCCCAACTGAAGTATCCCATTGAAGGTGGAAGCCAGAGCACAGGAGCATGGCATGAAGATGGCTGGGAAGTTGCAACATGGTGGGCCTGCAATTATGGTGAATCTCCATCAATCAGCACATCAACAATTCATCATGTATTTATTGGGTACCCACCATGTGCTTTGCTAACTATGGAGAACTGGGGGTGAAAAATTGGAAAAAAAAAAGTAAATATCCTTGACCTCAAATGGCTAGAACTAGAGGTACTAAGAAATGTACTAGAAGTCTAAGAAAGAAAAACCTGCAAGCTGTGGGGCTAGAGGGAGTAAATGCTACCACAATAAAGCTACATAAATGTTAACCAGGAATAAATAAGATATCAGCTTGTAGGGGAACAAACAAAACAGCAAAGACAGTGTGAGCTGTTTTTTTTTGCAGGCCTGCAGAGTAGTTACCTAATTCATGCTCATTTTAAGCTATATTTACAGATAACTGAAGGGCAGATGGGAAACATGGACCTGTTAATTGATTTAGCTAGCCAGCTCCAAAATGAATGCTTTTCCAAAACCTCATGTTTCAAAAATATTGTAATTCATTCTGTGCAGCACCATTTTCTTCACATATGAATAATTCCCATAAGCTCTCTGGGAAGAAGCTTTTGGGGGAAATTACATAGGACTTATTAGCTAGGCTGGGAATTGATATTGATACCTCTTGTATCTGTATACAGCCAATTAGTTAATGAGCCCAAGTTAGGCCTGATTTAGTTGGGGCTATTGGGTCTCATTCTCATTTGAGTCTGTTTTTCTTCTTTTAGAAAACTATGCTTACTTTTAAAGAAAATCCCCTTTCCCATTGTAAGTAAGCTTCTTGAACATTAACTGAGTATGTTTGGCACCTTTTGGCCTTATCTTGTACTTTGTTTTGGATCACTTGGATCTACTTATCACATTTCCTATTATAGTTCTAAGTATTTGTGGTTTATCCCTCCATTGGACTGTAAACTCCTTGGGGATAAGGATCCCAGGCTTATCTAAATGTTATATCTGTCCTAAGAGAAGCCAGGTGGTCTGCCCACAGTCAATTCCTAAAAAAAGGTTGTAAAATGAATATTAAAATCTTGTCCTGCCTCCCTCATAGGGTTACTATGAATGTCAAAATAATGTGAAAGTCTAATGTAGACCAATGTGCAAATGTGAGGTATTATTATTGGAAATAGAAGCAAAAGGGAAGGGAACCATTGTCCTTTTGAAGGCTGGAAATACTAATGGCCTTTGGATATTAACAACTCTCGAGAGTAAAAAGGTGTGCATACAGTGGTAATTAAAAAAAAAAAATCTTCCTTCTCCCTTCCATCCCACTATAACTTCCTCTGTATTGGCTCTGAACTAGAAAAAAAAATCATGGCCCATTGTCAATGAAATTTTGTTGGTGCTTTGTAATAACTTCCAAGTACTTTCTTCCCTAGAGGTATCTATCAAGCAGCAAGCATTTATTAAATACCTGCTAAGTGCCATGGGAATACAAAGACCTCCCCTGTTCCCCCCAAAAAGCCTTTCCATCAAAGAAGGCAGTATGAACATGTATGTTATTGTTTGGTTGTTTCAGTCCTGTCCGGCTCTTTGGGACCCCATTTGGGGTTTTCTTGGCAAAGATACTGGAATGGTTTTCCATTTCCTTCCTCAGCTCATTGTACAGATGAGGAAACTGAGGCAAATAGGGTTAAGTGACTTGCCCAGGGTCACACAGCAAGTTTCAGAGGCCACATTTGAACTCAGGAAGATGAGTCTTTCTGACTCCAGGTTGAGTGCACTATCCACTGTGCCACCTAGCTCCCCTAGGAACCTCTGTAAGTATATACAAATTGGAAGGATAGGGAAGGGAACTTCAGGTGAAGAAATTTTCCTTACTAAGGCAGACTAGCACCTTCTCTTCATCTTAGAGTCCTAGACAATTGCCTAGAACTCTAAGAGGTTAAGTCTGGCTTAGGCTCTCCCACAGCCAGTCAGGATGTGTTAGAATCAGGACTTGAACCCAAGTCTTCCTGCCTGAAAGACCAGGTCCCTATCCACTCTTTTCTCTTTTTCTCTCTGGCCCTCTGTCTCTGTCTCTGTCCCTCTCTACATGTATATACATGTATGCACACATATTTACTTATATTTGCACACTCAAATTAAATATAAGTTCTATTTGGAAGGGAGGTCACTAACATCTGGGGAGAGGGGTTCAAGAAAGGCTTCATGGAGAAATAGGAGCTGTATAAGATTAGGGATTCTACAGGTGAGAATGTAATGTATTCCAGGCACATTGATTGAGGCCACGTTCTTGGAATGGAAGCTTTTTTTCCTGTTGGCTGGTATGGTAGGCACAACATCTACCACACAGGCTGGGTTAGTTTTTCCTTATAAAGGCCTTGAAACCATCCTGGTCTTATTTTGGTCCAGGGGACTAAGGCTTAACTTAATGACATAGTTTAAGATATAAAATGAACTCTGGGGGTGGCTAGGTGGCACAGTGGATAAAGCACTGGCCCTGGAGTCAGGAGGACCTCAGTTCAAATCCGGCCTCAGACACTTAACACAAAAACTAGCCGTGTAACCTTGGGCAAGTCAACTGCCCTCCAAAAAGCAAAATAAAATAAAATAAAATAAAATGAACACTGCTGCCATGCAAGCTAATTAATCTATCCAAGAGTCATAAAGATTAAACATTGTCTCAGTGGCATATATAGTTCATGGTACAGTTTATTTATGCAGGGTCCTACTCCAGCCATGCAGTTTGGGGCATAACCTTAAAATGTCCCCCAGCAATGGCTAGGGTTGGGGGGTAGAGTTTGTCTTAATGGAGAAGAGGGGAGTAACAGTAAGAAGGATCATGTACTGGAAAGACCCAACCAGGACGGGTTCAGGACTGACCACTAAGGCCCCTTCCAGCCTTCAATCTTTTAAGCTTATCAAGGCAAGAAACATTCTCCTATTTGTTGATCTCCAAGAAGTGTGTATCTAAATGTCACGTAAAAGGTACAGCGAGTCCCAGGAGTTCTCAGATTTTAATGACCCATGAATTTACTCCATGATAGAAATCATTGGGAAAACCTGTTCAGAAATAAAGTCCTCTTAGCCCAGCTCTCGAGGAATTCAACAGCTTGGCAGCAAGCTGTATGTTATCTGAGTTTCTCTCCCATTACTCTCTACCATATACTCTACTCTCTAGCCAAGCTGTACCTATCTCATCTCCATGATCTGAAGTAAACACACCCAATGCTTACAAGGCTGACAAAATGCTTTGCTGAGAACAAACAACTGTATGAAATAAGGAAGGCAAAAATTTTCATCCCCATTTTACAGGGTGATGGAGGAACTGGGGTTCAGAGCCTTGAAGTGACTTGGCCAAGGTCACTTGTCTTTGTCTGAGCTGGGTCCTCATGCTGAGGCCAACATTTTTTCCCTGAATTATTTTCCAAACAACTTCCAGAAACTCTTTTTGGTTGGGACCCGAAGAGTTTTCTCTTGATTCTAAGAGCCATAATTAATTCTAAGAGCTTGGGGCTCTTATCTTTTCTCACATGTTGTCCTTTATCAGCCGCTTCTGTAGATATGAACTGGTTGTGCTTCAGTGTTTCAGGATCTTGAGGAAGCTGCATTTCCGCTAAAGCCCTGAGCTCATTGGTAGATCTAATAATAATAACTGACATTTATATGGAGCTTTAAGGTTCGCAGAGTACTCTATAGACATTGTTCTCATTTGATCCTCACAGCAATCTTGTGAAGAAAATGCTGTTGGTATTAATACCTTCATTTCACTAATGAAGGCAAGAAATATAAAATTCATTACAAACATAAAGTCATACAAAGTAAGTGTCCTTGGGGGGGGGGAGGGGGAGGGAAGCAAGAAAGAAAAAACGTCTTAATCTGCACTCAATCCATGAGTTCTCTATCTGGAGGTAGGAAACATTTTTCATTATAAATCCTTTGGAATTATGGTAGGTCATTGCAGTTGCCAAGTCTGATTAAATTGATTACATTTACAATATTGCTGTTTACTGGGTAAATTGTTCTCTTGGTTCTGCTCACTTCATTTTGCATCAATTCATTTAAGTCTTCCTAGGTTTTTCTGAGACCATGGGATGAACAATGCACAGGTACATTTCACTTTAAGAAATCTGATATCCAGTACAATCTCCCTTATGCAGATTCACCTTTGACTCGGCTCATATGAATGAAGGAATATGTATTTAGAAATGCAGTTTTAACGATTTTAAAGTTTAGGCAATAGTAATTGCCATGAGACAAAGTACTGGTGTGAGAGCTAGGGGACTTGGCATCAGCGTCTGGCTGTTCCACTAACTTGCCACGTAGGGAATGTTGCTTAACCTCTCAGGGCCTCAGTTTCCTCATCTGTAAAGTGGGGAAGTTAGACTAAATCATCTCTAAAGTCCCTTTCACAGCTATGATTTTATGATTCTATGGTCCAAGTCCTTCTCCCCAGCTATTTCCTGTTGTCCCCTCCCCACTTTCATTCTTCATCAGAGGTCTCCCCGCAGTGCTTTCCAAGAAGAAGTCCTCACGATGATGGAGCCAGCCATTCTAGAGTTGGTAGGTTGTTGTCCTTGGTTCTCAAAGAGGACCAAAATGACATCACTGTGCTACAATCAGGTATCAGTGTGTTCGACTGTGACTGATCAGGCCAGTATGAGGTTGGTCAGGCACAAATTGTCCTAGGGAACATTTGGGGTGAATTCTCTAAATTTGTGCATCCTGTGTTTCCTTTGAGCTATTTCAATTCCATTTTGCTTATAGAGCACAGCACTTTCTCTGATGTGGGCACGCCATTCTGAGCTGTCTTGTGCTAGTGTCTCCCATGTCACACAATCAGTTCCAATGCTCTTAAGACAGACCTTTAGAGAGTCCCTGTATCACTTCTTCTGACCACTGTGTACCTTTTTGGCAAGTGTACATTTTGCATTCAAACAATGTGGCCTTCCCTTTGGAGCTGCACTCTCTGAAGCAGAGTTTGAATGCTTGGCAGTTTAGTTCAATTAAGGACCTCGGTGTCTGGTACCTCATCCTGGAGCAGTGATGCTTGGTACCTCAAATAAGACCACCTAAGCCATTTTCTGACTTACCTTTGTGCTCTGGGTACGAATGATGAAGGAGGGTCCCAAAGTCAATTTCTTCAAGGTGGGGAGGGAGGCTAGTTTCTGCACTCCCCGTGCTGGTTTTTTCCGAGAAACATAATTTAATCTTTGGCCATCCTCAACAGTCTGGAACTTATATTTCCCAGTGTTTGACTTGAAGCTTTACCAAACATAGCAGACACTCTCATGTATTCTGTGACATGTCCTAGAATTATTAGACAAACGCCTGTGTCTTGAGAAATGTCAATCTGAATAAGAAGACGTGCCAAGTTTCTTATCATCACTGGCACACATCTTAATTCACCTACTGATAGTGTCAGACTACTTTTTCCTCCTTTGCTTTGTAGAAAACTTTCTCTTGCTACCAAAAAAAAAAATCCAGAACCCTTTTTGGTGGTATCTTAACTTTTAAATTTTTAAATTTAATTTCTCATTACGAATGTAATAAACATCAGTAAACATGAATGTCTCCATATACAAAGAAAAGAGGATTGTCTAGGAAACTGTAAATTTATATTACATAATTTTAACATGTATACTAAATTTAACACGGTAGTCACAAAAATACCCTGCCTGTCTGTATCCCCTTCCAAACCTCCTTCTGTTCTCTTGTGATTTTTAAAAAGTTTGATCGATACTATTTTCCATCTCTTCATTTCTTTCATCTCTGTAACCCCCCCAAAACTCTCCCTTTCTCTGTCCCTCCCCCAAATCAACACCCTCACCTGTAATAAATAAAGTCAAGGAAAACAAATGGACACACTATGTTGAAAAATTCTTTTTTTAAATACATTTTTAAAAATTTTAAATTCAGATACAAAATGAGAAAAGAAAAAAAGTTGCCATGTACACAGCAGACCATAAGAGGGGATTCAATATTAAAAAATAAGTTTCCATTTGAAGAAAACCCATATAATAAAGACTACACATTGTTTTCCAAGCTGCCCAGCTTTGCTTTGCTTCCTGTTAGTTTTCTTTGGTTTTCTGCTGCGCACTTTTTGCTTCATTTTCCTCCCTCCCTCCCCCCACCCTAAAGAAGGCTACAATAAAGTGTGGATATATAAACGTACACATAGAGATCTATAAACATACACATACATACCCATATACACTCATACACATATATGCAAAACCAGACTATGCTTATTTCCTCCTATCTTTGGTTTCCCTGAAGGTGGATAGCATCTTCCTTCCTAGGTCCAAGTCTTTCCATGTTTTTCTAAATTAACTAGCCCATTATTTCCTTTATCACAGAAATATTCCAACCCGATCACATCCTATCTGAGAGATTGTCTATAGAAGTTTTTCCCTCAATTTTCTGCATTCCTTCTGTTCTTGCCTACATAGGTTTTATTTATACAAGAAAATTTTAATTTAAAATAATCAAAATTATCCATTTTACACTTCACTAATGCTCTCTCCTTAAAACATAACTTAAGGCCTGATATTGCTGGATCTATTTCCTCTATGTTGAGAGATTCAAGGGGTGGTAGGCATGCTTCATTACTAGCTTTCTGAAGTAATATTTAATCACAATATTGTTCAAAGGTTGGAGTTCTGAAGTCTTTTAAAGTTGTTTTCCTCTACATTAGAGGCAGCTAGGTGCCTGGAGTCAGGAAGACTTGAGTTCACATCTGGCCTCTGACATTTACTTAGCTGTGTGACCCTGGGGAAGTAATTTTACCTCTGTTTGCCTCAGTTTCTTCAGCTGTAAAATAAGGACATTAATAGCAACCAACCTCCCGGTGTTGTTGTTAGGCTCCAATAAGATAATATTTATAAAGCACTTAGTACAATGCTTAGCACTTAGTAGGTGCTGTAGAAATGCTTATTCCCTTCCTTCTACTTTTTTATGATTACTGTATAAATTGTTCTCCTGGTTCTGCACATTTTCTACTGCATCAGTTTATACAAGTCTTCCCAGAATTCTCTGAAACTTTTACTTTCATCACTTCTTATGGCAAAACAATATTCCATGCCATACATTTATTGTAATTTATTCAGCCATTCCCCAATTGTTGAACAACCATTTTACTTCTAGGTCTTTACTACAACAAAAAGTATTGCTGTAAATATCTGTGTACTTCTGGTTCCTTTCTCTCTGCCTTTGGTATATGCCTAGTAGTAGAGTCAATGGGTGTCTCCAAGGGCATACATAGTGACTTTTGGAATGTAATTAAGGACAGCTCTACTCAACAGTTAGAACAATTCAGCTATAGAGCAGATCGGAAAACTCAGAGATTCATTAGGGTTCTTGTAGTACAATTCCCTCCCTGGTACATGAAACCCTTCTATGATATCATTGCCAGGTGATCATCTGTCTCTATCTGAACACCTGGAGTCATGGGGAACTTGTTACCTCTTTCAGTAGCCCCTCTCTATTGGTGGGCAGGCCTAATGGCCAGGTGCAATCATGTTTATTCTGAAATCTGCTCCGCTGTATCTTCTAACTCATTTGTTTTAGTTCTGTCGCTTGGAGTCATACAAAATAAGCACCATTGCTTTTCTATGGGACAGCCCTTTGAATATTTGAAAACATTCTTTCTGCTAAATCTTTTCTTCTCTAAGATAAATATCCCTGCTTCATTCGCCAGTGCTCAGTGAGAGGGTTGGCAGTTTCCTTACTACCCTGGAAACACTCTCCTTAAAATGTTCTGGTTTATCAATGTCCCTCCTAGAATGTGGCATTGAAAATTGAAATCTACCTGTATTCTGTCCAGGGCAGATTACAATGGGACTACTAACTCCCTCATTCCAGTCATTCTGCTTCTGTGAATTAAGATCTAATTTGGGGGCAGCTAGGTGGCACTGTGAATAGAGCACCAGCCCTGGAGTCAGAACCTGAGTTCAAATCTGATCTCAGACACTTAACACTTACTAGCTGTGTGACCTTGGGCTAGTCACTTAACCCCAATTGCCCTGCCTTCCCCCCTCAAAAAAAAAGATCCAATTTGCATCAGATGACAGGGGATGGACAAATTCCCAATTTTCCAAATAGGAAAGAATGTGGAGAAGCTATGACTAATCCTTGAAAATTGAGATGTTTGTCCATAGCTCCAGCCTTTTGTCTCTTTTCTTGATGTGATTCCTTAAAGACCATAGACAATGGATCAGTGACCATCTCTTTGATTTTTTTTTAACCATTTGGGTCGGCAGATTTGGAATCATTTAGAAGAACCAGTTAGCTGCTTTCAAACTATCACGGGCTTCAGTTTTCTCTTAACCATTTTGGTCTTTCCAGAATGAATACAATTTTCCTTGACTTAGAAGTCAAGGCAAAATAGCAGCTTAGTAGTTGTGCTTTCTCTCTGTCTCTGTTAACATTACACCATCTGCCCCAAATGGCAGGCCTGTCCTTTTCTTGTTCTGCTCCATCCAAACAAAGTTTAAAAAAAACAAAACTGCCCTTCCCCCAGGTCCCCAAGAACACGTTTAGCATCTTTTTTTTTAATTTTTAATTTATGGAATAAAACAAGCATTTTCATCACATAGTATAATAAAAAAGATGATTGTATATGAAACTACAAATCTACTATGCACAACTTGCCACTTCTTTCAAATACACAGCAAAATTATCATCTTTTGCAAGCTTCTACCCACTTTGGGCTTTTGGTTTGTCTGACATTATCTTTATAAGTTACTCTTTTTAAATTTTTCCTTAGTGATATGCCCTTTTTTCTGTTTTTCTCAGGAATCTTTTTAAAAGTTTAATAATATTTTATTTTTTCCAATTACACATAAAGACAATTCTCAACATTCATATTCTAAAAGATTTTGAGTTGTACTTTTTTCTTCCTCTCTCCTCTCCCCCCTCCCCAAGATGGTAAGTGATTTGATATAGGCTATACATGTGCAATCATGTAAAACATATTTCCATGTGAGTCATGTTATGAAAGAAGAAACAGAACAAAGGGAAAAAACACACAAAGAAAGTTAAAATAGTATGTTTTGATCTGCATTCATACTCCATCAGTTCTTTCTCTGGATAGGGATAACATTTTCCATCATGGGTCTTTTGGAATTACCTTGGATTATTGTTTTACTCAGAAGAGCTAAGTCTATCATAGTTGATCATCACACAATGTTACAGTTACTGTATACAGTGTTCTCCTGGTTCTGCTCACTTCACTCAGCATCAGTTCATGTAAGTCTTTCTAGGTTTTCTTGAAATCTGCCTGCTTATCATAGACATTTTTTTAAATCCAAGCTCAGAGAAGTCCCTGAATATGCACAGAGTAGTTGAAATCCCAATCACTAATACATCTCGGGTTGATGCCAGTTTTGTGATCTCTATCAGGAACTCATCTAATTCTTCCATTCGGACAGTCTGTACTTCACTCCCACACAAACATCACTTTTCTCTTTTTTGTTGTTCACTTGTTTCAGTTGCGGCTGACTCTTCATGACCCCATTTGGGGTTTTCTTTGCAAAGATACTGGTGTGGTTTTCCATTTCCTTCTCCAGCTTATTTTCAGATGAGGAAACTGAAGCAAACAGGGTGAAGTGACTTGCCCAGGGTCACACAGCTAGGAAGTGTCTGAGGTCAGATTTGAACTTGGAAAGATGAGTCTTCTGACTTCAGGCCTGGTGCTCTATACACTAGGGTGCCATCTAACTGCCCCTTTCTCTTTTTACTTTTACCAAAATGGCTTCTAGTGTGTTCAAGTTCATGGATACACATACACACACACACACACACACACACACACACACACACACACACACACACACACACCCTTCTATCAACTATTCCCTTGCCACATTTGAGTTGTGAGTTCAATCTTAATAAATCTACAGGGTACTGATGGTGTTGTATTTCCTCTCTTACTTTGAAATGTCCCAACATCTTCATTTCACATATAAGGACACTGAGATGCTTTGTGCCATACAGCTAATTCCTTGGAGATTAAATTCTCTCTGCCTGTCCCCACCTCCCCAAATCTGGGGTTCTTTCTATTACTGTAGAGTTACTAAGAACATAAATTACATCCTTGGTTCTAAAACTTCTATTTATCCTTCCCTGGTTCCATTCTCTTGGTTGGGGAAGGGACTTAACAGTTGTCACTTTCCAGAGCGTTCATTCTGTGATATTCAGTACACTGGGAATCCTGGGAACATCTTTAATAATCCTTGAATACACATGCCGCCAGTCTCTCACAACTTCAACAAATAAACTGGAATTTGCTTTTTTCTTTATCTGCAAAATGTAGAGGCTAAATGAAATGATGGTTAATCCCAGCCCTGCCACTTGATACCTGGGCAACTTTAGGAAAGGCCCTTAAGGACTCATTTTCCTCACCTAGATGTCCTCTATGGTCCTGTCCAGCTCAAAACCTTTGATTCTAATATCCTTCCATCTAAAGTGTTGGTCCTAGAAATGTCCACGAGTCTGTGATTCTAAATACACTAATCATTCCGTATACAAATATAGCCTTTGCTGTCTGGGTATGTCTTGTCCCCAGCTACCTTGTGGCTGTTCTTATAACCATATGACTATATCTAAGTTTTGTGTGAATTTGCCAAAAAGAACACTGACTCTGAGGAAGAGATCCCAGAGGGAGAAAGATTTGTATCTAGGCAGAATCCTTGGAATCTAAAAACAAAACAAACCTCAAAGTCTGGAATATTGTAAGTAAATGAAACCAGTCCCAAAACTCAGTAAAGCGCTTGTATCACCCAGGCAAAGCCTGACTTTATCTTACTGAATCCTTTAGGTTGACTCTCAGGGGAGAGAGGGGAAGGCAGAATGGAGCCCCATTCTCTCATTGTTTTGGGGGGGACTAAGTAGTCAACTCCCCATGTACCCCCAAGCTCCCCTCATTGCACTCATATCTTCCTACTACCCCAGTTTTATTTGGGGACAAGCAGCTGGTGGTTAAATATTAGATGGCTCCAAGGGTGAATTGAATTTGAATTTCCAGGCTGAGGTAGGCAGTATTTCAGTAGAACTCCTGCTCTGGGAACTTTGTCCATGTGTGAAATGAATGAGCCACTGAGCCTTAGAGACTGGAGTGTGCTTGGCAGACAGCACCCTGAAGGCATGGGGAGAGTGACATGCCGTTTATGTCTTTCTGCTTTGTACCAATGAGTACTTCCTGCCAGGAGTCGGATGGTTAGCTCCTTGTGGGCTCTTCTTCCCTGCTGCAAGGAAATGTCTCTTTGAGACACCAAAGATTATGTAGCTGAACACAGACTGCAGAGCTGTGAGAGATGAGCCTCCACGTAAAGTGAGAAACCTTTTTTGCTGAAGAGCCTTTTGCTATGGAAACATTTTTGGATGCCCCTGAAAGTCCTTGAGCTTCTGGCTTCTAAAGGCTCCCTCCCGTGTCTTCCTTCCTTCCTTCTGTCTACAGGATAAAGCAAAAGAGGAAAACTTCAACAAGATATGACCACATGACATCTTGTTCCAGAGCAACAATTCCAGCCCTTGTTTAAATAACCCCAGCTCTTTCTGTGAGGAGCACTGGATTCTCCGCCTCTCCCCCATTATAGTTCAGTCTCAATGACCTATCACCATGGAAGGTAGTAATGATAAGAGTAACAGCTAACATTTATATATCATTTTAAGGTTTTTGAAGCCCTTTACATATAGTCTTTCATTTAATCCTACCAATAACTCTGTGAAATAGATGCTGTTATTGTCCTCATTTTAAAGATAAGGAAACCAAGGCTGAGAGATGGTTAAGTGACATGCCCAGGGTCACACAGCTAATAAATGTCTGAGGCAGGATTCAAATGCAGATCTCTCTGACAACAAATCCAGCATCGTCCACTAGAGTGCCTACCTGTCTCAGGGTAGGGATTCCATGGATAAATTAAATACAGAGTTGTCCCCAGATCTTGCTTTATGCATTATTTACAACCTTTTCCTCCCAGACATTTCTTTCACCAGAGCTACCTAGAAGTGACCCCAATGCCAGGCTGGGGCTTGTCTCCTTTCACACTCTCTGGTGAGAAAGAGTAGTGAACCGGTCAACTACGACTTCAGTGAACATTTATAGAGCAGCTGTCTATAGTCATTAGAAAAAAAAATGCTCTCAATCTCTATTGACTAGAGAAATGCAAATTAAAGCATATCGGAGGTACCATCTCACACCTATCAGATTGATAATATGACAGGAAAAGAAAATAATAAATGTTGGAGGAGAAATGGAAAAAATAAGACACTAACATATTGTTAGTGGAGTTGTGAACTAATCTAAAAATCCTGGAAAATAATTTGGAACTATGCCCAAAGGGCTATAAAACTGTATTCCCTTTGATCTAGCAATACCACTACTAGGTCTATATTCCAAAGAGATTTTAAAAAGAAAGAAAAGGAGAAATTTGTACAAAAATATTTATAGTAGCTCCTTTTGTTGTGGCAAAGAATTGGAAATTGAAGGGATGCCCATCAACTGGGGAATGGCTGAACGAGTTATGGTATGTGATTGTAACATGCTATAAGAAATGATGTAATGTGTAATTGTAATGTGCTTTAAGAAATGATGAGCAGGATGATTTCAGAAAAACCTGGAAAGACTCACATGAACTGATGCAAAGTGAAGTGAGCAGAACCAGGGGAACATTGTACACAGTAACAGCAAGACTGTATAATGATCATCTGTGAATAACTTAGCTATTCTCAGCAATCCAATCCAATCCAAGACAATTCCAAAGACTCATGATGAAAAATGCTATCTACCTCCAGAGAAAGAACTGATGGAGTCTGATTGCAGATTGAATCATGTTTTTTCACTTTCTGTATTTATGTGTGTGTATATGTGTGTGTGTGTGTGTGTGTGTGTGTGTGTGTGTGTGTGTTTTCCCTTTGGGTCTGTGTCTTCTTTCACAAGCCTGATATGGTAATATGTTTTCCATGATTGAACGTGTACAACCTATATCAAATTGTTTGCTGTCTTAGGGAAGGGGGAGATAAGGGAGAGAGAAAATCTGGAACTCGAAAAAAAATTTTAATGAATGCTAAAATTGTCTTTACATGTAATTGGGGAGAAATAATATTTTAAAAAAATTTTTAAAGAAAATGAAAAAAAAATTTATATAGAATTCATGTAAGCAGGGTATAGCCCTGTCATATGTTATCTAAGGAGCCTGTGGGTCTCTTATCCACAGAGCAATCTAACTAAGGCCAGAGAAGTCCATCTCCTGGAAGATGGTAACAAGATGCTGATTTTTTCAGCCATAGCAATTTATGAAAACTGTCTACTCAGGCAAAGAGAAGTTGTAATCCTCTGGGAAGAAGTATCTGCACTGCCATAGGTCATTGAAATAAGTAGTTTTCTGAGCAGTGTGCTGGCATCCAAAGCTTTAACTAGTCAGGAAGGGGGATGATCCAATTCTTATTCCGTTGGGGGGTTAGAAAGGGTGGGAAAGGCAGGTCCTATGAAAGGAATGCCATAACAGTGGGGACAGAGTGGCCCAAGGACAGTTGAACCACATGAAAGACCGAGAAGTGAGACACAAGAATGGTATGGTACTGTATTATGGACAGAAAGCATTCCTTTCCATTAGGCAGCCAATCACCCCACCGGCCCTGGAGTCAGGAAGATCTGAGCTCAAATCCGGCCTCAGACACTTGACACACTTACTAGCTGTGTGACTTTGGGAAAGTCACTTAACCCCAATTACTTTGCTTTCCCCCCTCCAAAAAAAAAAGAAGAAAAACACAAAGGAATTGCTATGTGAAATCCTGATGATAAGAACCATGATTGATTGATGGGGTGGAAACAGGGATGGGATAAAAGAAGCTTTTGTGGCACTTAGGCTGGGCCTTCAAAGATGGGAAGATTTTCATTTAGTAGAGATGAGGAGATGGGGGAGGTAGTCATTCAAAGAGTACAATTGGAAAGAAGGAAAAAGAAATGCAGGAAAGGCCTGAATAATTTGACACTTAGATAATTAGCCTTTATGAATAGTTAATTGGTGTCCCTTCCCCAGACTTGTGCAATTATTGAAGAGCTGGCTAGGTTCTCTTACCCCACCCCCCAATATCCAATCAGTTGCCAAGGCCTGTTAATTTCATCTTTACATCACGACTCTAATATACTCCCTTCTCTCCTCTGACACTACTACCACTCTAATGGAAGCCCTCAGAACTTCACCCCTGGACTATTGGAATAGCCTGCTGGTGGATCTGCCTGCCTCAGCTCTCTCCTGACTCCATTCAGCCACTTCAGTGATTTTCCTAAAGTATTGGTCTGGTCATGTCACACAACCCACCCCCTCCTCAATAAACTCCAGTGACTTCCTATTACCTCCAGGAGCAAAACCAAAATGCTCTTATTTGTCATTCAAAGCTCTTTATAACCTACTCCCCCTCAAATGGCTGAACAAGTTGTAGTATATGATTGGAATAGAATACTATTGTGATATAAGAAATGATAAGCAGGATGCTCTTAGAAAAGCCTGGGAAGACTTACATGAACTGATGCAAAGTGAAATGAGCAGAACCAGGAGAACATCATACACGGTAACAGCAATATTGTAAGGATGGTCAACTGTGAATGATTTAGTTCTTCTCAGAAATACAATAATCCAAAACAATTCCAAAGTATTTGTGATGAAAAATGCCATCTATTTTTAAAGAAGGCAGTGATGGAGTCTGGATGCAGACTGAAGCATATTTTCTTAAGTTTTCTTAATTATTCTTGTTTTAGTTTGGTCTGCATTTTCTTTTGTGATGTGGCTAATATGGAAATGTTTTGCATGACTGCACATGTATAATCTATATTGGATTGCTTGTCTTCTGGGGGGGTGAGGAGGGAGGGAAAGAAGTTGGAACTCAACATTTAAAAATAAATGAATGTTAAAAATTTTTGTTTACATGTAATTAAGAAAAAGTATTATTGCATCTTATTCCTTGCCACATACTCTTTGATCTAGTGATAGTGGCCTCCTGGTTGTTCTATATCTCTTAGCTCTAGGCATTTTCTTTGGCTTTAGTGCTTTCCCACCTCAGCTCTGCATACATACCTCCTTGGATTCCTTAAAGTACAACTAAAATCCCATTTTCTACAGGAAGCCTTGCCCAACCCCACTTAATTCTGGTGCCTTCCCTCTCATAATTATTTCCTATTGATCTTGTATACAGCTTACTTTATATATATCTATATACATATATATGTATGTATGTATGTATTTGTTTGCTTATTGTTTCCCCCACTAGATTGTAAGCTCCTTGAGGGCAGGGACTATTTTTTGCCTCTTTTTGCATTCCCAGAGTTTAATATAGTGCCTGGCAGAGAGTAGGCACTTAATTAAATGTTGATTGATTGATTGATTCATTCCCATCACGTCCAAGGCACAGACCATCAAATGACTATCTACGAATGAAACCAGAATTAAGACACCTGGGGCTTGCATTCCTCTTCCATCTATATCCCTATGACCATTCAGGAGGTGATGACCCAGCAGATGAACCAACATATGGGCCAGGAGACTCAAAGGCAAGGCTGGGAAGAGACCCATAGATTTCCTCTTTCTCAGGCTTGAGTCCTGGCCATTTGGTCACGCAACTGATCTTAGATAAATGTCATTATTTGATTTTCTCTTAGTTGATTTAATCTTAGTTAGATATTCTTATCTTTTACTTTATTATCTCTGGCAAGGGGAACAAACTACAGACAGTTAGCTTCCTCAAATTGACTTGAGTTAAGGTTAAAAGCCCTCAATTCCTTTGTTTGGAGTCATGGAGAAAAGAGGTGCCAGAAACACTGATCTGTTGCAGTTTTGTAATGACCTTGTGGGCTGAACAAAAATAAGCTGAGTTCTCTGTGGGGGGAGTGTCCCAAAGGTCCTGGATTTTAATTTATTGTTGCTGTTTTGCTCAAAATGAATCTCCTTGATCATGGCCTCTCAAAACATCTCCTCTGCTTATTCATTGCTCTTGTCCATTGTAAGGTCTGTCTTTAAGGGAGGAGGGCCTTTGAAAGGTGGGCCTGATGATATGAAGGATTGGGAATTATGGAAAAAGAAGGAATGGTGATACTAATTAGGTATCTACCTACTATGTACTAGGCATTGTGCTAGGCATGCTACAATTATTATCTTATTTAATCTTCACAGCAACCCTAGGAGGTGATATTATTGTCCCCATCTTACAGGTAAGAAAACGGAGACAGACTGAGGTAAAGTGACTTGCCCAGGGTCATACAGCTAGTAAGTATCTAAGACTAGATTTGAACTCAGGTCTTGCTGATTCCAGGCACCTCATTCTATGCAGTGTGCTACCTAGCTTCCCCTAGAGAACAAGAAAAGAGTAAGTGCTACTGTTCTCCCCCAGCCCTTTCTTTTCTTCTGCTTTTGCTTAGGGGAGGCCACTTTGAAAATACCTGGTTAGTTAGTCAGGTGCAATGGGAAAATACTGGGTTTGGCATCAGAGAACCTAGGCTTGAAACCTAGCTCTGCTTCCTTCTATCTGTGTGACCCTGAGCAAGGAATTTGGCCAACTCTAAGCCTCAGTTTTCCCATCAGTCAGATGTTAGGGTTGGACCAGGTGACGGCCACAGTCCCTTTCACCTCTGAGTGGGTGATCCTGATTCTCCTTGGTCTGGAGTCAGCTGGGCTATCGGGTGCTAGGCACTTGCATGAAGGCAGCTGGGTGGCTCGGTGGATAGAATGCTGGGCCTGGAGTCAGGAAGACCTGGGTTCAAATAAGGACCCAAACACTCACTAGCTGTGTGACCCTGGGTGAGTCACAAATGGGGATCATAATGGCATTTCCCTCCCAGGGCTGTCATGAACATCAGATGAGATAACATTTGTAAAGCACTTAGTACAGTGTGTGCTACATAGTAGGAGCTTAGTAAATGTTTGTTTCCTTCCTTCCTATGGGCAGGTCATGAAGATAATACACCCAAGTAACAAGAGATCCTATTTTTCAAACCTTAAAGGAGACTCCTATTGCACAACCTCATTAAAAGCACATTTTTTGTTTGTTTCCTGAGACTGAATCTGACCTGGAAAGTCTGAGACATATGGACAGTATAGGTGTGTGATACAATCCTGGCCCTCAAGGGGGTTGTCATCTAGCCATTCTGTTGGTGAAGTACTTTTCTCATTCTCTCCTGCCTAAAACCTCATTTATGTTTCAGGGGATTGGAGGAAATGAGACATCTCCCGTATTGTGCTCTTCAGCTCTGTTGAACATATTGGGATTGTTTATGTTTGCATATTGTGACTTCTCTCAAAGGAAGTGAGGGAAATCCCCAGTTTGGAGGGCTCCGTATCAACAAGGAAGTTTGCTGGAACAGCTGTCACTAAATTGAAAATGCCGGATTCCCTTACCAATGCAGAATACAAGCCCTCATATGTTACTCTCTTTCTGAAGGCTACCAGACTCCACTAGTCATCGAGGAGCCAAATCGACTTCTCCATTCACCAGGCTGCTTGTTATTAAAACATTTAAGGAAACAAAGTCAGGTTCCTCAGGTTTTCAAGGGTCACAACACTCCCGGCCGTTGGACACATTTGGCAGGCACATCACAATAGCTCCCAAAGACAGTGTGGGGTAGTGATGAGAGCCCTGCACTTGGAGTTGGAACATTTGAGTTCTAAATATGCCTCTGCCACTAATTTACTGGGCCTCAGTGTCCTCTCATGTCAAATGAAGGGGTTAAACTTGACCTCTCTCTGGAGGCAGAGTCCTCATTAGGTATTTTTTGGCATCTGAAGCAAACACCATAAACAACCTCCAAGGCAAGTAGCTAGAATCAAGTTCTTAGCTGGGGAAGGGACAGAGCAAAGAAGGGCTTGGTGGGAGAGGAGCTTGTCCCAGGCCCTCTAACGGGTAGATTTTTATTTTAAGTGATTATTTTTGCTAAATAAGTTCTCGACTTTATCGATTCTAAGTTGCAGAAGGAAGGCAAGTGCTGGTAGCAACCACTAAATTTAGCACCCTGGGACAAAGCTCCAGTGACCTTACCCTAGTTAGAATTCTATCTGCTGGTTCCTTCCAGTTCTAACAAGATGAGTCTATACTGCTGCTTGGTTTAATGCTGGCACCTGAATATTTACATCTGGGAGAAAAGACTATAAACAGCAGCCATGATGGGGAGGCAGCCAGCTGCCTATGTTTTGAATATTTTAAAAACCAATGAAACTCGAAACATAAAAGTGGCGGCCAAGCTTGCTTCTCTATCAGGGGCTGCTTTTCATTTCTTTTCTGAATAATAAAGAATACACACCTACCCTCTCTGTTGTTAGTTGAAGTGTAGCCATTGGCTCTGTCCGTCCAGGTCATAGCAGCCCTAGCCGTTTGGACAGGTACTTGTCCACCTTACTCTTCCCCCCGTGTGCTTCCTACTTTGTCCTTAAGTAACCTTTTATTTCTATATCTGCTATGTTCGTACTTCCTTCTTCCTTCCTTCGTGATGGTCAGGAGACAGTCATAAAACTCAGGACTCTTGTCCCTGCCACTGGAAAATCCTGAGTCGTGACCAGCCTCTTAAGTAGGCATTAGGGACAAATGGCTAACATACTAGATTATGGGACGGGAGGCTGTGGTCTGATTGCCAGCATTGTCATTGGCTTTCCCTCTGACCTTAATCTCTCTGGGCCTCAGTTCCCTCCTCTGGCTATAGGGGTAGGGGCTGGGAGGATGGTGGGGGGCTGAGGGAGGAGGTGGAGAAACAATACCTATCCCTGACTGGCCTCCCATGGCTGTGGGCAGGATTAATGAGATTATGTCTCAAGAGCCATTTGAGTTGCTCAGAGTAAGGCACTATCTAAATACAAGGTATTATTATGTGTCACTCACTGGAAAGCACACAGGAGATTGCCCAGACCACTATATAGCACGTCTTTCAGACACTCCTCATTTGTCACAGGAATTACAGACACTTTAATAATAGTTGCAGCCTGCTTACTGGTCAGAAGAAGGTGGCATGTTATCAGGTGGCCTGGTGTTCTCTTTGGAGACATATGCAAGCTTTAACAACTGTGTGTGTGTGTGTGTGTGTGTGTGTGTGTGTATTGGGGAGAGAGGAGGAGGTTAGAATCCTACCCCCTAGATCCCAACCTCACCTCAGCTCCAAGGGTCTCCTTTTCTGAGATGTGGGAATATTGCAGAGGCATACAGTTGGTAGTAGACTTGTAATAGGAAATTTTCAAACCTAGGGTAATTGAGGTGGGGAGGGTGAAGGTCTGAGAGTCTCACTGAGGAATATAATCTAAAATATGGAGGCATCATTTAATTGCTTCATATTTTAACAGTTATTCTTGTTATCTAGATGCTAAGTTCAGTTTTTCAATGCTTTTTCAAGTGTCCAAAAATGGTCAATACCCTCTAAATTTTAGCACCCTGGGAAAAAGCCCCAATGTCCCCGCCTTAGTTTATAGCTCCAGTCAATAGTCGATCAATGTTTGTTGGATTGAACTGACTTCAGTATGAAATCATTTTCCTTCACTAGCAAGTCTGGCTGTACTTAGAACATCAATATATATTCTCACCGTAGCATGTGATGAATGCCAATTTCCCCTCCAAAGTGATTGTGGGTTGAAGTACACGCTATGTCAGACAAGAGGCCAGAAGTTGATGGGCTAAAATGTAAATGTGGATTCTGTAGTATTTACACATTTACAAGGAAGGTTGGTATGGCAAATCAGATACAGAATCAGTCTCAGATTTAGGAAAACTTGTTTTCAAGTCCCGTCTCTGGCACATCCTGTGGGATCCTGGGTAAATTACTTAACTTCTCAGAACCCAATGCGACTTCCTATGGCTGGAAAGCAGGTATTAATCTGAATTGGTAGGTTAAGCCAGTGAGATCATAGGTCTGGACCCCAAAAAGGGTAGGGGTGGGAAACAATGGAGCTTTTGGGGGAGAAATCTAATTGAGATTGGGAAAGGATATTGATCATCCCTCAGCATACAAACTGTTTTGTGGATCCCTGAATGTGGATAATAATCCATGCCGGAGGAGCTGGCCAGCTAGGCTAATGCTGATGCGGGGCAGAGCTGGGAGGGCTTCTTAGGAAACTGTGTTTCAGTGGATACAGGCATCCTGGAACGTAACTGGGAACTTCGTTGTTGTTGCTCTGTCATTTTTCAGTCCTATTCGATTTTTCATGACCCCATTTAGGGTTTTCTTGGCAGATACTGGAGTGGTTTCCTTCTTCAGCTCATTTTACAGATGAGGAAACTGGGACAAATAGGGTTGAGTGACTTCTGCAGGGGCACGTGGCTAGAAAGTGATTGAGACTGGATTTGAACTCAGGAAGATGAGTCTTCCTGATTCCAGGCCCAGCACTCTATCTACTGTGCCACTTAGCTTCTCATAATTTGGAGCTATATCCCTCAAATAACTAAACTATGCATTCTCTTTGACCTAGTAATAGCCTCACTAGGAAAAACATTGTAGAGACCAACACTTTGAAAGATGTAAGAATCAAGTCAATGACGAAATGATATTCCAAAGGACCAATAATGAAGCACAGTGTCCTGCTACTGACAGGTGGTGGACTCAGGGTGCAGAATGGAACATACATTTTCAGGCACCCTCAACCCGGGCATTTCTTTTGCTTGACTGTGAATATTTGCTACAAGGCTTTTTCTTTTCTTTTCATTTTTTTCCCTTTTTCCAATGGGAGGGCAACAAAATAAGAGAAAGAAAATAGATTTTGGTGGCTAGGTGATGCAGTGGATAGAATGCTGGCCCCAGAGACATAACAACTAAGTTTGAATCTGGCCTCAGACCTTAGCAGCTGTGTGTCCCCTGGGCAAGTCACATAACCCCTGCTTGCCTCAGTGTCCTTATCTGTAAAATTAGGATAATAATAGCACCTGCCTCCCAGGGTTGTTGTCAGGATCAAATGAGATAATAATTGTAAAGTACTTAGTACAGTGCTGGCACAGAGTAAACATTGAATACATGCTAGCTATTTTTATCATTATTATTATTAAAATAATAATATAAAATGTTTCCAAAATTAAGCAATACTGTTATATAGTGGATCCTATCCATCCCAGCAGAGGGGAACAAGGACAGCTCCATAAATAAAAAGATCAAAGGCTTTTCTACCTCTGTTTTTACTTCTAGGCCCCCTTGGCTAGTTTCCTAATGCTAACACTAAGTGATAAAAAAGGGGAAGATTTCTCCACCATCTTCTGTCCCTGTCAACAGCCAGGACTGGGAGAGCTAAAGAGAATACCTACTTCTCAGAGATCAGGAAAGCTACCTAATTCACAAGTTAAAAGAAAGCCAAACAGATGAGTAACTCATATTGAAAGATCACCAATCAAAATGCTGTAGTCTTTTTTTTTTTTTTGCTTTTTGGAACAGGGAAAGCAGGGCAATTGGGGTTAAGTGACTTGCCCAAGGTCACATGGCTAGTAAGTGTTAAGTGTCTGAGGCCAGATTTGAATTCAGGTCCTCCTGACTCCAGGGCCCGTGCTCTATTCACTGAGCCACCTAACTGCCCCAATGCTATAGTCTTTAGCTGATTATGAGGTAATATCTACCTTAGCCTATCTACCTAGCCAGAAGCTCTTTATGTGAAATTGGTAAGTAAGTAGGATTGAAGGCAGGTTCTTGTTCTAATGGTACCATAGACCCAGGTATAGCTGTGTGGAAACCACTAGTTTCCAGTGGTACTCCTTTTCCCATCCTGTTGATTGCATTCCAAAAGACAGTTGCCCATCGTACCTTGACTACAGATAAGGCAGTTCAGACAGTCTAACATTACTCAGTTAGCTTGGCACAGGTTTAAAGTAATTGTGTTTTTTCCAATGTTCCTTGTAGTTTCCCCTGCTTCCATTCCTCAGTCCAGAGCTGGTTTATTGCCATTAACCTGCTTTGGCACTGTGGGAAAACAATGTACTTTCCTGTTTCGTTTCCAGGTTCATCCATCCTTTTGGCTTCTGGATGGATCTGCCTTCTTCATATCCTCATCAAGCCTGCTAATGCCCCCAGACTCTAACCCTAGGAATCCCTTTTCCTGGTCCTTGTTCTTAGGCCCCTCCTCACGTGATATTGTCCAGGCTTCTCCATTATTCCTTCTGGAATATCTAAATCCCTGTTTCCTCTGCCATTCTGATGCTTAAGAAATTATTTTTTTAAAGATTGCATTTTATTTTCAATTAAAAAAGACTGGTTTTTTTCTCTTCTGCTTCCCTATCTCCTACTGGAAAAGAAAAAAAGAAAAATGATACCCTTGTGAATTTATGCATAGTCAAGAGAAACAAATTCTCATATTGGTCAAGTCCCAAAAATGTATTTCTCATTGTACAATCTGAATTACTTTTGTTAGGAGGTGAGTAGCATGCTTCATCATGAATCCTATAGAATTTTGGTTGGTTATTATGTTGATCAGAGCCCTCAAGTCTTTCAAAGTTGTCTTTACAATGTTGTTGCTACGGTATAAATTATTTGTCTGGTTCTGTTCACTTTATTTTGTATCAGTTCATACAAGTCTTCTAGGATTTCTCTGAAACTGTTCTTTTCATAATTTCTTAGAGTACAATAGTATTCCATTACATTTATGTACCATGATTTGTTCAACCATGCCCCAATTAAGCAATTATTTGCCACTACAAAAAGAGTTGCTATATTTTTTTTTCTTTCTTTAATCTGTTTGGGGTATAGGCCTGGTTGTGGTATCACTGGGTCAAGGGTATGTACAATTTAATAATTTTGGGGGCACAGGTCCAAACTGATTTCCTGAATGGCTGGACCAATTTATGGCTCCACTAGAGTGGTACCCTAGCATGCCTATTTTCACACAGCTTCTCCAACATTGGTCATTTTCCTTTTTTGACACTTTTATGACTGATTCAATTGTATACTGATGCATAAAACGCTACCTCTATTAGAGTATCCCAAAGGGCATTCACACATTTGTCTTAACATCCATTTTTGGTTAGTAGGAAGAACCATGGCAGCTAGTTTCTGAATTCTCTCATCTTGACTGGGACTTATCCTATTAAATCTTTCTCATGAATGTCCCCTTTTCTGAGATTTCCATCCATGAGTCTAGAAATCTTGATCACTTGCTTGGTCATCTGGGAGACTGAAGCTTAATGTAACAAAAAAAACTTCCTAACAGTTATCTGGAAGTATAATAGTCTGCCTTCGGGAGGTGGAAGGCTCTTCTTCGTCAAATATTTTCAAGCAAAGGCTGGACCACTATTTTGGGGAGAAGTTTTAGATGGGATTCTTACACAGGCACAATTCGGACTAGACAGCCTCTGAGGTCTCTCACAAGTCTCAGATATTTGATTCTGTGCAAAAGCAGCCTGGCCTAGCTTGTTTTGTCAAATATCTATGCATCTCTCTTTTCATTCACCCATGAAATTTAATAGTGTTTATCACCCTCCTATCTCTGCAAGATAGTTGCTGTGCCTTCCATATTTGTATATTCATTCATTATTCCAGTGAAGATTAATGTTATCTCCTCACTTACGTGGAAAGTGACTATAGCTGTCTCTGCATGGCACCGAAAATATGGTGTTCATACTCTATAAATTTAGCAAGCCTTTATTGAGTACTACTATGTACAAGGCACCATGCTAGGCACAAAAGCTAAAATAACAATGGGCTCAGCCCCCAAAGAGTTTCTAGTCCCAATGGATAATAGCAAAGACATATAAATAACTAGAATATGGAAGAGAGTGTGACAAGTATAAAGAAGCGATCCAGACAGTGTTATTGAAAATTTGGGGTGGGAGAAATCACTTTGAGCTGGGGGAATCAGAGAAAACATCATGGAAAAATGAGGGTCTGAACTAAGCTTTGAAGGAAGAGGAAGATTTAAAAAATAAAATCCTTGTCAGTAGTTTTAGAAGAAAGGAAAGGAAACAAGCACTTATAAAATGCCTAGTATGGACCAGGTACCATGCTAAGTGATTTTCTTTGAACAAACGTTTTCTTATTTGTGGGATATATAACAACCCTGGGAGGTTGGTGCTGTTACCATATCCATTTTACAATTGCAGAAACTGAGGCAGACAGAAGAAAAGCGACTTACCCAGGTCACAAAGTTAGTGTCTGAAGTTGGAGTGTTTTATCCAATGTACCACCTACCTGCCATTAGATTTTCTCTCTTTCTTTCTTTCTTTTAAGAGGGGGAAGGCAAGGCAATTGGGGTTAAGTGACTTGACCAAGGTCACATGGCTAGTGTTAAGTGTCTGAGGCTAGACTTGAACTCAGGTCCTCCTGTCTCCAGGGCCTGAGCTCTATTCACTGAGCCACCTAGCTGCCCCTAGATTTTCAGTATAAATAAAAACACCAAATGATTTTAGTGAAGCTTGTGAAGCAAGTTTGTCTGTCACAAGAAACGAATATGTTCACTTTAAGTCTTAGCCCAGGACCACCCCAAGACTCTGAGTTTACCAAGACCAGGTCTGATTGGGGGGAAGGGGGGCAGGCTGACCCAGTGTCATTTTTCTCTTCTCTTTTTGTTCATTACTTTAATCCAGAGTAGATCTTCAGATCCCCAGAGGGAAGGGGGAAATCTCCCCAAATAGTTTAGGAATAACTCATGTCTATATTTTTTGAAATGTGGATAACAAGATCCCTAGCTCCCATATATCATCCCTCAAAGTAACAATATGGATAGAGGGTAGCCTTTGTTTTTACCCTATAGAAAGTGCAGAAGACTCCAAGGACATTTGTTGTTGTTCAGTCATTTCCAGCTCTCTGTGACCCCATTTGGGGTTTTCTTGGCAAAGATACTGGAGTGGTTTGCTATTTCCTTCTCCAGCTCATTTTACAGATGAGGAACTAAGGCAAATAGGGTTAAGTGATTTGCTCAGGGTCACGCAGCTGGTAAATGTCTGAGGCTGGATTTGAACTCATGAAGATGAGTTTTCCTGATTCTAAGCCCAGTGTTTTATCCACTTTTGTACCACCTTTCTTCCCCTCAAAGGGCTAGCAGGTGCTTATAAATGGATACAGATAGGCACCTAAAGCAATCATAGGAGTCTATAAACGGATACAGAAAACCCCTAGAGTTCTCATACAGCTCATAATCTCTCCTCGGAAGTAAATTGAACCGGGAGTTATCACTGGGTCAACTCCTTGACACTCCAGTGAAATCCTCTCCCACAGAGTCCTATGCCCTCCTTCTCAGTTGTTAGTGACACTGGACTTTAGATTCCTCCCTAGGGTAATACACTCTGAGACTGTTGAACAAGAAGCTTTCCTTCCCTTCGGCCCTTCACTGTCTGAATACTTGTTTTAATAGTGGGGTGTCATGAGGGTCAGGACAGTCTGTTTCTGAAATAGAATACAGGAAGAAAGCATAACTGTCTGTGACTTGGAAAAGATGTACCAGACAAAAATATGAGCTTTTAGGCTTTTATCAATGTTCCCTTCAAGCTGATATATAAGTGGGTTTAAGGACGTGGGAAACAATTTACATCCCACCTCAAGCCCTACTACACAATGCCCATGTGCGAGCCCTACCAGGCTTAACCTCATCTTCTCCCTCTTTCATCTATTAGCTTCTCCTGAAAGATATTCCTCATTCTGGTTGCAACTTGAGTTTTTCATCTTAACTTATGTACTTCCTTCTAGGTGCCATGCCTTCCAGCCAAACTTTCATCTACAATGATTATTCTGCCCTTTCTACCTTCACACTTTTTCTCATGCTGCGCCCCATCACTTCCTTCCTACTCCAAATCTCTTCCCATTGAAAGCTCTTTTCTTCCAGGTCCAACTCAGGGGCCACATCATTCATGAAATCTTCCTTGCAGTGCACTCTTTGTGACCACTAAACTGAGACGCTAGCTCTCTTTTATAACTTTGAGTTTATTTTTTAGATAAAAATCTTTAAAAATGGATATACTTTTTATTTTTTCAATTAGCAAGCATTTTTCTTTTTTTCTCATCTTTCCTGCCAATTAAACAAATAAAGCCTTGTGACAAATATGCATAGTCAATCAAAATAAATCCCTTTCATATCTCTTTGCACAATATACACTGATGTGAGCCAGGGATGGGGGCTCAAATCTCCATATGCGAGAGCTATCCCTTTTACTCATCAGGTCATATTCAATATCTCTTCCAAGCTCCTACACAAATACTACCTCTCTTACTGTTCACTACCCTAATTGTGCCCAAGTACTCACCCACCCAGTTTCTCTTTTGCCACCTTCGAACCACATGCAGTGCCATGTACCCCAACTCTTGGTCTATTTCCAGTTGCTCCTCAACACCTCCAAAGAATTGTAGTCACCAGCTCCCTTTTGTAGCCTCCCTGCAAAAGGGCAACACTCAAACCTGTCTTCATCAGCCTGCATCTTCCCAAGGCCCTGACAATTGCCTATATAATAGAGCTGTACCATTTATCTCTACACAACAGTTTTGGAGACTTATTAGATGGTTTGTCACTAGAGTCCACATTAAGTCCCAATGTTGCATTCTCTTGTATGAGCTAAATTAGACATTTACAATGACCCAAGGTGCATCTAGGTGGCACAATGGATAGAGCTCCTGACCTGTAGTCAGGAAGACCTGAATTCAGATATGACCTCAGATACTTACTAGGCTGTGTGACCCTGGGCAAGTCACTTAATCCTGTTTGCCTCAGTATCCTCATCTCTAAAATGAGCTGGAGAAGGAAATGACTCTTTACCAAGAAAACCCCAAATGAGGTCTGGATGGGTCAGACATGCCTGAAACAACTGAACAACAACAAAAATGACCCAAGTCAAAGCCCTCTACCCTGAGACGGTATGTTACAGAAATTTAAGGAGCAGTTGCTAACATCAATGCTATCCATAAGATGTAGGCAGAAAGTTCTTGCCAAGAGGCTCATCAGAATAGAAAATGTATGCACCACAGTATCTACAGATAAGATCAGCCATAGCAGCATCTGCTCAGACAGATATCACATACTCTCTGCTTATAGATTGGATGTGAGAGATGGAAGGAGGGAAGGAGATGTCATGAGGGAGAATGCCAAGATGACTTGGAGATTATAGGCCTAATGTCCTAGGAAAATGGTGGACCCATAGCTCTGGTCAAGGGGAGGGAAAGGTTTTGGGGGAAAGTTGAGGTCAGTTTTAGAGTTGTTGCTTTTCAGGAGACAGTGGAACATAGAGGCAGGGATTCAAGAGGGCATCTGGAAATAAGGGTTGCCCTTGATGGAGTGGGAAGGTTATAGCTTATAGGTTATCTGCAAAGGAATGAGAACAGAAGTCACTGATTGTGGGTCAACTTGAAGCAACTTTAGAAGTCGTGGGACTGAGGCAGCTAGGTGGTGCAGTGAATAGAGCACCGGCCCTGGAGTTCGGAGGACTTAAGTTCAAATCCAGCCTCAGACACTTAACACAAAAACTGGTCATGTGACCTTGGGCAAGTCACTTAACTCCAATTGCCCTACTTTCCCCCTCCAAAAAGAAAAAAAAAAAAGAAGCTGTGGGATGGCCCATGGAAAGTGTAGAGGGAGAAGATAAGTGGGCTAAGGATATCTATCACCTTTGAAGACACTGACATGTAAGGGATGAGATGAGAATGGAGAACCAGCAAGGGGAACCAAGAAGGAGCAATCAGAGAGGTCAGAGAAAAAGCAGAGGGATGTAGTATAACCAAGATGTACAAGATGGGCCACCTAGAAAGAAGCCCCAAACTGTCATGAGATTTCATATTGACTTAGTGTTAACTGATTTTGATGATTCAGTTGATACTAAAACCCTGACCTTGTATCATGTTCACAGGGTCAATGACAAGATATCTCGTATACTGTTATATTTGCAACAGTACTCAGAAATGAAAAACGACTCAAAGATTCTCTGCTTCCATCTCAGACCTCTGTTGTCCTCCATGCCTAGAATATATTCCCTCCTTACCTCTATCTCTTGGGATCCCAGCACCATCAAAGGTTCAGTTCAGATGTCATCTCCTACAGGAAGCCTTTCTGATCCCACCTTTCCTCCCCACTGGCCTCTCCCCCCATTATTAGTGTTAGTCCCCACCTCAAATTTTCCAGGACATATTTCTGCAACATATGGACATGATAGTATCATACAATAAGTCTACACTTACTCTGGTTCCCTTAGGATATCTAGGGATAGATATTTCTAAGAGATAACTAGCTAGAGTGAAAGGAAGACCTGTGTTCAGATTTGGACTCTAACACACACTGACTGAGTGATCCTAGATATGATAACTTCATCTCTTGGTGGCCCAGGTAACTTTCTAAGACTACAAATTGCAGAACAGTTGCTGATCTGCCCTGATAACAGGGAGCTTCCTTATTTAAGTATACAGCTCCATTGGTTCTGGATATTATCTAATATAATTCAATGAACTCATATTAAGCAGCCTAAGATCACATTAACTTTTTTGGCTGTCATGTCACATTATTGACTGAGAGTGAGCTTGTGAGCCATTAAGACCCCTGATTCTTAGATATTGCAAATAGAATGTAAACTCCTCGAGGGTAGGGATTGTTTTTCATTTTATCTTTGTATCACCAGTGCCTAGCATAGTACTAACGCATAGTAAGTTTCTAATAAATACTTATTGAAATGGATTGCTATAATAATCACAGACCTTGCACCCAACCTGTGGTAGAGCCTTCTGGGCTCATATTGGTCTGATCAGTCATAGTCAACAAACACTGTACATTGACCCCAATATCATGATGACATTTTGATCCTCTTCAGGCATGAAAGACAACAATACCACTTGCTTGCAATGTACACACAACAGTATCTTACAACGAGTCTACACCTACTCTAGTTTCATTTAAGGAATTTATGGTCAAGGATTTAATAGGGACTGAATGACATAGTGGAGAGAGGACTAAACTCATACTCAGGAATCTAGGCTCAAGTTCCTGCCTCTGCCAGATGCTGGCTGTGTGACCCTGGACAAGTCACTTAACCTCTTTAAACCCTAAGACAACTCTCTAAATTGTAGAACACTTGATGGAGGGTATTTCTTTACTCTGTCCTCCCAATACCAATGAAATCACGGGTGTGGACCTCCAAAGAAAACAGTGGACCAGAACCTTATCTGGGGTGTCACCTTAGCATTCTGTCTCCTCTGTTGTGCCATATTCAGTCCGAACAGTGTCTAAATGGGAATCTTTTTGACGGCAAACCCAATAAGAAATCGTGAAGCTTCCAACTGAATTCCAACAGGATTAGGGAACTCTTGTCTCCTGAATACGTAGCAGTCCATTCCACTTTTGGACAGCTAATTGTTAGGAAATGTGTTTTTCCCCACCCTGAGCATCAACTTTCAATCAGCCTCCTGGCAACTTCCACTCTTTGCCCTAAGTTCTATTCTCTCAGGTCACACAGCCGTACGTGACAGCCTTTCAAATAATGGAAGACAGCTATTCTTTCTGCCTGTCTTTCCTCATCCAGGCTAAAGATCCTTAATTCCTTCAATTGACCTTTATATATCATGGTCCTCGATCCTCTTACCATCCTGGTTGGGTAGGCTCTAATTCTGTCAATGCCCTTCCTAAAATGTGCCCCTCCTACCCCAGAAGAGAAGACAATTATTTCAGAAATAATCCGACCGGAGCAGAATAAAATAGGACTGTGTGTTCTGGATATTAAATTAAAAGCAAAAAGAATTATCCAGTATAATGCAGCCGAAGATGTTATTAGCTTTTTTCTGCTTCCATGTCACACTGATGACACATTGATCTTGTCATCCACTAAAGTCCCTAGACCTTTTTTACATAAATGGTTATCTAACTGTATCTTCCCCATCCTGTTCTTGTACAGTTGATTCTTTAATGAGTCTGACTATATTTATCCCTATTAAATTTATCCTATTAGATTTGACCAATTGTTCTAACCTGTCCAGATTATTTGCATTCTGACTGGGTTCTCTATTCTCTTCTATTTACTAACCCTCCAAATTTGAAAAGTATCCCATCTCTGCCTCTATCCAAGTGATTGATAAATATCTCGAATGGCATGTGGACATGGATATAAGTCTCAGGCTTTCCACTAAAGACTTCCCTCCAAATTGACCCATTAGTGACAAGTTCTGGATCTCACCTAGGTCAAATCTTTTCACCTCATTGACAAGGATTACATAAGAAATTGTCAAACAGTGAGTTGAAATCCTGGCATATTATGTCTGTTGCATTCCCTGATCTACCATTTTAGTGACCCTGTCAAAAAAAAGACATAAATTTAGGATTAGCATAACCTGTTTCTGCAGAAGCTACGTGGGCTATTCATGATTACAGTTTCAGGGACTAAATGTTCACGAACTGTCCCCTTAACAATGTGTTCTAGAATATGTTCAGAAACTGGTCTAACTTGCCAACTCATTGCTGAAGATTTTTCCCTATTTTTTTTAAGAAAAGAAAGAAAAATCAAGATAATATTTGGTGGTTTCTAGTTCTGTGGCAGTGCCTCTGCAAATCTCTACTTTTTTTCCTCGTCATTTACTATGACTATCTCAGCAATAATATTCAACAGTTATTTTGAACAACTGGAATGTGTTCTAAGCATCTCAATAATGGCAGATAGGTGTTCTGTTTCTCCTCACTCATTGTAAATTTCATCTCCCTCTTAATAATTTCTGATCTACAAATATCATTCTATTGGCAGAGAAAACAGAAACAAGGGTTGAGTAGTTCTGTCTTCTCTCCATCTGTTAACTTCATCCCATCCACTCTAGCAGTGGTACTATCCCTTCTTTATGTTTTTGCCTATAACACTAGTAAAAAGCCCCCTTTTTCCTAGCCCACAGAATTAATTGGCAACCTTAGTTAGCTCTTTGCGCTCCTATTACTTAGGACCATACCTTTTGTATTCCCCTTCCATATCTTCTCTTTACCTTCATCTTCTCTGCACGTCTTGTAAAAATATAAGTAGGTTGATAAATTTCCTATGCATTATCCACATTAGACTCTCCAGGGCGCCTTCCCCCTTGCTTCCTGTTAATTAGAATAGTTTCGTTTTGTATCATTTGAACTTTATTCTTTAGTATTTCCCATCCCTTTTGTACCAACTTTCCCTATAGAGTTTTAGATCATGAGAACTTACCTCTTCTCATGTCCTAACCACCTTATGCTATTTCTTAATTTTTCCTTACCTGAATCTGTGTGATAGAAGTACATCTCTACTGGACACCCCTCTCTCCACCTCCAGGTTAATGAAGCATACATATTCAATAATAATAATAATAATGAGTAAAAGGATATATTTCTGAGGCTTTGGAAATGTTTTTATATTACTAGTCTGTGAGCATCAGTACATTTTATTCATGCATGATTACATTTCAAGTGTATGCTCAAGAAAGCATGTGAATGACTCTATAGGCTGATTTGCAGCAGCTGGGGAAAAGCTTAACATTTTTACCAAGGAAATAGATAGCAACCAGATTGTGACCAACCGTATAATCTGCCCTAATATTTCTAAATTGAGATCAACTGACTGTATTGATTGATTTTTCCTATCTATTTTATGTCCATTCTCTATGCCCAGGTAGGTCATAGGCATTATGTTATGTAACTTGTGTCAGATGCTCTCAGGAGACACAAAGGTACAACTTGTGAGATATTTCACCACTTTGGCATCTTGCACATTCCTCACACTCCCAACTAAAATCTAAGAACATCATTATATGACTCTTCCCTTAGTATTGTCACCAACACCCCTTACAAATTCAGTTTATAAACTCAAAGAGGAAAAGTCACATTTATGGGTAAAAATGAGAAAAATAGGACTCAGAACTCATAAACTTGATAACAAACATTTACTAAGTGCTTACTATGTGCTCGGTACTGTGTTAAACACTGGGGACACAAAAAGAACCAGAAAGAAAGACAGTTTCTGGCCTCAGGATGCTTACATTCTAGTGAGGAAAAACAAGACAAAAAGAGGGGTGGGAATGAAGGATACCCAGCAGGGAGTATGTGGTAAAGTCCTTCAATTCAGAAGTGCAGCTAGTCTGAGTGCATGTGCCACAATGGAAGCCTCCAAAGAAATCCACCAATGGGAGAAGGTAGTTGGCATGGTGAAAGGATATTACAGGGAAATAAGGCTTCAGGACTACGCCCAAAGACTATAAAACTGTGCAGAACCTTTGACCCAGCAATACCACTTATAGGTCTGTATCCCAAAGAGATCACAAAAATGGGAAAGGACCCACATGTACAAAAATATTTATAGCAGCTCTTTTTGTGGTGGCCAAGAAGGGGAGGACTGCCCACCAGTTGTGGGAATTGTAGCACCTGGGTAGTGCATCTCCTACCAAAGTGAGCCTTCCTTACAGTCTAGAAACTTGACAAAATACTTCTATTTCTTCCTGAACAAGTTGCGGTGTATGAATATAATGGAATACTACTGTTTTAAAAGAAATGAGTAGGCGGACTTTAGAAAAACCTGGAAAGAATTACATGAACTGATGTTGAATGAAGTGAGCAGAACCAGGAGAACATGGTACACAGTAACAGGTACATTGTGCAATGACTAACTTTAGCTTTAACTTTAGCTCTTCTCAGCAATGCAAGGATCTAACACAATTCCAAAAGACTCATTATAGAAAATGCTATCCACATTCAGAGGAAGAACTATGGAGGTCAAAGCATACTATTTGCGCTCTCTCTCTCTCTCTCACTCTCTCTCTCTCTTTCTTTCTCTCTCTCTCTCTCTTTCTCTCTTTCTCTCTCCTTTCTTGTAATTTCTCCCATTGGTTCTAATTCATCTTTACTTGACTAATGTAAAAAGAAAAAAAAGAAAAGAAAGAAGGTCCCAGGGACTGGAAGTTCCAGAATAACTCATGGAAATTGATGCCCACCAAAGAATAACCATTCCCCAGATACCTAAATGGCTTTGGTTCTTTCCAATTAATTATACACCACAAAGAGTTTCTGGAAGGTGGTGGCTTCCAGTCCCTCAGGATGTGGCTCCTCCTGTAATTCTTCAAAGATCCCAGCAGGTGGCATCAGTACCTCTTCCCATTCTGGCTAGTTCTTTACGAGAGAAAAGTAATTTTTTTGTGGTGGGTCTTGTCTCAGTATTGCTGAAGGGACTACGGCACTGTTTCCTTATCACAGCAGGAAATCCAGTATTCTCTAAATTAAAGCTCAAATGCATTGCCTTGTATTATAGCCCCAGCCAGCTTTTGGCCTCATGGGAATTTGTCCAAGGGTCAGGTATTCATTATATTCCTTTAATCTCTAGGTAGGTCTCCATGTCTGACAACCAAGTAGGGAAAGGATGACTTTGAACCTTAATGCCCCTTCCCTACTCCCATCTAGCACCTGGGGGGTACATCTCCGACCAAAGTGAGCCCTCCTTACAGTCTAAAAATTTGACAAAACAGCTTTATTCCTGATTTTCTGTAATTCCCTTTGAGTTTGTTTTTTTTTGAGTGGGGACAACTAGGTGAGATTATTCAAATTACTGGGGATTTTTCTCACAGTATCCAGGATGGAGAAGACAGGTTGGGGGAGCTGTACCCCAGGAGGGTAGAGAGAAGAAAAAATAATCAGATCCTGCTACAATTATTAGGGTATAAAGGGCAGGTTTGGAGCAGAAGGATAACTGAAGGTTATATAGACTGGAAGCATTCATTCCTTTCTGTGCACAGTACCCCATGACACTGTCTCTTTCTATTGCTTCTAATGGCTTCAAAGGATTCTTAGGAGACACCTAAGTGCAATCATGTACAAGAAACTAAAGGAGAGCCGCAAGTCAGCTATTACCCTGAAGACAGCTTTGGCTCATGTATATCCAACATCCATTGAAATTAAAATTCTAAATGCTGAAGGCTCAGCTTACCTAAGAGATTGACTCTCTTCCTCTTTCCTCTCCCTTCCCAAGCCAGCTGGGATCAGCAGACGTCCCTTAACCAGGAGCGCTGAGGATGGATGGCCTTCTCAGGAGTTCAGGATTTCCTCAGCTGATGGCCGACAGTGGGGCTCACTAATACTAGAAATCAGCACTGTCCAAAACCTAAGTGACCTTTGGAAAATCTCAGAGGCTTGTTTCTTCATATTGGCATGTACACAGGAGAGTGGTTGATAACCAGTGACCTTTTCCCAAAGTCATTCTCAGAACTCTCATTTCCAGATCACCTGCTGGGCACAGGGAAGAAAAACCTACATCTCATCTGAGGTTAAAATGTCTCCTAACATTGCAAAATGGGATGTTACTGTACAATAAACATCTCCACTAGCAATAATCTCACTGCAATCCTCTCCTGATTTTTTTTAAATGAGAAAGAACATCCGTATTTCTTGCAAATGGTCACCACCAGCCAGCAACAAATTAGAGACAGGGACTCTATCTTTTTATGCACCAAGCAGGGTCTGGCTTATTGTAGTTGCTCAATAAAAATTACTTAAATTCTAATCTTGTATTTTCCCTTCTTTGTCTTCTTCCTTCATGTTTCCTCAATGCCTTTGACACTTGGGCTTACAGAGCTTATTGGGCAAAAGGCAGAATTGTAAGAGAAAGAAATGTAATAATGGGGATTTAGAGATTAAAGCAATTTAGCCAGGAGAGCACAAACAAAAATAATGGAAATAAAACTTGAGTTGGATTTTGATGTAATTTCTTCATGCATTTGAGAACCCTAGGAGAGGGCCTGCCCACTCAGCCCAAGTAGAACTCAACCAGCATGTAGCAGAAAATAATAGTCATGGAAGGAACAGAGAGACCTAGCAACTACTAAAACTCAATGTAGCCATTGAAAAGAGACCTGCCTTTCTGCATACTCATTTTAAGTAAATTTTAAAATATATATACTACTGTATTTCCAACCAAGCCTAGAGCATTTTACCTGGGACTTTCTATATTAGTGAAAAGAATGCTCTGCCACCAACTCTACTCCTCATGCTGGCAGGGAACAACTTCAAGTTGGCATTCTCTATATCAACTTTTTCCATCCCTTTTCCATTTCCAGTTTGTTGACATTGGGTGGCCTGAGGACATGTGCAGAGCAAAGTGCGCATGCTTTGTGTTCAGAACCGAGGCTGCTATGAAGTTGCTCTATGTGATGGGGTAAGCGCTGCTAGAAACACCTTCGATTCATTATGAATTTGACTTTTAATTAATTTTTGGTCATTTTCAAGTTAAAAAACCTTTTACTGTGGCCAAATTTTTTGCGACCCCATATGGTGTCACAATCCACAGTTTAAAAAGTTAGAGTTTTATGTCACATACTCCCCACTTGGCTGGAAATCTGATTTATATTCAGTAATATAGAACAGATTTCATCTTGAAGAAGAAACTAAGCAGGATACAGATGGGGATGGCAACTGGGATAGGGACAAGAACAGGGATTTGGATGGTTGACAAGGAGGTGTGTGGGATGAAAGGTAGGTGACAACACTCATACGTGTCTCTTTCAGAAGATCAGAATGATGCCCCAAAGGGAAAAGTGACTTGCAGAAAAGTCATGGGAATAACCAGGTATGGATTCAGCAACCAAACTCAGACCTTTTGACTCCCCAGAGCTTTATTTATTAGACCCATGCTTTCTTTATTTGTGGGGAAGGAGATGTGTATTTAGGGGAAGTGACCTTCACTCTGACAAAATTAAGGAGATAAATCTTATGGGAGAGAATGAGAAAGACTGAGGGAGAGGAAGGCAATGAGACAGGAGGAGTGAGTCACAGCAGAATTCAGGACAAGAGGCACATTAATACGGGTGGCTTCATTCCATAGGACCAATGATGAAGCCTGTTCCCCACCTCTGGCCCAAGGAGGGATGGACCTAGGGCAGCAGTTCTCAACCTGTGGGTCATGACCCCTTTGGGGGTTGCCTGAGACCATTGGAAAACACATATTTCCGATGGTCTTAGGAACCGAGACACACTCCTCTATCCGTCTCCAGGTGGGTCTGCCCACATGCAGATACGCCCACATACGAATATTAAAGGGTTGTGGCCTTAGGAAAGTTGAGAACCACTGACCTAGGGTATAGAATTAGATACAGATGCTTTAGACATAACCAATGAAGGAATTTGTTTTGCTTGACTTTGCATAGTTGTCACAAGGTTTTCCTTTTCTTTTCTTTTCTTTTCTCCCAAGGGAAGGGAAATGGTGGGAGGAAGAGAAAAGATTTTTTTAAATACAATTTTAATTAAAAAACACCTATCTTTCTATCCCAGGACATCAGTATGCAGACCAAAATAACTCTTCCCCCTTTCTTGTGGATTGATTGGAATCCCAGGTGTGAGCTTTTGCCCATAGGAGCATATGAACTGCATGTAAAGACCAGTCCTCCCAATGGGTTTAACTTTTCCCACCCAACACAGGAGAGGGAAACCTCTACTCTCTAGTCTTGTTTAGCAGCAGAACACTCAGGTCCTTAGTTGTCCACTGTGTCAGATAGAGAACATTATCTGGCACAAATATCTGGTGAGCAGGGGCCTTGCAAGGGCCTCGGTGCAGAAAGAGCTGAGAAGATGAGGGGACAGTGATGCCTTAACTTGAATGGAAATTAACAAGATGAGAACTAAGGTCTGTAACACTCCAGCCTGCAGGCAGAATCATGGGCCCTTTGGAGCAGGTAGCATGAGGTGCTCTAGCAATTGGGAAACAACAAATGGGGACAGTAGCACAGAGAGATAGGCCCCATTGCAACCCTTTATTATTGTCATTTTTCTGATGAGGCCTCCTCCACTTTGTACGAAGACGAGAGAATGGGAGTGAGGTTAAGAAGTTGACACCAGTGATCTTTGCCACCAAGGTCATTGAGAACCAGGGGTCAAGAGGTAAACTGCTATAGTCCAAGAGGCTTTGACCCAGATCAGGCAGCTTGGGTTACTTC
Organism: Pseudochirops cupreus; assembly: GCA_028627135.1. Lineage (NCBI taxonomy): Eukaryota > Metazoa > Chordata > Mammalia > Diprotodontia > Pseudocheiridae > Pseudochirops > Pseudochirops cupreus. The sequence goes on along the minus strand of CM053583.1, from coordinate 99,618,452 downwards.
TCACTAGGTGAGCTGATCTGAAACCCAGCTGTCAGCTCTGGGCAATTGGGAGGTGGGGCATGGGGGGAGTGAATGAATTTGACATAAGGATTAGGCTTGACTTCTCAGACCAGGCATCCTAGTGGCCTGCTCTCACCCAGGCTGTGAATAGAGGGAATGGAAGAAAGTTGTGTTCAATTCCTCCCCCATTGGGCTTTTCTTATTCTTCCTGACTCTCAATTTAACACCGTTATCTACTACCTAGGTTGCAGCTAAGTGAATTCATTAGGTTTTTATAAATTATAACGATGGAAGAGAAATGTGGTGTGAGAATGTGTTATCATCTGGAAAGAAACCTGGTAGTCAAACACCCAGGAGGTCTGGGTGTCTATATGGAATATTGAAAGGAAATGTGGAAGGGCACGTGGGGTAGAGTTTGAAGAAATACACGATCAACATTAACTTAGTATTGGCTGAAGAAGAAGAACGTTTTATCCCGGGTATGTGAGTAATTCAGTTTACAAGATAGGTAAAGAGTAAATTGGATTTCTCAAGTCTGTCATAAGTTAATGAAGCTATTCTTGAAAAGCCATTTGATTTCCCAGGGAGTCTCTAATCACTGAAGTCCGGGGGTGTGCTGTAAGTATTTTACAAGGGCCCTTCAGAAGAAGCCCAACATGCATGACACTTGACATACTTTTAAGTTTAATCTGCATTATTCACATTTTCTCCACCACTTTCTGAAGTCCAGACAATCAGCAAAATGATAAATCAAGACCTGCTTTATAGTGTTTGATTTGCTAATTTCCAAAATATTTATACTTCGGAATTGATACATTGCAAAGTTAACAGCTCTGGTGAGTTAGTGTGAGCTGGATCGGGCACACCCCTGCCAACATTCCCTGGTAATCAATAACATTTGGAAACAGCGAGGCCAAATGTTGGCCCAAACTGTTAATGAGATCTTACATTGCTTTAAGAGTCATAGTATTTGGACTATGGTGGTAATCCTAGGTAATTACTAGGTAGTAATCTTACTGTACTTTGAAGTGCTATATTCAGTTCTGGGCACCACATTTCAGGAAGGACATTGATAAGCTAGCAAGTGTCCAGAGAAGGACAACCAGGTCCTGAGTCCATGCCATAGGAGGACTGGTTGAAGGAACTGGGAGTGTCTGGCCTGGAGAAGAAAAGACTTAGGTAGGGTATAATCCTCCCTAAGCATTTGAAGGTCTTGTCATGTAAATACTTGTTGGGCAAGGACAAGAACCTCAGAGATTTCTTTGATGGTCAATTGATTGATCAAATGATTGTTTTTATGCCCCTTCTTTGTTTCAAGTACTCTTTGGCAATATGCTTCAGGCTACTTACAACTTTTGTGCATTTTTTTCATTGTCCTTTGCATCCATTTACAATTTGGATTCTTCAGAGTTCATAGTGTTAGATCAGTGGTTCTCAGGGACCCTTTAATACTTGTATGTGGGTATATCTGCATGTGGGCGGACCTGCCTGGAGACAGACAGAGGAGCGGTGTCTCGGTTCCTAAGGCCATGAGAAATATGTGTTTTCCGATGGTCTTAGGCGCCCCCAAAGGGGTCGCGACCCACAGGTTGAGAACCACTGTGTTGGATGATTCTTGGTCATATAGCATTGCCCAGAGAAAATAATGGTGTTTCAAATATGGGTTTTTATGTCAGGGAACAGTTTGGGATTTCTGGAAGTATTGCATACTCACCAAAATGCAATCTACCCTATATTCTCCTATTCCTCCCATTCTAGTTTATTGCCCAAAAATGTTCTTGGTCCAAGATATGTGCAATGATGGACTAGCTCAGTGCTAGTCAGCTGCATGCATAATTTAGACTATCTATTCTTTATTAACTTGGAGGCTTCCAGTGTGGAATTCTAGGATGATTTCACAAATGGTCATGGAAACTTTTGGGAAGCCCTATAGTATTCTGCAGCTTCGTGCAATTGGTATAATATCACGTTACACATTACATGTCACATATTACAGTATAATATTACATGATATTGTAAAACATAGTCCTAGGTGAGGTCCAGGGGGGAGGTTATTATACATAGAGGGCTTCTTGGAAGAGATTCCCTTTGTGATAAGCATTTAAAACTGGACAGGCATTTACAGGGAAAGAGAAAGGAGGGCATTCCAGGCATCATGCACAGCTTGATCAAAGTCGCCAGGTAGGAAAGTACAGAGTGTAGTGGAGGTGGTGGAGCAGAGAGTAGCATTCCATAGGTTTGGCATGGAAGGAAGTGATATGATATAAGATGAAAAAGCAGGGTATCCCAAGATTGTGAAAGGTCTTGAGTACAAGGCAAAACCGTTTGAATTCTATTCAGGAGGCAATAGGAAACCGTGGAAGATTCTTTTTAGCAGTCAGTCAGCCAACCAGCATTTATTAAACACATACTGTGGGCCCCACTTTGTGCTAAACTCTGGGAGAAAGACAAAAGACAGTCTCTGCCCTCAGGAAGCTTACAGTTTAAGGGAGGAGACATTTGGTAAACAGCTCTATACAAACAAGATATATACAAATTTACTTGGCAATAATCACTGTGGAAAGACACTTGCATTAAAGGGATTGGGAAAGGCTTCTTGCAAAAAGTGGGCATTTAGCTGAAACCTACAGGAAATCAGGGAAATTTGGAGGGAGAGATGAGATGGGAGAGAATTCCAGGCATGGGGGACAGCCAGTGAAAATGGCCAGAATAAGGAAATGAAGTATCTTGTTTGGAACAGAATGGAGGCCAGTGTCAGTAGATCCCAGAGTACATGGGAGTAAGTAATTATAAGAAGGCTGGCAAGGTTGGAGCCAGACAGAGGATTTTATATTTGATCCTGGAGATGCTAGGGAGCCAACCGCTGGAATCTATTGAATAGTGGAAAGACATGGTCAAACTTGTGTTTGTCATTGTTGAGTTGTATTAGACTCTTTGTGACCCCATTTGAGGTTTTCTTGGCAAAGATACTGGAGTGGTGTGCTATTTCCTTCTCCAGCTCATTTTACAGATGAGGAAACTGAGGCAGTTAAGTGACTTGCTCAGGGCCACACAGCTAATTGTCTGAGGTTGGATTTGAACTCAGGTCTTCCTAACTCCAGGCTCAGTGCTCTATCCATTGCACCATCTAGCCACCTCAAGAGCTGTTAGGCCTTTGACAAATCAATGAGTATGGAATGAGCTTCCAAATGCTACACAGACATAAAATTATCTTCTTTTAGACTTCTCACCTGAAGTCAGTTAAAAATAAGAATGCAAAGCTGACTGAAAGAAACACTGGACTGTATTCAAATTGCCCAACGGAGAAATAAGTGGTTAAGTGTCTGGTTACAGAAAGTGAAAGCAAGCCAGGAGATGGAAGAAATTTTATCTAGGCTGGGATTTTTGCAACCTCTTATCTTCAACAGGTGGTCGCTAATAATATCTTTGCTCGTGTGAGCACTCAAAGTATAGGTTCTGAAAATCTATATTGAAAATTCAATGTTTCAGGGAGCTACCCCTGAATCTACAAAAGAGTTTTTGTCATTAGCCAGCCAGCTAAGAGCACCTATTTAGTGCCTATGTTGTATAGGAGCCTGGAAGAAAAGATACAGTGAGAACCTTTAAAACAGAAATTACCTCTTCCCTTGGGGAACTTACACTGTAACGGAGAGAAAGGACAGAGAGAAATGAAAACCCATGAATTCATAAACCAACAAATGGGTTCAAAACATGCCCACGCTCTAGGTATGCCTGATTACTCAGTGAATGCATTAGCAATTGGGCACAGCCAAGGAAGACTTAGAGGAGGAGGTGAGTCACTATTATCTATATTTGATACAATCAGATCAACATTTTATTTTTTTTTAATCTGGGCAAATGTTCTTTTTTTTCATTTTTGAATAATATTTTATTTTCCCCCAATCATATGTAAAGACAATTTTTATGTTGGGGTTTGTTTTTTTATCGGAGAGGGGAAGGCAAGGCAGTTGGGGTTAAGTGACTTGCCCAAGGTCACACAGCTAGTGACTATGTCAAGTGTTTGAGGCCAGATTTGAACTCAGGTCCTCCTGGCTCCAGGGCTGGTGCTCTCTTCACTGTACCGCCTATCTGCCCCAGTAAAGACAATTTTTAACATTCATTTAAAAAATTCTGAATTCCAAATTCTCTCCCTCCCTCTTCTTGAGATGGTGAACAGTTTGAGATATGTTATACGTGTGTGGTCATGTAGAACATTTCCATATTAGTCACGTTGTGAGACGATACAAAAACAAAAACAAAAAAGAAGAAAGAAACGCGCACACACACACACACAAAGAAAATGAAAAACAGTGTGCTTCGATCTGCATTCAGACTCTGTCAGTTCTTTCTCTGCATACGAATAGCATTTTTCATCTTGAGTCCTTTGGAATTGTCTTAGATAAGCAAATGTTCATATTACAAATACTGTTTGACAAAGTGAAGAAAAGAAAAAGTAATGTTTTGGAACTGAAACCCAATATATGTTCATTCATTCATTCATTCAAAATGCCCTAATCAGGAATCTGCCCTGTGCAGGCTCTGTGCTAGACTGATAGATAAAGTCATATAAAATCCTAACCCTGCCCTCCTACAGCTTACACTCTGGTAGGGCACTTGTTAGTAAGTTTCAGTACCATCTTAGTGAGGAAAGAAGATTGAAACTCACAATTAAAATGAGATTTAGCAACCATTTGAAATAAAAAAAAAATCTCAATCTGCTCACTTTCCCTAACTGTAGTTAAAAAAACAGACCAACCGACTGACCAACCTACCTATCAGTTCACAAGAGTAGAGTGTAGTGGTTAGTTAGCAAGGCACTCTCAAGACCAGGGAAACCTAGGTTCAAATCCTGCCTCTGATTGGCTATGTGATTACACACAGGTTGTTTCATCTTATAGTCCTCTTGGCAACCCTCTAAGTTGGGGATTCTTAATATTTTTTGTGTCATGGACCCCTTTAGCAGTCTGGTTGTCTAAGGGAGACCTGTCAAACGCCCAGTTAACAACACTCCCAGGGTGCTGCTTGAACCAAATTACATATGTGATTGGGGAAGATTGAACAAACTAGAAATACAATAAAACACAGATGAATATCACGGCCAGAGATCCTTATTATGAATTAGTGGCCCCTATTTCCTTTTGATTTGGACACCAATGGTATACAATGGACTCATTAGTCTGTGAGTTTCTTGAGGATAAGAACTGGGGAGGGGTGTGTGTGTGTGTGTGTGTGTGTGTGTGTGTGTGTGTGTGTGTGTAGAGGGATGTTGGTCTTTTTTTTGTGTGTATCCTCAGTATTTTAAGCACAATGCCCAGTACATATTAGGTGCTTAATAAATGCCTGTTGACTTGCTGGCCTCAGAATAATGTTTTTTAAAAATATATAATATAAAATATATAGGATTACTAAGGAAATCAATTATATTGAAATGAAGTTATCAAAATATTTTTAAAGAAGTTCATAGACCTCAGGTTAAAAATCTCTGCTTCAAATCAATCAATATTTTTTTTAATTAAAAAAAAAAACCTCTGCTTCTAGTCTCAGACTACGAGTTCCAGAGAATATAATGGCCTGCGTTGGTAGACTGAGTTTCCTCTTATGACTCCCCCATCCCAATGAAATCACAAATCTAGCTCTTAGTCTATCCATTCCTAAATACCTTTACCAGTCCAGAAAATTCCTTCCTATTTTTATTCACAGCCATCCCTGTATTCTTTTGCCTTAGAATCATGAGTCTTTTTTAAATGGTAACATGGTATGATGAGCATTTCAAAAAACATTGATTTCAGCAATCTGGCACCATAATTCAGACGCTGTAAAAGAATCCTTATAAAGAAGTGCAATAAGAATTCAGCAGTTGGCTCTATTTTTTATGTAGAGGTGAAGAAAGTGCCAGTCTTAACAATTAAAGGCTAGTCCGTTTGCTACTCTGGGATCCCTCTAGAGCAGCAAAAACGTAAGATCTGTACCAAAAGTATCATGAATATTTCTATGTCATATTCATGAGATAGAGGGTTTCTGTTAAGAAAGCTCATTAGTGATGTCTTGAAACCAGTAGCGCTTTCCAGGCCAGGAAGAGATACCTCCAAAAGCAGGCATATCAGCTTTGTGATATTATTATTATAGGTAGGGTATTCAGCTTTTTAATATTTTTGAACCAGAAACATTCTATACTGCATTGAATCTGTGATCTGTCTCATCAAGGTGGATATTCCTTCCAGTGATGCAAATCACAACCCATCCATGCACACTGATACTGTGTCTAGGGTGCTCCCCAAAATTCACCATGGTGGGGGGAGAAGGCATTTTTTCTTCTGTTGCTCTGTTGACTTTGCCATGGGAGTATATGGTCTATACATTAGTTAGACTCTCTTGTCATGGGAACAGCCCATCATCCTTTTTGTCCCTCATACATTTCTTGACTATGTCCTTTTATGAGAAAGGAAGAAAATAAAGTGCAATATTTCACTACAAAGGAATATGATACTTAACTGATAGCTCTAAGACAGTCTGTGATTTTTTTGTTATTTAGTATTATCTCACAAAAGGCATTCTTTGGGGAAGGTACCGATTAAAGGTCTCCAAAGCAATACCATCACCCTCCCCCAGTTTTCTTTCTATGTAAAAAATGACTAACTTCTCCAAAAAATCTCACAATAAAAAAATGAAATTTAACTTTAGAAAATATAATAAAAATGAGGCAGTGATGAAGAGGAACAGAAATGATATTTCTAGCCATTAAAAGTTTGTCTTCTCCAGTACACAAGGATGTGTCCAGATGACAGGTGCTGGAGAAATGTAAGATTAGCACCTGAAGTATAATGAGCTCTCCCAACTTAAAAAGAGCTGGAAGACCGACATACTTATGTAATACAGGTTTTGATCTTGACACTGAGCTGAAATTGGCTTTTTACTCACTCTTATTTTTCTTCCTGACTTCCAAGGGGAGCGGCTGAGTTTGAATGAAGGGGCAGGTGGAGTTGATTTACAGGGCACAAAATGAGAATACCGTCTCCTACTCCCTGGTGGTTATTACTGTACGAAAGAAACCTCCAAACCAATGGCCTCCTTAATGTTCTCCCCGATTTTAGAGGCTGTGGGGACATTTGAAGAGTTAAAATGTTTAAGGCAATTAGGTTAATTCCCAGATGGCTTAAAAAGTTTTATGTGGAAAAGTTTCTGAAAAGTGTTCATTAGCAACCCTCAGAAAAGGAGAGAAATCTTGGGGGGGGAGGTTGCTTTATGGTCCAATTCAACCTTGGTGGCCCACATTTCCCAGCAGAAAGAAAAAAGGCAGGCCTTTCCCTGCCCCCCCCCACCTCCACTTTCATCATTTTATTCCTTTTCATCATCTGGGATTATAGGCTTACAGATTTAGAACTAGACAGGGACTTTAGAGCACAGAAACACCCTCAATTTTACCCGTGAAGAAACAGCCCCAAAAGGCTAAATTACTTTTGCAGGATAACCCAAGTAATCAGTGGCAGAGTCAGAATTTGAACCCAGGCTGTCTTATTCAAAATCCGGCATTCTTTCCACTAGCCACACACTTTATCTTTTCCTGATCTACAAATTTGTAAAAGTTGAATTGCTTCGTTTTTCAGAGGCTTATTGAATGGAATTGAGTTCCACACTGGCAAGGTGGTAGGGAATGAATGATTAACTTGGGTTCTGAGTTATGTTCAGGGGCAGTTTGTCTTTCTTGACTGGCTGTTTCATGGCTCGGTGGGTTTCATCACAAAGAAAACATGGACAGCGAGGAGGTGGGGGTCGGGTGGGGAAGCAGGGAAGGTATGGAGAAGAAGAGGAGGAGGGCAGTGGCTGGCTCTTGGCTAGGTTGGTTGTTGCATTAGCAGCAGCATAAGGAAAGAATAGAGAAGCATCTCTCTCTGGGGTTGAAGTCACAGCAGTCTGGATCACTAGGGTACCCAGGACCCCACTGGGAAGACAAGCATGGAGATCAGCCCTGAGGGTAGGCTGCCCAAGTTAATGTGACAGAGGATGGTAATTTCCTTTGATGACTGAGGAGCTGAGGTTCTGTCACTGATTCAGCCAAATGGCTTGAAGAAAGCAACCGGATCCAGTGAGTCTTGGTTTTCTAATCCAGTTAGGAGAGAGTTCCTTAATCTGCCTATTCTCCAGGACTGTTATGAGCTGGCCATGGGGTCAGACTCGGCCCCACCCCCTCCTTTTACAAATGGGGAAACTGAGGGGCAGGGAGGTTAAGTGACTAGGTGGCATTGTGGATAAGAGCACTGGGCCTGGAGTCAGAAAGACCCGAGTTCTAATCTGGCCTCACTAAACCAGCTCTTCAACCTTGAGTTTCCTCATCTGTAAAATGGGGATAATAATAGCACCTACCTCTTAGGATTGATGGGAGGATCAGATTAGATATTTGTAAAGTGTTTCGCACATAGTAAGGGATTTATCAGTTTAATCATTTTCGACTCTTCGTGACCCCATTTGGGGTTTTCTTGGCAAAGCTACTGGAGTGGTTTGCCATTTCTTTCTCCAGTTCATTTGACAGATGAGGAAACTGAGGCAAGCAGGGTTAAGTGACTTGCCCAGGGTCACACAGCTAGTAAGTGTCTAAGGACAGATTTGAACTCAGGAGGATGAATTCTGACTCCAAGGCTGGTGCTCTATCCATTGCACTGGCCCAGTAAGTGCTATGTAAAATGCTATTATTATAGTACAAATACTGGGATCTGAACCCAGGTCCTCAGACTAAAGCCAGCATGTTTGCCCCTGTGTCAAAGTATAAATAAGCTAGAGAATTTGTCAGGTAAAGTCTGTTCACCTACCCAGTAACATCCCCATAGGTGTCCCTGGGACCACAGGTGTGGGTTTGAGGTTTGGTGGATGGGAGAAGGGCAGAGGAAGGCTAGGGGGGTGAAACCTCTCCCAGATGCCTAAAGAGAACGTCCCAGGCCAGAGGTGCCCCCAGGGCAGGGAGGGCCAGAGCTGTTAGTCTGCTGCTATTCATGAGTCACTGGAGTAACTGGCTGTCTTCTTCCCATCACGGAGAACTAATTGCTAAGAAAAGAGAGAAAGCCAAGTCAGAGCAGCAGCAGAAATGACTTTTGGAGGACCTCCTGCAGCGCTTGCTCCAGGATTGTTTTCAAGATTTATCTCAGCTCAAAATTAACGAGAAGAGGGAGGAGGAGGAGGGATCGCCTAAAGTAGCTGCATCATGTTTCAACAAATTAAGTTCAGCGTCCACACAATCCGGGGATACACTGGGTGCATATTAACCAGGCGCTTTTTACCGCAGTGGCTTCTTGGAGAGTTTATGTTTTGCCTTGGAAAATGTTTCTACCTCAGGTGTCCTTGGACCCCCTTTTCAGGGACAAAAGTTATGTGGAGACAAGTTGCCTGGGCCAATTTTGCCACCTGTTGGAGGAGGTGTTCCAATGATTCTGGGGATGGCATTCTGGGCTGATGTTTTGAGGGGGGATGATGTTAGGTCAGGTTACCCAGGGCCCCTCTGGGCTCTTTTCTTCTCTAACTAGTTGGTGAGCTTGTCTAGGTCTGTGGTATCAAATCTTGCCCTTATCCTTCATCATCTCTTGCTTTGTTCTGTAAAGTAGGGAAGATACTAGAAAGTAGACCCTAAGTCCCACCCCCACATACCACATGTGCTCGAGAAGGAGATCCAAGGCAAGTGTTCTGGCACCCCCAACTCCCAGCCTCCCCTCATGCCCTCCACTCACTCTCTGCTCTCACCCAAAATACAAATGAGAAAATATTTGTAATGCATTTAGCCCAGTCCGTGGCACATAGTAGTGCTTAATAAATAAATGGCTGTTCCTTTTCTCCCCTTCTCCTTTCCCCCTTACCCCCAAAACGCACTTTGACGAAACCACATTCTCCTTGCACACTCCAGCATGACCAATCAGGCCAACTCTCACACGTTCCTGGGCCCATATGCCCCCAGCTCTCTGTCTCCACCTTCCAGCCTCCCCGTTAGAACTGGAGATGACTTCATTCTTTGGATTTGCATCCCAATGATCTTGGGGAAGTAGCTTTACTTTTCCAGACCTCAGACCTCATCTGTAAAATGAAAGTTGGACTAGATAATCTTTCAGAGCTAACCCTGTGATCTCATGATTGATCCTAATGCCGAGGAACTGGAATCATTCATTCCCTTTTCCAGACACTTTTGCAAAGGCAAGAAGTGAACAAAGGGGTTTACCACATAGATAGTAACACGTGCATCTGTCTCCTTCTTCCAGCTGCCCAATCTCCTGACAGGTGTGATTTGTTGTGGGGAAAGTTACCCTTTGAATTCAGTGTACGTAGAATCAAAATCACAGAAATGGCAGAGATGGAAGGAACCTCTGTGATTATTTAGCATACTTTCCTTCACTTCTCTTATTTTACAGATGAGGTCTAAATGGTTGAAGTGACCTGACCATAGCTTGTTAATGACAGGGCCAGGTCTCCAGCTCAGGCCTTTGGATTCTCATGTCATGCTTTCCTATTCTACACCATTGGAGGTATATGAAGTCAACGTTCTGGTGAGAGGAACTTTAAAGCCTGGCTCCTGGTAGCAGAGTGCATTTTCTTCAAATCCTGGGCTCCTGAGGACCCACAGATGACTGCCATACTGCTGTAAATTTCCTGTGAGTTGGCACAGCCCTAGGGGTTCTCAGTTTCACAACAAGAATCTGGGAGAAAAGAGCAGCAGTGCATGAGACACATCCATCTTGCAGCTAGAAACTTATCAGAAGAATGGGACAACTCATCCATCATGCTCTAAGGGCTTGTTGTGAGCAACCTGACCAAAAAAAAATTTACTCCACATTAGAGATAGGCATGACACGGCTCCATTTAGCTCCATGATTAACATGTGGTAAACTCCTGCAGAAGGGGAAGAGGCGAATGAACAATGAATGATTCATCAGAGGGGAAGGGATGCTGCTCTGCTTTTTCTTATCTGCTACTTGGTTGTGCCAATCTTCAAGGTTTCTCTCTGTCAGTCTGTCTCTCTGTGTCCTTGTCTGTCTCTTTGTCTCTATCTTGCTAGCTGTCTTTGTATCTGTCTCTGTTTTTCTTTCTTTTTCTGTCTCTCTGCCACCATATCTCTTGACTGTCTGTCTGTCTGTCTCTATCTTGCTGGCTGTCTTTGTATGTGTCTTTCTCTATCTCTGTTTTTTCTTTCTCTGTCTCTTTCTGCCTCTGTCTCTCTGCCACCGTATCTCTTGACTGTCTGTCTGTCTCTATCTTGCTGGCTGTCTTTGTATCTGTCTCTCTCTGTCTCTGTTTTTCTTTCTGCCTCTGTCTCTCTGTCACTGTATCTCTCTCTTCTTCCTTCTCCTTCCAGCAATCATGGTCAGCCCTAGCCAAAGTTTGCAGTGAAAGTTTGCCTAGAGCACCCTTTCATTCTCAACTCTCTCTCTCCCTCTGCCCTCCAAGAGCACCATCCCTCCTAGCCCAGCCATCATGCTTCTGGTTCTCTGGTTTCCTCAAGACCCTTTCCCTGTCAGGTCACTGCTATACCTTGCAGGCTCTTAAAGAGAGCCCTACATTTGTGTACAATTGTGTCTATGAGCAAAGCAACTAACACAACTTGCAGTGACCTTGCCTGGTTCCCCTTTCTGATGCTTATATTCATCTCTCTGTCTCTGTCTCTCCTTTAGATTTTTCTGACAGACTGCTCAGCTCACGCTCAGTCACCCTCATGCAGCTTTGATCCCTCATTTCAGTCTCCCTGACACTTTGGGGCTCTGACTTACTTCTTTGAACCAGGTTCTTGGGCAGCTTCAGGCACCACCATTCCTCCCCAGTTCTCACTTCCCTGGGGCTCAGAGCCTTGGTTTGTCTCTGCAAACCCCGGTTTCCCTGTTGATTTGACTGTGATTAGGTCCTGAATCATGGCCTCCTGTGTCCAGACTACAATGCAACTGACTCATTGTCATCAAGCATTTTATTCTCTTTGACACCCAGAGCACCTTCCTTCTTTGCTAGTTTAATTATGTCACTTCCTTTCTCAAAGCCCCATCATGACTCACAGTTGCCTTGCCTATCAAATTGAGGCATTACATAAGAAGCCTCCATCAGTGGTCATTCTTCTTACATGTCCTTTACTTAATTGTCTTTTCTTATCTCCCAGCACACCTAGTCTTTTGGTTTTTTCTTTTCCAACTGACCCTTTCATACTTTTCCCCCGTAGTTCCCTGTGCAGACATTACAATCCATCCAAACTGGCCTGTACATTCTTCTACAAACTCAACTTCTGTCCCCCATCACTGTGCCTTTGTATGGGTTGTCTCCATGCCTGGGAATGTCAGTTTCACATCTTAGCCTTTGGCTTCACATGTCACGTCCTACAAGAGACCCTTCCAGATCCCCCCGGTTATTGGTGCTTTTACTCCTCAGACTCTTGTGATTTATATTTATCTGTTTATAAGTTGTATCCCAACAGTAGAATATAAACTCCCTGGGGACACTGTTTTCCCTTTTCCTCTTATCATTAGCACCTTGTACATACTAGGTGCTTGATAAATACTGGTTAGATTAGATTGGATTCTACTTCAGCCAAGAAAGCCTGTTTTCTGTTCCCCTCAACAGTTATCACAAAAGCCATGTTCATCTGATGGAATAACTTTTCATCTTTTTTTTCTTCAGTCAAAGCTTGTGTCTTCTCTCTGATGGGCTAAGAATACAATGTTGGAGAGTGATATTTCAAATCTTGCCCAATGAGGGGATCTTGGCCAGTCTGGGGTACGTTGTATGAGGAGATGGAAGAATAACCTTATCTCAAGACTTGTAGCTCTGATAGGGAGAAACAGAAGAAAACTGACTGTGCACAAGTATTGATTCAGATACCAAAGAGAAAGCAGATACATACATGCATTTATACACATATATACATATTATGTATATATGTATTATGGATATATTTTCTCTCTCTCTACATATATATGTAGAGAGAGACAGAAAGACAGAGAGAGAGATGGTATAGTGGATAGAGTGATAGACTTGGAGTCAGAAAGACCTGAGTTCAAATAGGTTTCAGATACTGTGTGACCCTGAGCAAGTCACTTAACCTCTTTGCCTCCATTTCCTCTTCTGTAAAATGGGGATAGTAACAGCACCCACTTTCCAGGGTTGATGTGAAGATCAAATGAGATCATAATTGTAAAGTGCTTTGCAACATGTAATGCTTTATATAAGTGTAAGCTATCATTATTATTGTCTGATAGAAATAAAGAAAAACAGTGGATATTGCCCAGCAAAAATAATCAGGAACATGGATTCTCTAGTACCCAGTACAGGGCATGTTGCAAGGCAGGCACTGAAATGGTCCTGGGTTTCTCCTAGATTATAAATCAGGACTAGAATGTGACAAAGTCAGGGCATATGTACCTTGTTGAAAACAAGTGGATTATACAAAATGAGTGGTAGGGTAGCATTTCAAGAAATTCTATGGCATCACAAAAATCCATGATTCTGAGGGGGGAGGCATTATTTGGGAATGGATCAGGGGAGGGAGAAAAGAATAGTGTTAGAGTGGAGATTATATCACAAATCACTCAGCCAGAAGCTCCTGAGCTCAGATCCAAAACTGGGCAGAAAAGAACAATGTTGTTCTGATGGAAGATTTCAACCATCCAGACAAGTTACTGGAAGACTCTCTGACTCTCTCTCTCCCTCTCTCTCTCTGTCTTTCTCCAAATTGCAGCATATTAGATGAATTCTTCACTTGTCCTGTAAATAATGTCCTGGTTTAAAAGGTAAAAGAAGGTGGACAACTCCCCTGAACCTCATTCTAACTGATATGAAGTAATTACTTACCCCGGAATGGCATGAACCTTGGGAAGAAGTGTTTGTGATAGTGTTTTGTTTTGTTTTGTTTTTTTAAAATTAGTTCATTGTATTTATTTCTTTAAAATGTGTTCCCTTTGGAAGGTAAATTAAACTTTGACAGAGGCTACAGAAAAACATACTATCCTACAGACAATGTACAATACTAATCATTGTCTGGATTTAGGAGCTAAATGCTTCCCTCCCTTACCCTCCCACAAAACATAGTCCTCTCCATGCCCACAGGTTTATTTTATTAGCACTTCCTGCTGCGCCTCTTAAAATCACCCCCTTTGTTAGATTAGTGCCTCCCAGCAATGTGGGATAGACTTTGTTAGCTAAGTTAAGTTATATAGACAAAGAAAGAAAAGCTAGACCTAGTCTGACTTTATTTTTGATTTTGAAAATAGATGTCAAGGATCGGCAAGGTTGTTGTTTTTGGGGGAGGGAGGACTGCTGGGGGAGGACTAGATTTAGAATCAAAGGACTTGGGTTTGAATCTTGACTGCTACTTATTATGTGTATATTCTTGGTCAAGACATTTCACTTGGCATCATGGTATAGTAATTAGGACCCTGGACCAGGAGTCAACAAGGTTTTAATTTGTGATACCAAGGTCTCTCATTCCTGTTTGGGGCAGATTGAAGATGATAGTGGATGATAGAATGAAGGAAGAACTACTTGAATTTTATTTTGCTCCTGTTTTTTCTACCAAGGAAAAGGATCTTCAGACTGGAGAGGGAGGAACACAAATTATTAACAGGAAAAGAAAACCTATTCTAAGTGAAGAGATGGTAAAAAGAACATTAAGTCATCATCAGTAAATTCAAGTCACCAGACTCAGATGAATTAAATCTCAGTGTACTAACCAAAATGGCTAAAGCGAATGTTGGATTGCTATGTAAAGGCATTTAATTCTTTTTTCTAGTGTTGTACTAGTCAGATAAGGAGCCATAATTTCAGACAAGGGGGAACCATCCTAGTCTGTGAATTGGCAACCTTATCAACAGCAATCCTCCTCCCTCACCTTCCAATCAGTCCAATGGAGGCCAGCTTTCCAATTGCCTCAAAAAAATGAACACAACTGAGATAAAGAAAGAAATGGAAAATGAATGAATAAATGAAAACCATCTATCAAGCCCTCATTATGCTCCAAGCACTGTGACAAGCATTGAGGATACAAAAATAAAAAATGAAGACAGTCTCTGCCCTCAAGGAGCTTACATTCTAAGAAAGGAATAAATACCCTATGGAGGAGGGCCAAAGACAGGTTTTTGGTTTGGAAAAATACAGGAATGGTGAGTAGGACTTACAGGAGCAGATGGATATACATTTTTCAAGAATGGTGGCACTAATGAGATGGTATTATTATTTTGACTGGTTCCAGAGCTAGAAAACTGGGAATCTAAGAATATACACTTTGTATAAAGAAGATGGTTGGGAAGCAAAGTGAAGTATGACTGGAGCAAAAGCCATTAATAGTAGAGACACTATTCAGGACCTGGAGCCCCCAGGATGGGAGTTCTAGAGGTGAAAAAAACTTATTTAAAGAGTTCTGCCATATTGCTACCCCAGGTGACCCCTGGGAAGAGACTTTGTAGTTGGCAGGTTCTTTAGGATCAACACTGACTCACACATAATTGGGGAACAGATTTCTCAACACGGAGGGCATAGAGGTTCCTGAGTCACCTAATTTTGCAAGAGTTTCTGCAGAGGATCTCTCCCAAGGTTTGTTCAGCAACAGCTTGCCCCATGAATGCATAAACAAAGTGTTCAGGGAAGACTAGAAGTGATGTTGTTCTGTGATCTGAAAAAATTCTAGTTTTCTGGGCATTGTTAAGATATAGAAGGATCATTACTGATAAGATGCTTCTACTCTAGGAATAATCACTCCTCCTGCCTGCCCTGTTCCCCTCTCCCTGGCCCTTCCTCCCAAGCCTGCCTCTTTTCTAGAAGTCTCCACTTGTGGAAACTTCCATACTTCATGATTGACTGTGTGGTGGTAGTGGTGGTAAGGTAAAAGACATCTTATGGACACTGTCATTCTGTCCATAACATCATATATGGAGAAGCTTATAAGAGTCCCTGAATGAGCCTTCATCCTTCCATCTAAGCCCCATGGTACTCGCCATCTTATAGTTACCCTCAAAAAATGTTAGACCAATGCCTCTTGTATCAAACTGTCCAGTGGCAGGGAGGTTGAAGAACCTAAGCATCCTGGGAAATATGGAATTCAGGGTTTCATGTATAATTGGTTTATTTAATCTTGTCAATATATTTGAAAATTTCTGTGTTTGTTGATGTTACTAAGTTTATAATGACTACGAGTTTTTAAAAAGTAAAGTCTGAAGTATGAGTCACAACCTGTCTGTTAATATTTTACCTTACAATCTAAAGTTACCGGCCAATCAGACCAGGCACTCCTATTTGTTACAGAAAATGGGCCTATGAACACGTAGCAATTTTTTTTCAAAGACAGTAGAACAAATATTCATGTCCTTTGTTTAAAAACAATAAACCTTTCCTTCTCTTCTTTTTTTCCAATTAGTTGATTGATGGATAAGTTGGGTGGATAAGGGGGGAGCGGAGAGAGGCGGAGAGAGAGGGAGAGAGAGACAGAGAGAGACAGAGAGACATAGAGAGAGAGACAGAGACAGAGAGACAGACAGAGACAGACAGAGAGAGAAGTAGGAAGAACTAGAAAATGAAGACAGAAGTAGAGATAGGAAAGAGACAAATGTAACAGGGTGAGCAAAAAAGTGTGCTCTATATTAGGTATTTACATACTTGGGCATTAATAAATAAAGCTTGGGGGTCCTTTGAGCACAGTCTTTCAGCTCATTAATTGGAATGACTCTGTAGGAGACAAAAACTCTAGGCCCACTCCAGAGAAGATGAAGTTAAAGGCTCTCAGCACCCCCACCCTAAGCCCATAATGTTAGTGGTCTATCAACCAGACAGGTGTTATTCAGCACCTGTTGTGAGCAGGCAAGCAAAAAGAAACCTTAAAGGCGGCAGGAGACCAACTCTTGCGAGGGCGGGGTGTCTGAACCCCCAGGGAAGGTGAGAGGAGGGAGAAGTGGGGAGAGAGGGGAGGAAAGGAGAGAGTGAATAAGGCAGGTTTGTTCTGTTAATCCTAACTGCATCCATCATCGTCCAACACCTTCAGGCAATGCTTTGATTACAATGAAGGGACAACTTTTTTCTTAACTTATTTTGACCTTGGAGAAATTACATTAATTATTTATAATTTCTACTTTAATAGTTGGGCTAAAGTCTGTTAGATTATCTGTCCTAATAGAGGGGAATGGTAATAGGAATCTTTGAAAACAGGAGTTCCAAAAGGAGACCAGGCACTGGTGTGGGCACAGAGAGGGAGTAAATGGGAACATAGAAACCTTACTGGGCAGAGCTGGAAACAGTGATGAGGATCCCAAGAAAAGTTGCTCTAGATTGCCCCAGACCAGAGTCATAAAGAGCAATTCTTGCAGCATAAACCATTGGGAGGGAGAGGAGAGAGGCAGCCCTAGAAGGTCCCTCTTTGGGGGGAAGGGTGAACACTATCCATCAGAGGAAGACAGACTCCAGGACACCAAGAGACTAATGCTGAGAAGCCCCCCACCTCCATAGGCCATTTGGCAGTTTCTTATTTAAACTGATTATTCTTTATTACCAGGTGCCAAGGTCAATTGATTCTTCACACACTACATTCAAGAAGTCTGATTGCTGGGGGTTAAGGGGAAGGGTGAAGAGGAGGAGTGGAGTTTTATAACAAGCAGATAGATACTTTGGGGAAGGAGTCCGGAAGAAACTTGAAGCCAGACTGTCCCTTCCAACACCCAAAGATCACCCTCAAAACATATCCTTTTGGAGCTGGAAGGGTCCTTAGGGATCACCTAGTTTAACTCTTTTATTTTGCAATGGTGGGAACTCAGGTCCCAGAGAAGGGAGTGACATTTCCAGTCCACATTCAGCTCTTACTGGACCTGAGGGTATGCAAAGGCAGAATCCAATAGAACCCACCTTCATAGACTCTGAGAACTGTTAGTTAGAACTAGAAGAGACCAGGGACTTTGGTTTGTCCACTTCTCTTATTTTGGAGAAGGACAAATACCTTGCATTCATCTCAGATCAGGGTGTAGATCTCTGTTCTCTGACTCCTAGAGCAGTCCTCAGAAAACCAAGTTTTAAAAATTTGACCTCCCTTGGTACTCCAGGCCCTCTGAGAGCATCAGTGCTTTGTCTTAATAGAATTAACTAAGCTTGGAGAGGGGCTCTTTGGTCCTTCTACATACTAGGGTAGGGGTTGACTAGATAAATCAGTAGTTATTCCAATTCCCTTACAGGAAAGTGATAGCATACCAAGCACAGACACATTTATTGGGTGTAAATACTATTCAGTGGTTCACTAGGTAGGAACAAAGCTGCTGAATTGGCTGAGGCACTTGGTCATGCTACCTTTTCCTTATATAAAACCAAGAGGCTAACTAGATTCAAAGATTCAAGTGCCTGTCAGTGAAGAGTAGAAAGTGTTCTGGCTATGCCTTCAAGAAGGAATGGAATGAGGGGTTCAGAGCAGAGCCCCATCTAAGTGTTAGATGGGCCAAAGAGGACATTCCTTATTCCCCTCCTTAGAAAACGGGACAGCTTTGTGAACATCAAAGGCCTGTGGGATTTGGGACTTCCCATCTTCCTGTCTGCATTGCAGTAGTCTCCCTGGGACAGATGATGGCAGGGTTTGCATCTGGAGGTAAAGAAAGAGTGGACCCAGATTCAAGGCTCTACAAAGAGCACAACAGAAAACAAACAAAAAGTGTCATACCTAAAAGAAGCCTTTGAAGATTCTAGCAAAAGGGCTTCCTAGAGCTGAGTTATCTATCCCCTTTGCCATATGTGATCTCTAGATTTGATCTTACTTTCTTCCAGAATCTGTATGTACTTGTGCAGGGGTGGGGAACCTGCAGCTTCAAGGCACATGTGGCCCTCTAGGTCCTCAAGTGTGGCCTTTTGACTGAATCCAAACCTCACAGAACAGCTCCCCTTAATAAAAGGATTTGTTGTGTAAAACTTGGACTCAGTCAAAAGGCCTGGCCAAGGGCCTAGAAAGCCACATATGGCCTCAAGGCTACAGGTTCCCTATCCCTGTAAGTATGTCACAGACTTTTAGAAGAATGTTTTGTACCAACTATTTTTACTTTTTCACCTTATTTTTAAATACTCCTTTCTAAAAAACAAATTGAGGTCAGCTGACTAATTGATGACCGATAGTAATGGCAGGAATCACATCCGTGGGAGCTCATTGACTATGGCCTTAAGGTTCTTAAAACTTGTTTTTAAAAAATTACTTTGATAAGTATTTTGATGTGATCCATTCCTTTTGTAATTCCATGCCTTTTATTTTGTGTTTTTAAAAATATTATTCTGAGAAAGGATCCACTGGCTTCCCCAGACTGCCAAAAATATCCGTTATACAAAAAAAGATTAAGAGCCCTCCTGTTAGAAAAAACAAACCCCCCAATCTCTCAGCTTTACCCCTAAGAGAGAGGAGGTCAAATACAGAAATGGAGTAGGACCTCAATCAGATAAAAATTTAATTTGGAAATATTTAACAAGATAAGTAAAAATATCATAAAACATAGATAACATTACATTTTAAAATTAAGTCAATATGCAGAGCACGGGGATCCTTATGTTGGGAATAATGGTCCATTTCTCTTTGAATTTGACCCCAGAGCCCTTGAACACTGAGGAGAAATGAGTTGGGTCAAATGGGAGTTCATATAGTCATCAAAGTGTGTGCCATAGGCACAGTGCGAGGCCCCAAATCACCGGTCCTACCCTCCAATCTTCTCTGTCCTCCATGATCCATAGGAAAGTTAAACATCTTTGTAGGTCAAGCTTCCAGGGAAGGAAAACACCCAATAATAATTGAGACAGAGTATTCGTAGGAAGACTGGCTTTTTACCAACAGCTCAGGGCTTGACTCCCTCTCCTCCCTCCCCTCCCACTTCCCAGAAGTGCCCGAGCCACCTAACACCCCTCTCCCATGGAACACCATGCTGAGAGGTTGTGGATAAGGCTAGGCCTAGGGAAGTATTTTTACAGGGGGAGCCACACAGGGTTGCTTTACCCCTGTCCGCTGTAAGGACCTAAAATCTCTGAAGTGACCTCATCCCTCCTCCTGGACCATTTGAACCTTGTTACAATTTGAGAAGCCAGGGAAGGTACAACTTCAGGAGAAAACAAAAGGTCCCTTTATCTCCAATAAGATAAGACCCTCAGGCAGGAGTGGAGGTACTCTCTCCTTTCCTCTGTCTTACCCCCTCTTTATTTTTTAAAATTTTAAAATTTAAATTTTTTCCTTAATAGTAGTTTATTGTTTTCCCAGTTACATGTAAAGATAGATTTTGGCATTCATTTTTGTAGAATTTTGAGCTCCAAATTTTTCTCCCTCCCTTCCTGTATCAGCAAGCACCCTAAGCATACCTAGGGCGGCTACTAGCACAGGTTCTTAGATCTGCTTTTCTAAAGGAAAGCAACTCAAAATGGGTTAACAATCTTACTTTAATTGATCAAATATCATTTACCTAGTTCAGGGGGAAAAG
>CM053583.1:99577263-99597538 GCA_028627135.1 Pseudochirops cupreus | reverse complement strand
GTAGCTCTTAGAAAGAGGCTGGGAACTCTTCCTATATACTTCCGGCTGGCCAGATAATAAGGACTCCAAGACCGAGGCCCAAGATGGCGATCTGTCCAGACCGCTCAGCGCGAGAGCCCTGGCCCCGAACAGTCGCTCAGTCCCCCTGCTGCCTGCAGGCCGGGGCAGGTGCAAAACCTCTGCCTTTCACTTTTCCACTCTGGAGGCCTTCTGGCCAGACTGCTTATCTCCCCCTTTCACAATTCCCATTCACAGCTGCCGCTAATCCGCTCACCTGAGAGGCTCCTCAACTCCTCCCATCCAGCTGCCCCCAGGGCACAGCTGGGGCTTCAGGCCAGGCTGGTTTCGGTTCGCAGTGCTGATATGGTTCCTCGAAGCCGAGCTGACTTTAGTGGGAAGTATCTTTGTGTGCGTTTTGGAGTTCCAGGATTGGTTTAGAGTCCTATTTTATGGATATTTTGGGGTGGCTATGTGAGAGCTGCAATATGTTGCTGCTGCTACGCCTCCATCTTGGCTCCACCCCACTTAATCTAGTTTCTTAGGCCTTCTGGTGTTTTAGGTAAGAAGGTAAACTCCTTGAGAGTGTTCCACCTTCGTCTTTGTGTTCCCAGAGCCAGGCACCCAGCACCTTCTTAATGAATACTTATTGATTGATTAGTTTTCATTTGTGTTATTGTGGTCATGGTGTATTTTGGTTTTTGGTATCAGTTCATTTAAGTACTTCCCAGTTTGTTTCTTTCTTCCTTCCTTAATCTTTCTCTCTCTCTTTCTATCACTCTCATTCACCATCTCCTTTATTTCTTTCCTTCCCTCTTTCTTTCTTTCCTCACTCTCTCCTTTGTTTCTTTCTCTTTCTCTCTTTCCTTACCCTCTCCTTTGTTTCTCCATTCCCTCCCTCTTTTCTCACCCACTCCTTCGTTTCTCTCTTTTTTTCTTTTCTCCCTTGTTTCTCTCTTTCTTTTTTCTTCTGGTGAGGCAATCAGGGTTAAGTGACTTGCCCAAGGCCACACAGCTAGTGTCAAGTGTCAGAGGTCATATTTGAACTCAGTTCCTTCTGACTCCAGGGCTGGTGCTCTATCTACCTAGCTGCCTGACTTCTTTCCTTCCTTCCTTCCTTCCTTCCTTCCTTCCTTCCTTCCTTCTTTCCTTTCTTTCTTCCCTTCTTTCTTTCCTTCTTTCCCTCTACCTTCTCATACCACTACCTTGGGGCCTCACCAAATTATTCTGATCATGTCATAATGTCATTTCTTTCCCTTCCCCCATCCTCATGACATTTTCACAATCTGCAAGTCAGAAGGAGTTAGGTACTACTGCTCTCACTAAAGAATATCACGCAGCAAACTTGCCTGAATCAGCTCCCTTCTGTCATCTTTACATTTTTCTGTATTCTCTTTAGGCATTTGCTGCTTTTTAGGTTTCCCCCACTGGCTGCCATTAAAGAGGCAGGCTTCAGATCATTCCTCTCTTGACAGTTACATGCCTCCTTTTTCCCCCTACAGAATTTCATTTTTATGATTTC
Source organism: Pseudochirops cupreus (assembly GCA_028627135.1). Lineage (NCBI taxonomy): Eukaryota > Metazoa > Chordata > Mammalia > Diprotodontia > Pseudocheiridae > Pseudochirops > Pseudochirops cupreus. Next base: position 99,596,019 of record CM053583.1, on the reverse strand, counting down.
TTCTCCACACTCCTAACCTTGTTATACGAGGGTGGTTTATATTCTTCCTTCCCTCCTGGTTCAGCAGCTCCCATCTCAGGCTCAGCTGCCATTTCATGTGTTTACTCCCTCTCCTCGGGCATTAAGAAAGATGCTAAATGAGAGCAGACCTAGCACCAACCCCAGGGCACCCCTGAAGACAGCTCCTGCTCCCCCATGGATAATCGCTATTTATTGGGCTGTTTTGTTTATGGTCTTTTAGCCAATTGTAATTTGGTGCCTTCCCAAGCTGACTTTAACTGATTTCACAAAGGGAAATCTCAGGAGACACCAACTCCAAGGTTTAGTAATGTCAAAATATAAGAGAACCTACTTCATAAACACTGATTTGAGATACCATTGAAGTGGTCTGTGTCTGCCTTTGGTCCTCTGGGAACCTCGGAGCTGGGACAATAGAACAAACAATAGCATCTCCTGGTGCTCCTGGTGCAGTCTGCCTGGCTCACTTACTTTTCCATAGCCCTTTCCTGAGGCACCTTCCACAACCCTTCTGTCTAATCCTCAGCACCCTTTCATTTTCTCCTGACAATAGTCCTATTTTACTAGGCCTTCCCCACAATAGGGATTTTACTATTCTCAATTTTTCAGATTAGGAAACTAAGGATTGAAGATTAAGTCATTTATTTAAGGGAATGAAGCAAGTCTCTTGGCTGGTATCAGTCACAATTCTACCACTGTGGACTCAACATCTCTTGACTCCTCCAAGTCTTGGGGCTTTTAACTTCAAGTTCAGTTTTCTTTTGGTTAGAGCTTTTCCAGTGCCTTCTTAATTTTGTCTTTGTATACCCCAGCACTTGCCCCATAGTAGGTGCTTAGTTAATAGTAGTAGTAGGTGCTGAGTTAAAGCTTGTAGTTTAGTTGAGTGAGTGAATGATTTCCCCACAACTTTCACTGACACTGGTCCTCTTAAGGCTAGGCTTTTTCCTACCTTCTAAAGTGTCAGGTACTAGCTATGATAAACAAATCTCACTTGGTAGGAAAGGTGCAGAGGTTCCTAAGGTTCAGTAGAGAATGAGCTTAGACTTCATTCTGAAACAATGACTAACTTCTCTTTCTTTTTTAAAATTTAGTATTTTGTTTTCTCCCAGTTACATGTAAAAACAATTTTTAACATTCATTTTTAAAACTTTGAGTTCCAAATTCTCTCCATTCCTCCCTCCCCATCTCACCCCCCTCATTGAGGAGACAAGCAATTTGAGATAGATTAGATGTGTGTACAAAGGCTAACTTTTAGAATATCAATATATTCCTGAGTTATTGAATATCACTATCTCTAAAGAATTACCTAGATAACAATAGAGAGATGAAGAATTGCTCAGGAGAAACATGTAAGGGATTTTAATTGAGAAACGTTTGACTTATAAGAGAGAAAGGCATGTCATATAGAAAAGAAGAAAGGATAAAGCCATTCTCTAATAGATAAATGGTCAAATAATGTTATTAATCAAATGGGAAAAATGCTCTAAATCACTATAAATAGAGATATGTAAATTAAGGTATCCTAAAGGCTCTTCCTCAAACTCATCAGACTGACAATTTGGAAAATGGCAAATGTTACTGGGGCTGTGGGAAAGCAGGCATGCTAGTGCCTTGTTGATAGGACTGTGATTTGGTCTGGCCATTATGGGAAGCAATTGGAACTATGTCCAAGAAGTTACTAAAGTGCTCCAGCTATAACACTACTAGTCCTATACTTCAAAGAGATCAAAGGAAGAGGAATATATGCACAAAAAATATTTATAGTAGCCCTTTTTGTAAACTAACCCTTTGGAAACTAAAGGAATGTTCTATTGGAGAAAGACCTCTATGAACTGATTGTGTGAAGTGAGCAGGAGTAGGATAACAACTTATACACCACCACCAATATCGTAGAGAAGAATGGCTCTCTTCTCTGCTGCCAGGAGTCATACTCTGTGATGTTGCCTTGATTGACCAACTCCTTTACTTTCTCATGAGTGCTGTGTTTCCTACTGGGTAAGTAGCTCCACTGCAAAGTGTCATGACTGATGCCAGTGGGGAGAAGAGAGAAATCTCCTTTTTTCCCCACTCTCTCACTGCCCTTTGATAGAGGTGCAAGGGAATCTAGTCTGTGACTCTAAAGGAAAGCTAATGATGCTCAAATATTGCTTCCTTCTCTAATGAGGCAGAAGTGGGGAGAAGGCATGACAGTTATCTCTCTCAAAAAAGTGATCCTCTCTCAAAAGTTGGGCTCTCCTTCCATGACTGGTCTTCTTTGGGTCTGCCAGGAGCTATACTCAGACTTTCCTCAATTGTAATTTGGTGCCTTCCCAGAGTTTCCTAGACTATGTCTCCCTAAAAAGTTTGTTCTGTTTTCTAAGGGATATCAGGAGCATGGTATATCTCCAACCAGTCAACATCTAACTGTTCTCTAATTCCATCAAGGAGAACTTCACATTTTGCAAAGTGGTAACAGAGTGTAGACATTATCTTTGTATGTCATTTAACATGTTAACATGTTGTTGTCTCTGTTACTTGCCCCATCTGAGATTTCATTAACTGGTCTAGGAGAGGATAAATAAATCAGAGGTGTCCTGACCCACAAACCTTACCAGCACAGCTTTTTAGAGATGAAACTTCATCAGACTTAATTGACAATAATGATTCTACTCCAAAGTTTAAGGGCCCCATTCACCTTATCCTCTAGGCTAGGGAGGTGAACCACTTAAAGTACAAAATACTCAAATGGATCATTGATCTTAACTATGTGGTATTTCTTTCCACAGATAACAATCTCCATGTTTGCCCATTCTGTGCTACTCTTATCCATGCTCTACCATATGCTTCTCATAGGGGGTCAGGAGTGCTAGGCGCCTTCTCTTGACATCTTGAAGCCACCAATAAAATTTGTAAGTTGTCCATTGTCCCTCACTTTTACCTCATGACAAGCACATCTTTTCTATTCATAAATTTGTTCAATAACATTCTTTACTCAGCTTCTTTTTCATAATTTCATAATTCCTTGCTTTGTGATATGTTTCAGCTGGCTCGAGCCCACCATGTGCCTCTCTATTGCCTTTTGAGTGATTGATCCTCAATTTCAAATCCTCAGGGACTATAGTCTTCCATGACTCAAAACCACACAACACCACCAGAAGAATTTTGTTATTAAAAAGAGGGCCCTTTGTTTTAGGTAGAAACTCAAGCTCATGAAAATAATTTTGTAATTTCCTGAAGGCAATACAGCCTGCTCTCCCCCTTCTATTTAATTCTGAACCCAACTCATTGTCCATTTGCAATGTCTGTCTGAGATATTAATACTAATGGACAAAATCTATAGGTGGTTCATTCAACTAAAAATCATAGTCTTGAAAATAGGCATGCTTCATCGACTTGGTTTTTCCTGTGTCGAATTCTTAAAATTGACTAGGGATCTTGCTGAGGAGTCTCTGCAATGTTCTAGAGCAGAGGTGGGGAACCTGTGGCCTCAAGGCATTGAGGCAGAAGGTTCTCCACCCCTGCCCTGGAGCTTGTTGCAATACATACTATTCCATCCCCAATCTATAACGTTTGGAGGAACCCACCACCTATAGAACTCCTGCCTCAACTTGGACTTTTCACTGATCTAGGAAGCATATTGTTCCTGTTTTACATCTTGCTTGTTACTAATATCGGAGGGCCTTGAAAACAAGCTTCTCTCAGCCATGGCAGCTTTCCAAGTGTAAAAGTCATTACCATTATAAAGGATTTTGCCTTAGCTCCTAGCAAGCCCTAGGCAAGTCATAGACTTTTGTTGCAAAACCATTCTTCCCAACTCCCAACATTCAAGGTGAGCTGAGGGGAAAATTTCCAGAAAAGCTTCAAAAGCTTCCATGTCATCCATCTGCATAAGATACCTCAGCAAAAAGAGGGTTACCATAGCAACCTGGAGGGGAAGAGTACAGGGAAGGAACCCTGAAAGGGCTGAGGACTTGGGGCTGAGGACCTACACTGTAAGCTTCCAACAATGGGTGCTGGCCCTGGGCCATTAGCCTGCATCTACAGCAGCTGAAGACAGCTTTCTTTATTTGGGTCCCTAGTTATGGTTACAAGCCCGTTTTCCAAGGGCTGGTGGCCTGGCACCCACCATGTTTGTTGCACAATCTCCCAGCATCCTAGGACTGAGAGACACAACTGTTATGTCTTCTCCTCACTTCTGCCTCATTAGAGAAGGAGGCAATGTTTGAGGGTCATTAGCTACCCTTTGGAAGCACAGACTGGACCCTTGGGGTGGGCTGGGGGATGGGCCATCTCTCCCCTGGCATGTCTGTACACGTGGCTCAAAGAAAAGTCACCATCAGCTCAATAAAGGGAAAGGCACCATTTCCAAAGAAAGGATCCTGAGGTCTTCTTACATTCTATGTGAGTTCCCACCCTTGTCCCCACACTTTTGTCTTTCCACAGTTGCCCTGGTGGCATTTCTCCAGGTCCTTTATCCTGCCCCTTTACCCTAGTCACCAGAATTCCTAATTATGGCTCTGAGAGAGAAATAGACAAGAATCACACAAGTTAAGAAAGGCATGAAAAAATGGGCTATATGTCCCATTTGATGAAATACCCGCACCAAGGATGAATTCCAGTCCTTCCAGACAAGTAACCCAGCCTGTGCTATCTAACCCAGAAGAAAGGTGGTCATGATGGGGATTGTAGTCTGTAAGAGAAGAGGGGGAGGAGAGGATGATGCTAGAGTAGGTCAGTAGGGGAGTCAGGGGGGCCAGGGCTAAGTCTTGTTGTGTTCCTCACATCACACCCTGGAGAAACCCATCTATTCTGCTTCCATCTGATCTCTGCCATCACAGGTTGGTTTTTTTCTTCTCTGCTGAACTTCTAATAGTAGTAAATTCTCTTCTAGCCACTCTATATGGAGACAATGTGGTATGTAGTGACTTTAGTGCCAGATTTGGTATCAAAAGACTTGGGTTTAGTCCTGGCTCAAGCTCAATTAGTTGTGTGATCATACCCCTTCTTATCTGTAAGATGGGGATGATAGTTGTGGGGGAAATGCTTTGTGTAGGCTTTAAGACCTGTATAATAATGACATTTATATAGCACTTTATGTATATTCACCCTTCCTGTGATATAGGTAGTAGGGAAGGAGGGAACAAGCATTTATTAAGCTCCTACTATTTTCCAGGTACTGTGCTAAGGGCTTTACTAATAGTACCACATTTGATCCTATTTTTCCCATTTCACAAGTGAGGTAACTGAGGCTCAGACAAAGTCAGTGACTTGACCATGGTGACAGAGATAAAAAGTGGCAGACATGGGGTTTGAAGCCAGGTCTTTTCATCTCTTGGGCCAGTGTTAGAACCACGTGCCATGCTTGCTCTGGAAAGCAGTGCTATATTTATTTTAAAAAGGCGGGGGGAGTCAGCTAGGTGGTGCAGTGAATAGAGCACCGACCCTGGATTCAGGACGACCTGCGTTCAAATCCGACCTCAAACATTTAACACTTACTAGCCATGGGACCTTGGGCAAGTCACTTAACCCCAATTGCCCTGCCTTCCCCCCTCCAAACAAACAAACAAAAAGAGGAATTGTGGTTACTCACCATTCTTTGAGAGTAAATTATCTTGTTGTGAGACTATCACATGTAGGTAATGAATTACTTAAATTTATTATAAATCAAATAGTTAGAGCTAAGAATTTTTTATCAATATTTTTCATTCAAAAACTGGTTTTAAAATCACATGTAAAGAGATTCCTAAATTGTTTGGTTTGGAGAACGAGGGTAGAAGACCACAGATTGGAAGATGGAAGGTCAGAAATCTAATTCAACCTCCTCATTTTATAGCAGACTCAGAGAGGTTAAAAAACTAGCACCATGCCCAGCACATAGTAGGAGCTTAATAAATATATGTCCTCCCCTTCCCTAGAGAGTCAGTACAAGATGGGGGCTGGTCCCATGACTCCCACTTTCTCCTTCTTTCTACTCTGGCAGCCTGGCTCTCAGCTGGTAGGATTCAGTGGTTCTACAAATAGATATTCTATAAAGTGCTTACTCTAACTATACTTTAAATGTGCCAATGTTGTATTACACTTCTTTACCAATGTTCACACAATTTCTCAATATGTCAAGGATCTGTGATTCCATGGGTGCTGGAACTCCTCCCATGAGGCAGACAGTAGCCATCAACGATTTAGGGTCTCGGGTTTGCCTAGAGCTCAGAAAGGATAAGCAACTTGACTATGGGGAGGTAGCTCATGCCAGAGGTAGAATCGGAATCCAGGTCTTACTGACTCAAATCTGGATCTCTATTTATTTTATCCATGACTGCTAAGCTATTTCTCAAATGTCTGATAAATATTTTATTGATTGTCACCTAATCTTATTTCCCTGTTTATTCAGAACTACCAAGACAAGGAAACACGTACAGGGAATGCAGAATTAAAACAAAATAGTCAAATATCTTGAACAGAGTATAACTTAGGAAAAAGTAGGAAACTTTTTTCTTCCCTTCTTTCCCCACTTCCTTCCTTCCCTCTCTCCTTCCCTTTTTCCCTCCCTCTCTCCTTCCTTCCTTCCTCCCTTCCTTCCTTCCTTTCTTCCTTCCTTTCCTTCTTTCTCTTTCTTTCTTTCCTCTCTCCTTCCTTTCTTCTTTCCTTCCTTTTCTCCTTCCCTTTTTCCCTCCCCCTCCTTCCTTCCTTCCCTTTTCCCTTCTTCTCTTACTCCTTTCCCTCCTTTCTTTCTTCCTTCCTTCCTTTCTTCCTTCCCAGCTGAGGATTTATTATGGTCTCTTGTTTCAATTGCAAAAAGAACCTTACAGAAAGAGAGTAGGAAAACTCAGATGCTGGGTATCAATTAATAAATCTTTCAAGGTGTGGGACCCTTCCCAGTTGGCCCTGAACAGCTTCTAAGGCAGCCATAGCTGGGGAAGAAGGCTGGCCAGGAAGGGGAGGTAGCCCCTTCATCTAAGTGGGGCCAAATAGAGGGAGCCAGAGTTTCCCACTGGCGGTTATCTGGGAGAGTCTCTTGAGAGGAAGCAGAAAAAGGACTTTGGGGTAGGATAATGGATAGGTAGATTCCAGGGAAGAAGACTCAGAAGACAAATTTCCTATTGAAAGTCAACTCACAAGTGAGGTTGATACGAAGGAGCAAATTTTTTTTTTATGATATTCACTTGTTTGTTGATTGTCTCAAAATGTATTTTGGAGAATGTTGAAAACAATAACATGAATTGTAGAAGGATTGTAGCCCCCTTCTTTGTAAAGCTGAGTCTAGCAAGGGGTCTGACCTCTTAAATGCAGGCTTAACTCTTCCCCCAAGAGCCTCCGTCATGGTATTCTAACCAACCTCTGCTGTGGGGTTAATTTACATCACGGACCTGAACAAAACTTAATGGGCACCTTCACTTTTCTGGCTTCTGAGTCTGGAGGATGTTCAATGGGAAAATTAAGGCTATTACATGACTCATAGCACTTTTCTCAGTGGCAAGTAATTTAAAGGAAAGCCAACAATTTTGTGGGCCTCAGTGTGGTAAATACTGTTTATATGCCTATAGGTACTAACTCTTACCTATATATCAACAGGGCTCAGCCTTCCAATCTAATGCTATGTGAGTCAATCTGGGCTTGAGCAAGAGCTGGCTTTACAGGATAGTGTCTTCAATTTCTGTTTCTTTTCGGAGGAAAGGGACCATTTTTGTTTGCTTGTTTGTTTTACCTTAGCTCTTTATCTGAGGATATGCACAGCCCCAGATACTTGCAGAGATTCCCTACAGCAAATGGCATTTCTCACCTAGGTAGGAATTTTTTAATGCTATTTTTGGATCTGAGCAGCATTTGAATTTTAAAATATACACATATTTTAATAATTTGATTTTTAACATGAGTAAGTATTCTAAAACTACTTCTGATGCTCTATCTTTTGACCCCCCCCCCCACTTAAGCATTTCTATATTTCATCAATGAGTGGGAACAATTCTGGAAATAAGATATACCAGTGCAGTATAAGCTCTAGAAGGCCCTACAACAAGTCAGAAAAGCTTTGAGTGAGGGCCTGGTAATAGGCTGTGTTACTATTGTATCAGGACCAAAGTAGGTAGCTTTGGAGAGGTCTATTCCCATGGTAGCCACAGGGGAAAAAGTAATTGCTCTGGAGTAAGAGGGATTGGAATCATATCTTTCTCCCTTACCCTATTTATTAACTATGTGATCTTGAGCAAGTGACTTAACCAGTCTGGGCCTTAGTCTCTCATCTGTAAAATGGGGCAGGTTGAACTTAACAGCTTCTGAGGCTCTTTCCAACTCTAGACCCATAGTAGATTGACTTCAGGAGTACAAATATTTTGACCACAGTAAGTCTTGAAGACCATCAACCCCAGGAGTTCTTAACCTCGGGTCCTTTTTGGTCTATGCCTAGATTTCAGAATAATTGGTTTCATTTATATTCATATGCATTTTATCTTATGCACTTAAAAAACCTTCTTAGAAAGGACCCATAGGCTTCACCAAGGCTGACCAAGGGGTCCAGGAGTCCCCTCCCCACAACACAAAGAAAACCTTATGAACTCCTGATCTACCCAATTATACAGAGTTTCATGCATTAAATTAATTAAATTAATTAAATGCATTAGCATTTAATAATAAAAATAACTAACGTTTATATAGGCCGTAAGGTTTGTAAAATGCCTTACACATATGTTGTCTCTCATCTATATGTAAAGTACTTTGTAAATCTTAACTCTCTTAACCAAAAAGCATTTATTTTGAACCTAATATATAACAGGCAGCTCGCCAGGTAAAGGGCGTGCCAAACCAAAAATGAAATAAGGTTTGCCCTCAGGGCGTTTCCATTCTATCGAATGGCAGTTACTACATTTATTGCTGTTTTTCATGGAGGAGGGAGTACCTTGAAGATTCATTTTTGTCCACTTTTTTTTGCTCTATTCTCCTTCCAAATGACTTGCTTTTGAGATTCCAGAACATGCAGTGAGAAGGATTGCTGTCATTAAAATCAAGAAGAACATAAGGGAGAAAAGTGGGAAGTAGTTTACCTTGGGCATTTTCTCCCCCAGTATTCCAGAATTCTTTCTAGGGTGCTTTTGATTCACACATACTAGGTTCCCACCTAAAGAGGAGGGCCTGATTTAAATTCAGAGAGGGGATTTTTTTTTTTGAATAGTGCGTCTCATGAAGTCAGGTTTTTACTGCTTTTTCACCTGCTCGTTTTCATCTGGGCCACGTCTGTGGTTTTGAAATGCTAGAGCCTCTCCCACCTCAGAAATGAAACTGTGAGCCAGTCTGCCACACCTACTTATTTGAACCAAGGGACACCTGCCTTTGAGCCTTCTTTCTCCCTCCCAGACTAAAATCTATGATGTCCTTGTTCCATCGGGCTGGAGTGAGATTTCGGGGTCCTTTTCCTCTCTATTTTCACTGCTTGTCATCAGTATAGACAGCTAACTTGAGCACAGATGTGGCAGGAGCGGTTCCTTTTCATTCCCAAGGCTGAACTAACTTGCACTTCGGTCATGAGCCTCTATAATCTTTCCCAAGGATCTGACTGATGCCCAGGAAGGTCACTGGGTGTTTTTCTACCAAGATTTAAATCCCTGAACTAAATCTTTAAAAAGAAAGAAAGGAAGGAAAGGAAATTCAGGCTCAGAAACCAACCCTTAATAAAAATTGTCCCCAACTAACACTCACAAATGGTTTAAAATGCATTTGCAAATACTTCCTGAACAGTTCTTAATGAGCTGTTTGAGCAAAGGATTAACAGCTGACGCCTGTGCCTTTAACAAAAAGAGAAAGGTCTCAAGGGAGTGACCTCACTCAAGCACATTTTTTCTCCCAGCATTAGATAAATTGTCAACAAACTTGAACCTTTGCTCCACCCTTGAGCCCAGCTACGTTAGACACCCACGTGTGTCGCTGAAGATAAAGCCAACATCAGAAGTGCACATGTCCCATCTCCAGCTGAATTATTCTATGACCACTGCTGCTAGGGTGAGGAGCAAAATTCAGTCTCTTGGAAATCTTCACAATAAACACACTAGGATTGCAGCCTGCCCCACCCAGGTTCTGTGGTCAGTGATCAGGGCATAGAATGCTGTTTGGAAAGCAAAGACGTTGGTAAGCCGCCCCAAGCCTTTCTCGGAAGTCTGTTTAGTAAACAACCAACCTCGAGGATCTCTACCAGGTTGAGCAGATGGCTCCGAGGCTTAGGGCAACTGTGCTTTCCCTTGCCTTTACCCAGCTTTGGATAATGAAGGCAATAAAAGTTCAGCAAAAAAGTATAAACACCCTCCCCCCTCCACCCCGTGTATTTCTGTAACTGACAGGATATGTGAGAAAGGACAAGTCAGCCTATGCCCTTCCCCCATTTCCCTTCGATTCTTGAAGGCATTGCCTGCCTCCTCATCTTTAGGCCTCTTCATCTTCTGGCCTTCAAGGCTTAGCAAAGCTACCATCTCCTTGGGAAAAACTTTCTAGTCCTTCTCTTCCTCTGCCCCTATCCCCACCCAGCTCTCCCTCCTTTTCAATTACTTTCCGGTTACTTAGCTGTATACTTATCAAGGATTTTAGCTCTGGGGAGGGATTGAATCCTTTCAGGAGACTGGAAGCTCTTGGAAGGCAGGAATTTTGTTTGGGCTCTCCAACTCTCTGTCTTGTACAAGGGATATATGTAGTAAATTTTGTTGAAATGAATTGGATTGAGAACTCAGAAAGATGGGACTGGACTGAGCTGAACTGTGTGTTTGGGAGAGAATGGAATTTGGGAGTTAAATTCCATTCAGCCGATCCCAATATCAGTTGACTCCTTGAAGGGGCCAATACAGACGAAAACCTAGTGAGGTCCTCCAAACAGTTCTGCCGGCCGTAACCTCAGTCCCTTTTTTTAAAGTTCAGAGCATCTGATGACAAAATATAACTGGGACAATTGGTCCCTCTCCTAGAGCCCAGATCTGCTAGTATTTCTCAGCCATAACCCAGATTCCAAATTTTCTGACTATGGAAAAACTGATAAATTACTAATGAGGTTGCAGCTTGTTGATCTGCTTAAAAGAATCAGGAGACCTGAGTTCTAATCCTACCTATGCTGATGATTGGCTATTCTTGGGCAAATCACTGAGTTTCTCTGTTCCTGTTTGCCTTGGTGCAAAGTAAGTACATAATGTCACACTCCACGTATTTCATGGGGATATGTCAACCTCAATGGAATAAATTTCTGTTTCTGAAACATTGCTTATAGCAGAAGTGACTGTAGAGTGAGGCTCACCTTAGTAATAATGTCACCCTACATTTGTTGGACATTTTAGAATGCTTAAAACACACACATTTCATTAGTACATTTGATTCTCACAACACTTTCTGAAGTAGGCCAGGCAGGTAGTATAAGTTCTATTTTTACAAATAAGGAAACTGAGAATGAAAAAGTTAACTGACTTGACCAAGGTCTCATAGCTAGCAAGTCATAGAATCCACACTACTCCTGGAGTGCACTGATTCACAGCTAAATTTTTTACATTATACCAGGACTTCTTAAACTTTTTAAAAAAATGTCTTGGACTTCTCTGGCATTCAGTGAAGCCTATGGAAATCTTCTCAGAACAATGTTTTTCAATGCATAAAATAAAATCCATAGGGTTACCAAAGGAACCAATTATATCGAAATGCACTTAACAAAATATTTTTAAAAAGATCACAGACCTCCTGAAATCTAGCCAAGCACTCCAGGTTAAGAATCCCTGCATTATATCTTTTGTTAGAGCAGAGATAGAAGGTTAACAGAATCTGACAGATAGCTGGTGGGAGGGAGGGTGGAGAGCAGGGGGAGGGGATAGAGACACCCATATTGCAGAAATTAGGTTCCATGATTGAGTTCTAGCTCTTGGAACTTTCTCTTCAATACACTACACATAAATATAAGATAAGCCACCCAACAACAATCCAGCTAGGTCAGTAGATAGAGGCACCTCTAATTCTTCTCTAAAGATGAGTCTGAATTCAAGGACACCGAGTCAATGGTTTCTCAAGGTGACTTCCAGCATCATATAAAAGCTGCCATGACAGCATGGTTGTTGCAAGAAAAGCACTTAGCAAACCTTAAAGCACTTTATAAATGTGAGTTTTGTTGTTGTTGCTATATAAGAGGAGGAAAGCTTAGCCCCATAAAGCAAGTGAAAGTAGAAACTCCTTCTCCCTTTTCCTGTCAGAAGCAAATCTGCAGTTATAGACTTAGAGCCTTGCCTGTAGTGCTGAGAAGATCACAAAGCCAGAGGCAGCATTTGAACTCAGACCTTCCTGATGTCAAACCTGGCTTTCAAGCCATTATGCCATGGCAATGATGCACAAAATTAAGAAATCACAAGGAATGGGAAAATTAACCTCATTTTCCTGTTTTTACAGTTGATCAGTGAATCATCAAGCCCTTCTAAGTCACTGGGAAGAGTGCTGGGCCTGGAGACAGCCAAACAGGATTCAGATGCCTGTTGGCATGTGTATTAGCCATGTGTCCATGGGCAAGTTACAGAAGCACTCTTTTTTTGTTGTTGTTTTTGGAGGCAACTGGGGTTAAGTGACTTGCCCAGGGTCACATGGCGAGTAAGTGTCTGAGGCTGGATTTGAACTCACATCTTCCTAACTCTAGGACCAATGCTCTATCCACTGTGCTACCTAGCTGCCCCAAATGAACCATTCTTGAGCCTCAGTTCCCTCGCCTGTGAGACAAAGATGATAATAGTATTCACCTGTATACTTACTTCTCAATGTTGTTATGAGTAAAGTGCTTTATATACCTGACGATGCCATATAAATGTGAATTATTATTATTAAAGGCAATTTTGCCTAGCAATAAACTCTGAGTGGCATACATAGTAATTGAAGAAATGGAAGGATCTTCTAGACAAGGATGGATGGTTTCAATCCTTTTTGTAAGAAGTCATAAAAATAAAAAAAATAAAGACGATAAGATAAGCTGAGTTCAATGGATATAAGTTCACCCCAAAGGTATTTATTTGTTCACATACTCAGGGAAAGAAAATAGGTCTCAGGATGGAGAAAATGTGTTCAATGTTTTAAAAATGACATTCTGTAGCTAAGCAGGCTCTGTCATAATGGAGACTACACTGTCAAGAGGAATGAATGACAAGGACAAAGAACATCCTGAAATATGGGAAGGTCTGCAGGAAATTATTCTAAGAGGAGGAAAAGAAAATGAGGACTAAGGGATACACAGTGGGTGTTTCATAACTCCTTGAATGTGAATGTATGATCATAAGGTTGTATATTCATTGAGTTAGTTATTTATAAATTGTCATCCATGTCTGCATGTATAACAACTTTTTATTGCAAAATTAAGTATAACCTATAACCTATGCAAAAATTAAAACACAATTTTAAAAATAAAATGGCACCAAAAAATAAAATAAAATGGCACCCTGGCTATTTTTCTTGCAAATAGGAAGAAACATGTTAGAAAATGGAGGTCTGTGGAAAAAAAACATTACAAAGATTTTATTTATTTTATTTTATTTCACTGGGCCAGTGAATTCATTGACACTAGAAACTCACACTGAGGAATTTCCTTCTACCAATGCATATGGACACTTGCTTTGTACCTTAAGGTGTTAGAAGGGGTTCTTAACTTCCATTATCTCATGGACTCCTATGGCAATCTGATGAAGCCTATGGATTCCTTAGAATAATGTTTTTAAATTCAAAAAAACAAATTAGGCAGTCAGTGAAATTTATTAAGCACCTATTATGTGCCAGATACCATATATGCTTAATGCTAGGGGCAAACAAAAAGACAAAAGACAGTCACTACCCTCAAGGAGCTAATAATCTAATAGGGGAGACAACAAGCAAGGAACTATGTACCCAAAACCTATATACAGATCAATATGAAATCATTAAAAGAGGGAAGGCACTGGAATTAAGAGAGGTTGGGAAGGGCTTTCTGTAGACAATGGGATTTTCGTTTGGACTTCAGGGAAGCCAGTAGGTAGAACTAAGGAAGGAGAGCATTCCAAGTGTAGGGGACAGTCAGAGAAAATTCCAGGAGCCAAGAAATGGAGTGTCCTGTTTGTGGAAAAGCAAGGGTACATGGTGAGGATTAAGGTATAAGAAGACTAGAAAGGTGGTGGTTGCATCCAGACCTTCCTGACTCCAAAGTCACCTCTCCATCCCCTGTACCAGGTTTCTTCTTATGAGGAAATTGCCAAATATTTAACAACTACAAGGGTGGGGAATCTAAGTTATGAAGGACTTTGAATGCCAAAAGCAGGATTTTGTATTTGATCCTGGAGGTGATAGGAAGCTACTGGAGTTTAGGGAGAAGTAGAGTAACATGGTCAGACCTGCACTTTAGGAGAATCATTTTGTCAGCTGAATGGAGGATGGATTGGAGTGGGGAGAGACTTGAGGCAGGCAGATTCCCAGGCAAGCTATTGCCATTGTCCAGGTGTGAGGTGATGATGACCTGTACCAGAGAGATGATAGATTTGTAAGAGATGTTGCAAAGGTGAAATTGACAGGCCATCCAACAGACTGGATATAGGGGATGAGAGAGAGTAAGGACTTGAGGGTGACACCTTGGTGGTGAGCCTGAAGAACTAGGAGGATGGGGTTGTCCTTTGTAGTGATATGGAATGTAGGAGAAGGTGGGGAGGGTTTAGAAGGAAAGAGAATGAGTTCAGTTTTAGACACGCTGAATTTAATATAGCTATAAGATATCTAATTTGAAATGTTTGAAAGGCAGTTGAAGATGTAAGATTGGAAGTCTGCAGAGAAGTGAGGGCAGAATAGACATATTTGAGAATTATTAGCATAGTGCATGTGATAATTAGTAATGCGGTAATTATAGCCATGGGAGCTGATGAGATCACATGAAGTAGTATAGAGGGTGTAGCACCAATGCAATATTCACAGTGCCTAAGGCAGCTTTGAATATGCTGGCGTAATTCTAAATCACAAAATATAATAGACTCTCCACATGGAAGACAGAACCAAAACATTTATTCAAACACCAGAAAGCCAAATCCATCATAGCAACAAAGAAATCTATACACAATAACAATGCAAAGGTTACCACCATCCCCAAGCTTTCCCCCTGCTAGGGCTTGCCCACAAATGAATACTCACAGCTCGATGCCTGCTTCTTCTCTCTCCCTCAGCTCTAACTGCTCTGAGCAATATCCTCTCAGCTCTTCTCCACCCTTCTTGCTCTATCCTTTCAGCAAGCTCCTCCCACCACAGGCTTCATGTGACTCAAACTCATGTGACTTAGTTTTCCATGTGACTTAGGCAGGTCACATGGGCCTATTAATGAATGGGAAAGAGCTTCCCATTTACATTACCATTACAGAGGGACAAGAGAAGAGGGCCTGGGATAGAACCCTGTAGGAGACTTATGGTTAGATGGTATGATCTGGATGAGGTTCGAACAAAGGAGATTGAGACAGAGTAGTTAGTTAAGTAGGAGGAGAACCAGGAGAGAATGGTGTTCCAAAAACCTAGAGAGAAGAAAGTATGAAGGACAATAGAATGATCAATGGTATCAAAGACTACAGAGATGTCAAGAAGAATGTGGATTGAGGAAAGATCATAGGATCTGGCAGTTAAGAGATCATCAGTAACTTAGGAGAGGCCAGTTTTGGTGGAATGATGAGGTCAGAAGCCATATTATAAGGGGTTAAGAAGAGAGTGAGAGGAGAGAAGGTTATTATTATAAATGACCTTTTCAAGGGGTTTAGTCACTAAAGGCAGGAGAAATATAGGATGATAGTTAGCAGGGACGGAGGAATCAAGTGAAGGTTTTTTAAGGATAGGGAAGACATGTGCATGTTTGTATGTGGTACAGAAAAAGTCAGCAGACAGGGAGAAATTGAGAATAAGTGAAAGAGTGGGGAGGAGAGAGGGGACAATCTGTTGGAGGAAGCAGAATGGAATGGGATCACTTGAACAAGTAGAGGGGTTAGCCTTGGTAAGGAACAAGGCCTCTTCATCATGTGAGACAGTGGTGAAGTGGGAGATAGCGGCAGAAGACATATTAGTAATATCAGATGAGAAAGAAGAGAGAAAAGGGAGATCATGGTGAATGTCCTCAATTTTTTTCTATAAATATGGGTCAAGTTTTTCAGCTGAGAGAGCAGGAGGAGGGGAAACCGTGTGAAGGATGAAAAGGTTTAGAAGAGCCACTGTGGAGAATAGGATAGTGAGTTCATAAGAGGCGTATAGTAAGACTGCCTAGTAGCAGTGAGGGCCCAGTTGAAGTTGGATAACATAAATTTGTAGTGTACCCAATCAAACAATTGTGTTATTTTCTCCATCTTTGCTCAGCCGCACATGTGTAGGAAAGAAGGTAAAGGTGAAGGCTGTTGATGGTGTGAGTGATCCAAGGCTAAGGCTTGGCAAGCACTATCCGTGAAATGATAAGAGGATGTAAGAGAAGATTGTGTAGAGTTAAACTGGTTCACCAAGGGGTCAGGATGGGGGCAAAGAGGAGAGTGTGGTAAGGGCAGGGGAGATGCCCTGGGAGGGAGAACTGAGGGGCTGAGAAAGCAGTGGTTTAAAGGAAAAGTAGAATTTGATAAGAGAAGGCAGAGAGTTAGAAAGTCAATACATTATGGTTGGATAAGGGGATTTCAGAATGCTTAAATATGGAAATGGCACTTTTGAGGGTGCTGGCAAGACCAAGAGTGTAGATCATCTTTGTATGTGTCTGAGATGGGATGGTCACGGGAAGCGAGTAGGTTGAAGACCTTAGTAGTCAGTGTGTTTGAGGGAGAGCCAGTATGTATGTTGAAGTCTCCAGGTGTGAAGGCAGGAGTTTGGGAGGAGAAAAAATTGTGAGTCAGGTACTAAACTTATTGAGGAAGAAGAGGAAATGACCTGGAGGTCTGTAGTCAACAGCTACCTGGATTTTGATTGGGTGGCAAATATGAACTGCATGAACCCCAAAGGAAGAGAGATTACCGTGTTATAGAAGCAGGGGGAGAACCCGGAAGTGGCAATGGGAACCAAGCAGATAGAAATTCCATCTTACCTTCCTTGACCAGTGAGCTAAGGAATGAGTGAAGATGCAGCCAGTGCTGGAAAGAATGACCCAGGAGGCTGTATCTTCAGAGAAGGGAGCCAGGTTTCAATAATAGCTAGAAGATGGAAGGAGTAAGAAAGGAAAAGATTTGGAATGAAGTGAATTACAATTCCAAAGGAAATCCATTGTAATTATAAATATATAATTTTCCCCATCCAAGTTCTTAGACCTCTTGAAATCTGAGGGTCCACAGTGGGAGGAGGAGTGGTGTCCACGGTTAAGAAATTCAGTCTTATTGAATTATTTGAGGCACTGACAAGTTAAATGACTTGACTAGAGTCTCACAGTCAGGATGTGTCAAAGGCAAGAGTCACATCCAGGTCTTCCTGACTCCAAAGTCACCTCTTCATCCCCTATACCAGGTTTCCTCTCATGAAGAAATTGCCAAAAATTCAACAACTACAAAAATAACCGTACGGAGAAGTGAAATAAAAGGATGAAGTTAAAAAATTCCATCATCATTCGTGTTTGGAGTTTGGAAATGTCCATTGTCATCCTAGTCTCATGGTAAAAACACTAAGGAGTGTTATTTGAAGGTTTTATATTTACCCTTACCCATCATTGTGGGCATCACTCCATGGGTACAGACTGTAACCTAACCATACATTCCCATCTCGTATGATTTCCTAAATCCCGGAGAGGGGCTCTTCCTAATGCTCTGGAGACCATCTTGGGGTCTCTGGGGCTTTTCTGGAGCCCTTGTGGAACATGTGAGAGGCGAGTTTGTTGTTCCTTGCTCTCGCAACAGTACTGGCCCACCTCCCTTCTGCGTCATCTGTGTTTTGCATCTTTTCTGAGCCTAGAGAATGTGTATAATGGCACTTTGCAGGCACGTCTCCATTGGTGATATTCTGTAGCTCCCTTACAATGTATAGTACATCTTTCTGGTGTCCTTTAGGTTACCGCAGTGTGAGCTCTCCTGCTGGGCACAATGCCTGGCACATAATAAGCCCTTAATAAATGCTGATGGATTGATTGATTGAGATTGTGGCTTTCCACGACTCACAGTCATTCAGCATTCCTGGGAGAAAATTAATATTAATAAGACGTACTTTGGCTGTAGGGAACAGCTTATGATCCCTGAAACTCATAATTTCCCAACAGGCTAAAGTCTTCTAGACTTCACTGCTCTCCATAACCTCAGCATCCTGTAAGATCACACTGACTTTGGGACTCACACTTCCTGTAGCCCCTGCCCCTGGGGCTCCTCCCCTCCCTCTGATTCCAGAGGGTAAAGGGAGATAAGCTCCTTCCAGATCCTCCACTTAAGGAGGATATTCAGAGGAGCCATCTTGTAATTTCCTACTTGGCTGTAAAGAATTTATTGTTTTTAAAAATCCATTTTTAGAAAAAGCACCTACAACGTGTAAACAGCATACTTGACAATGGGGATCCAAAGACAGAAAAGGAAAACAATCTCTTTTCAAGGAGTTTATATACTATTAATACCTTCTGAGGCATCTTTCTTCTGTAGTCATACTAACCATGGTTTTTTCCTCATTCCACTGGAATTTCTCCTAGTAAGAGCTATCTTAAAACTGATACCTGGGGGGTGGAGCCAAGATGGCGGCATAGAAGCAGCAACATATCGCAGCTCTCACATAGCCACCCCAAAATACCCATAAAATAGGACTCTAAACCAACCCTGGAACTCCAAAACGCACACAAAGATACTTCCC
>CM053583.1:99555002-99576763 GCA_028627135.1 Pseudochirops cupreus | reverse complement strand
AAAAAAAAGGTTAAAAAAAAAAACCTGATACCTGATACCTTTAAGATACTGTTAGCCCCAGTATGAATTTCCATTGCACATGTGTGTTCAAGTCCAGCAACTCTTTCTGGTCTCATTTTAAAAAAATCTCTTTTCTTGTATTAACTATGTTGGATATTGAGGCAATAGAGTTCAGTGCACGTTGACTCCACCATCACCTAGGGTGAGAAGAAATTCATCTGATTTCATGCTATAATTACAAAAAAACAAACCAACAGAGATTTCATAGAGACAAAAACAACCCAGATAACAACAAACATCATCTAAACCAACACCGTCAGGCAGATCAAGCCATACTCTATAGTTGGTAATGGAAAGTGAACATAAACATGGCAGATAAATGGAAAACTACTGGCCGCATTTTAGCCTGATCCAAACACAACTGCCACTGCAAAACAATTACCCTGACAACCGGCCTGAATCAGGCCAGAAATTTGGATGACGGGGCCTTTTACAAAAGAAGAAATCCCTGATCAGGGAATCAATGGGGCTTAAAAGAACATGGAAAAGAGATAAGGGTTCCAAAATTCTCTGGGGTCTCTTCAGGACTAGAAAGTGTGCCTTTAAATAGAGCAGTAGCTACCAGATCAGCAAATGCCAAAACTTTATTAAATGAAAAAATTCACTTTTTGCAATAATGTGCATTCCTTGAATATATATCGGGAGAGAGAAAGTTAGTTTGAAATAGAAAAGTGCAAAACAAAAAAAAAAAGAATCAATAAAATGTTTTTAAAATACACAGGTGAAAACAAAAAATGCCAATAAGCATCCAAACACATAGAGTAATTGGTTTCTCCCTTGATACCTTTAAAATATGCCTTAAAACCCTGAATTCTGTGTAATAGAAGTTCCCAGTTCCTTACAAAATCTTCTTTCTTGTGATGCAGTGGGAGGAGTGCCAGATTTGGGGACAGAGGACCCCGGTTTAAACTCTGGCATTCTCACTTACAGGTATGATCCTTGGCAAGTCATTTCCCTTACTGGGTCTAAGTTTCCCTAACTGTGAAATGAAGGGATTGGCCTGCATGACTTCTGAGGTGTCTGCTAGCTCTAAAAAGGTTTATGACTCAGTGATCTTTATTTGTTGAAATGTTTCTGCTTGCTAATGATTGTTAAATTCATAAGACAGAGGAAAAAAAAGGAAATGCATATTTCTGATGACATCTCATTTCCCATTCAGTTGCACTCATTTTGGACTCTTGGGCTTCTCTACCATGCTTGGGTAAACTTATAATTAGGAAATGCCATCTTCTTGCATGATCTAATTAGCTTTGTAACACATCTCAGCAGCACTCTGTCCCTCTCCCTTCTTTTTAGCATTCTTTTGTATATTGTCTTCCCCCATAAGATTATAAACTATATATATAGACATATATAGCCCCTGCTCTACTACTTAACGTTGTATAATTTTGGACAAATTACTTCTATAGACCTCACTCTCCTCATTTGTAAATGAGGAGATTGAATGAGTTAATCCCTAAAGTCCTTTCCAACTGAAAATCCTGTAATCCAAGAGTCAAGGATATAGTGAGAAAAGTCAAACAAAGCCCAACTGCATAAAGATGGTGGTATTATGGAACGTTGGACTTTGAGTGAGGAAAACATGGGTTCAAATTCCATCTCCAACACTTACTAGCTATATGACTCTAGGCAAGTCAGTTAACCTCTCCAGACCTCGTTCTCTTCATCTGCAAAATGGGGACAATAATAACACTGACCTTAGAGTGTTGCTATAATGAGATAACGAATGCAAAGTCCTTTGCAAACTTTAAAGGTGCTATGGAAATATGAGCTATTTTTTCTAGGTACATGCTAAGTGAGTGGATGACCTTGATAGTTTCTTCTAGTCTTAAATCTTAGGAACTTGGAGGTAATAATAATAATAATAACAACTCATATTTATTCACTTTCCCCTAAAATCCTTCTTCTTGTTTTTTTTATTTTTAAAATTTCCCCTAAATTTCATTTCATTTCATTATACACATCTTAATGTCTATAATTTACTTTTCTTTCCTTATTGTTACTTTTATTTTGCATTTGAGGAAATGAAAGCCTAGAGAGAAGTGCTTTGACTGGAGTTACTCAGCTTCATACATGGTACAATTGAGGCTCCTCTCACTATATACTGTGGGGACTTGACAAGATCCACTCTTCTTATCTACTATAGCAATCAATGCCTCATGGGGCCAATAGTCATTCTACCATTATGCCCAAATGGCCTGGAACCTCACCTCTTTTTCTTTCATTTCACTTTATAGTTCCACCTGATCAAACACACATACTTCCAAGCCTTTGGGGTCAGCTTTTTACTATGAACTATAAAGTCATCAACAAACATGAACTTTTTCATATAAAAATTACAAAAGAAGAGGATTGTATGTGAAATGGTAAATCACTATTATATATATATATATGCATATACATATGCATATATATACATATTTAACATGTAATATCAACATTGCCTTGCTTGTGTTCCCTTGTGAAAATTCCTTCTCTTCTTTTTATTTTTTCAATATTTTATTGAAACTCTTTTCTTTTTTTTTGAATCACTATCATTACCTCCTCCATCCCCTATACATTTTTCCCCTCTTCTGCCCTTTCCAAATAAAAGACATCCCCTGTAAAAAACAAAACAAAACACAGGTAGTCAAGTAAAACACATGTGCATTGCATGAGTTGGGTTTGAAAGTGTATGTCTTATTCTGCCCCTATAGTTCACTGACCTCTCTACACCAAAAGATGGGAAGCAGGTGTTATCATCCATCTTCTAGGGTCATTATTGTTCACTGCACTGGTCACAGTTCTTAAGTCTTTCAAAAACATTTTTCACTTACAATGATATGGTAATTGAATTTCTCCTGGTTTTACTCATTTCACTCTGTATCAGTTCATCCATATCTTCCTAGATTTCTCTTTTATCATTTCTTACAACTCAGTAACATATTATAACATTGTAATACCATAATTTTTTCACCCATTTCTTAGGTGAGAGATACCTACTTTGTTTTCTGTTATTTTCTCCAACAAAAAGTACTGACTTAAAATAATTTTTGTACATGTGGGTTCTTTTCCTCTATCTTTGATCTATTTAGAGTATATCCCAAGTATCAACATCTCTAAGTTGAAGGATATATAGCTTAGTGACTTTTTAAGTATAGTTCCAAATTACTTTCCAGAGTAGTTAGACTACTTCATACCCCAACCAATAGCAAATTACTGTGCCTGTCCTTCCACTTCCCCTCCAACAATTGTCATTTCCTTCTTGTCATCTTTGCCATTTTGATCGGTATTAAATGGAACCTCAGAATTGTTTTAATTTGAATTTCTCTCATTATTAATTATTAATTCTCTCGTTATTAATGATTTGGAATTAGCACTTTTTAGAACAAGTTTTCCCCGGGATTATTTGTGTGCATCCAATTCTGACTCATAAAACCCAGTGAGGAGCTTTGGAATCTAAGTTACTTTTTTGCCACAGGCACAAAATTAGCAGTCTCTTTTCTTGTGTTGGGAGGCTATTTTTTTCTTAATTACTGCCTTACAAAAACTATTTGCGCCACAGCAGACTGGGATGCCAAGTTCTCATACCTTGGGAGCCTATTAAGATGTGTATCTACATGACCGGAAATTTTCCTTTCAAGTACCTTGGTAAAAGGAGTGTTAGACCAGTACGTATACAAATACGTGACAGTATTTGTAGACATAGGGCAACTGAATCTCTTTGAAAGTGTCTTTCTACAATAAGTTGCCTGGCCTTTCCAGCCATAATTAGTTGTATAAAAAAGCACTTAAGTGAGTGAGTCAAGCAAATGTTAGGCAAATGGAATGCATACTAGAATAGCTCCCTGAATGTCTTCTAGAACACAGATCTGGGGACCAAAGTGGATTTCAAGTTCAGCATGAGTCAGCAGGATTCCACTATTGCTGCTGGGTTTTTTGTGTGTTTTTTTTTTCTTTTGGTTAAGGAAAGCTTACAGAATCTTTTCTTTCCAAATGAGACCATACTTCAGTAGCCAGAATGACCACAGGCATTCTACAATGGCATTTTCCCCACTAGGCCTGGTGTCACCTGCCTGGAATTCAGGTTGCTGCTGGAAGCAGATCTCTTGAGTTCAAGAATTCTGAGCTGCAGCAGGTCAAGCTAATCAGGTGCCTTCACTAAGTGAAACCGGTACAGTTATCCCCTGGGAATGAATAGATCAGAAACAGGGCCAGTCAAAGCCTATCAGTAGTGACATCAGGCCATGCCTGATCTGGTCAGATTGGGAGAGTCAATCTTGAAAGAAAAAAACCCAAACCAATTTTCCTGATTATTTGCCCTAAAGGTAGGGGTTGGTAGTAAATCAGTTTGCCTAAAACTGCCTCTTGCTGAGATCAAAACATTTATCCAATTCGGTAAGGTCAGTAGTGAGGTAATATAGTTTAGTAGAACTACTCAGGAGATTTGGATTCCAGCCTTGACTCTGTCACTAATTTTCTATCTGATCTTAGAAGAGTGACTCAGTTTCCTCATTTGTAAAAGTTCTCCATCCTGCCTACCTCACAGATTTGCTTTGAGTATACGAGATAGGGCAGCTAGGTGGTGCAGTGGAGCACTGGACCTGGAATCAGGAAGACCTGAGTTGAAATCTGGCCTCAGACACTTACTAACTGGGGCAAGTCAACTTAACTCTGTTTGCCTCAGTTTCCTCATCTGTAGAATGAGCTGGAGAAGGAAATGGCAGAAAATCCCAAATGGGTCACGAAGAGTTGGAGATGACTGAACAACAACATCCTATGAGATAACGTATGTGAAGAGGTTGTAAAAAGCATAATACATTAATCACAAAACTACAAGGCATTATTTTAAAGGACCTCTGCATCCCCAGATCCCTGCCCTCCTCCAGCTTTTTATCTGAATTTTTCACCTTATAGCCGGTTGCATTATCATCGTCAAAAGTTAATGCAGTTCCAAAGAGAGATTATAACCATCAGCGTAGTCCTTAGGCCCTTGGCGGGTGGGGGGCAGGGGAGTCTCTTTTTAAGCATAACACTGTCAAGTAATCTTGGAGGGGAGGTAGGGGATTTTGTGAGGACATAACTGTGCTGTATTGTTTTCCCCACTGTTATCTGAAAAGAGCAGTTTGCAATAAGTGATAATGCTATCAGCCTGTACTTGGAGAACGTTTCCACTCTAGAGAACAGAATAACTCCCATCCAGTACAGGCTTCACTTTCGGTCATTCTGGTCCCTCTCTCAAACAGCTTCTCCAATGAGATTAATTCTCCAAGCCACAGTATTTCCTGAAAATGGTAAAACATTTTAAAGGAATCCTGAGACACCGCTTGATAAATACGTCCTCTCTTTATTGCCTAGCAGTCCAAAAGAAAAATGCTCGCGTGAAACCAGACAGGATGTAATAGGAATCTAAGGAGATGGACTATAAAATGGACTTTATTAACTATTTACAGAGACTGAGTAAATAGTGTTCTTCCATCCTTGAGCAAGCCCTAATCAGCATCCTAGCTGCTCAGGCTGTACTTTGTTAGGGCTGGGCTCATCTTTGTCATTTGTCATGGAAGGTGCAAGGTTCTGCTCCAGACAGAAAAGTTCTTGGCTCCCCAAGCAGACACGTCTCTCCATTAGCCAAACATCAGGATCAGAGGGTGGGCTTTTCTGAGACCACCAGTTATTAAAGAAAGAGAAGAACCAAAAATCAGATTAAAAAAAATTTTTAAGTAAAGATGAGCTTTTGTTATGTGTAACTGTACGAATCCTTTCAACAATGACTCCTTTAATGAGTCAACCTTACCCTCATTGGATTTGACTTAATGAGGGAATAACATACACACTCAGCTGGGTATCTTACCCTACAGGAAAGTGTGGGGGAGGGGATAAGAGGGGGGATGATAGAAGGGAGGGCAGATTGGGGGAAGGGGTGGTCAGAAGCAAACACTTTTGAAAGGGGACAGTGTCAAAGAAGAAAATAGAATAAATAGGGGGTGGGATAGGATGGAGGGAAATATAGTTAGTCTTTCAAAACATGACTACTAAAGAAATGTTTTGCATAACTACACATATATAACCTATACTGAATTGCTTGTCTTCCCAGTGGAGGAGGGAAGAAGGGAGAGAATCTGGAACTCAAAGTTTTAAAAACAAATGTTAAAAATTGTTTTTTTACATGCAACCAGGAAATAAGATATACAGGCAATGGGGTATAGGAATCCATCTTACCCTACAAGAAAGTAAGTGGGAAAAAAGGGGACATAAGAGAGGGCAGATTGGGGGAAGGGGGATTCGATATGCTTGCCATCTTGGGGTGTGAGCTAGGAGAGAGATAGAAAGAAAATTTGGAACTCCAAATCTTGTGGAAACGAATGTTGAAAAATAAAAATAAAAAATTCTAACAAAATAAAACAACAAAAAACCAATGGGCTCCCTTGTGATTTGTCTCCAGGGGTGATAATAATTAGGACCAGAGGGGCACAGAATCAAGATTCCTTCCTTATGTAGGCAATATCTTGCCTTCCTCTCTTCACCTGTTAAATTCCTTTTAAAGCCCAAATCAAATGCTGGGTCTTCCAGGGTATCTTTCCGGGCCCTGCCCACCCCCACGCCGGTCCTTCATGACTAGCCTCCTTCTCCAATGGCCCTTTGTTTTACGGCTCTCCAAGTCTCTGTAATGTGTATTTTAGCTGTTTATTTTAATTTATTTATTATGTATTTTAGTATTTATGCCTTATCTTCCAATAGATGAGGAAGCTCCAACAGGGCTTATCTAAATTTCCTCTCTTAGCCCATAATAGTTATGAATGAATGAAGAAATTAATGACTGCTCCCACCATTTGCTAAAGTGAATCATGACCTCTCTTTTGTTCTTTTTATAAGATGAGTGAACCATTTCTCTTCAACATCAGCCTTCTAAGATGGTATTCTTTTAGCACAGAGATTTCCAGACTTTATGTAGAATTGCCCTCCTTTTTACTAAAGCAAAATTGTCATGTCTCCCTTCCCCCATTTAATAAAACAGTCTAAGCAAATGATTTTCTTAGCTTGTATTTTATTTAAATAAAATTATTAATTTATCATAATGATTATAATCACAATTTATTACAACATTTATAATATAATCACATAAATAAAATTTAGGATGCAAGAGAAATCAAGCATTCAGATGGAGAGTATGGAATTGCTTTTGAAATAGAAATGAATCTTCTTTGGCTTTTTTCTAAAGCTAAAGGTTTCCCTAGGTCTTCTAACACCATCTCATCCCACCAAGGTGAGGGCTAGTCCAACCCATACCCCTAAAGGGATCATCCTACCTCTTCTGGAAGACCTCCAGTCAGAGAGAATCTCTCATTCCTTCAGCAGCTCTTTCTACTTTCGATTTAAAAAAAATAAAAAATAAAAAAATTTGCAATTAAAAAAATTGGTTTTTGTTTTTTTGTTTTTTTACACCACTTCCAAATATGTTCTTTCCTAGGTAAGTCAGGAGTCAAAGAAAAAAAAAATTTGATCCTAATTAGCTGTATATTTGCCTGGAATGCCAGAGTTAGCTTTTGAGATTTCTATGGCTTATAAAGGTTTTTCTTCATTATTTTAATCTGTATGTTCTCCTATGGTTACTAACTATAAAAATTGGGAAGGTTGAGTGCTTTTCTGAGAGGGAAATTTATCTTGTTACTCCTATTCTCCAAAGCCTTTGGTGACTCTCCGCTACCTACTGCACAAAGCATAAAACCCTGATGATGACATTCAATGCTGTCTAGTTCCAATCAGCCTTTCCAGCTTTCTCTCATACTCTTCCCTTTTACCCTTCGACTCAATTACCCCCTATTCTGTCCTGCTTCCTGTAGTCTTTGTGCCTTAGCTCACTCAGGTCCCCATGCTCCCTCTGATGAAATCACTCTTCTCTCTAGGTCACATCTTCCCTGCCTTGCTCAAATCCAGTTCAGACATAAGTCAAGACATCACCCTTGTGATGTCATTTGTCCTACTCGAGAAAGAAGGACCCATAACAACAACTTCTTCCATGAAGCCTTCCCTCCCATCGTTTCCTCCTGCCCTCCCTTCCTTTTCTCTCCTCTCCCCTCAGTGGCTGTAGAGACTCAAAGAACCATCTCTATCTATGCGGCTTTGGCCCAGTCACTTAACTTCCCTGGACCTTGGTTTGAGGCAGTTGGATGAGATGGCCTCTGAGGTCCCCTCCCAGCTTCAGGACTGTGATCCTATGATCCTTCCCCCAATGGTTCATTGCATTTTACCCAGCCCT
This sequence comes from Pseudochirops cupreus, assembly GCA_028627135.1. Taxonomy (NCBI): domain Eukaryota; kingdom Metazoa; phylum Chordata; class Mammalia; order Diprotodontia; family Pseudocheiridae; genus Pseudochirops; species Pseudochirops cupreus. The sequence goes on along the minus strand of CM053583.1, from coordinate 99,568,467 downwards.
CTACTTGGCACTTGTTATACTCTCTTTTGTATTTTCCTGTAAGTGTGTGCAAACCTCTCTCCATATTGGATTATAAGCTCGTAGGGAGCAAAGAAGTGGAAAGAGAACAGCTGAGTGAAGCTGGCCTTTTCTAGGGGTTTCATTGTGAAAGGGAGGAGACACAAAGGCTGACAGTGTCAGGAGAAGACAGGGTCAGTTGAAGGGTTTTGGGGTGTGTGTGTGTGTGTGTGTGTGTGTGTGTGTGTGTGTGTGTGTGTGTGTGTGTTTTAAGATGGCAGAGGCCAGAGTCAATTGGAGCCAACTAGATGGCACAGTGTCTTACTGCTGCAGCTGTTGTTATTGCTTGTCCTTCATTCTTGAAAAGGACCATGACATCAGGAAGGTGATGCTATGATTTGCAAATGGATTTAAGTGAGGCAGGGCTGTGCAAAGTCACCAGCCTCGCTTTATCCTCCAGAGCCATCTGGGTCCAGTGGCCAGACGTAGATCAGGCCGACTGGAGATGGCCCTGAATGCAGTGGGAAGCCTTGGCCTTTTTCAGGACTTAGAATCAGGATAAATCTGAGTTCAAATCTTTCCTCAGAGACCCTGGGAAAGTTACTGAACCTTTCTCAGTCTCAGCTTTTTTAGTTATAAAATGGGGAATAGTAACACAAGGATAGCACACATCGCACAGGGTTGTGTGAAGATAACTGTGATAAGACAACGTAAAACTCTATATATGGTAGTGGTTATTAGTGTTGTTGTTGTAGGTAACAGGAAATGAGCCAATAGAAAAAAGAGACTGAAAGTTAGAGAGAGAATAAAGGAAGTTAAAGAAAGGAGATTATCAATGAGATAAGCTCATGATGGAGACTGGTACATTCCCCCCAAAAACTACACACCCACAGACTATTATATATACGTGTACACATACATATATATAATACGTAGTCTAGCAATACACACATACCCAGACTAATAATGGACTAATTTCATATCTATCTATCTATATACACAGGCTAGTAATGCGCACACATATGCACACACACACACACACACACACACACACATGCACACACGCACACAAGCACACACACTCACGCAAGCACACACACACACACACACACACACACACACACACACACACTGTTTCCCTAGCTAGAATGCAAGGACCTTGAAGGTAAGAAGTATTTCCCTTCTGTCTTTGCATCCCCAGTGCTGAGCACAAAGCCAGCCACATAACAGTCACTTTTAATGAATCCTGTTCATTGACTGATTGGGGTGAAAGAGAGATAAGAGAGAAGGGCCTTTGGCAAGGAGAAGGGCCACTGCTTTGTCACAGACTGGAGCAAAGGAGGAAGCAATGGAAATGAAATTAAGGGGAACTCATGGCTATTTGTTGGTGAGGACGTGGAGTAAGTTGCTCAGCTGAGTGGAAGTTGGGGGGAGGACATGATGAAGGTGACTAGAGAAAAAGAAGAAAGGAGAGAAGAGGAGAGGAAAGATTTGGAACTACTTGTCATTCTGCTCAATTGCAGGTGAATAAACTGAATAATTCTCAAGGTCACCTCCTACTTTACATTTCTATGATTTTGTTAGGGGTTTTTTTGTCCTAATTAATAATAATAGCTAAGATTTAAATAACACCCACTATGGGCCAGGCTCTCTGCTAAGTGCTTTTCAAGTATTATCTAATTGGATCCTCACAACTACCCTGTGAGGTAGGGGCTATCATCATTCCCATTTTGCAGTTAAGGAAACTGAGGCAAAGATTAAGTGACTTGCACAAGGTCACACAGCTAGTAAGTATCTGAGGCCAGATTTGAACTCAAGAAAATGAGTCTTCCTGACTCCAAGCTAGGCTATACTAATGTTATAGATCAAGTGTCTTAACCCTTAAAATATTGAAAATAATTTGGTAGCTGTATTTAATATAATTGTTTTCCTTTGAAGTCCTATATATTTTAAAAACATTATTCTGAGGAGTCCATAGGTTTCTCTGGATTGCCAAAGGGGTTACTGACATAAAAATCATTAAGAAGCTCTGTTTTTCTAGTGTAGTGCTTTATATTATCATTTTTTCTATGTGTTATCATGATCTAAAGTGAACTGTAAAATATACATTTGGTAGAACAATGTTGGTATTTGGTGTTCCGAATGATCTGCTATGAGGTGTGTAAGTACCCTGAAAAGAAGGGAAGGAGTTAGTCATAAACCAATAACTAATTGTGTCAACCAAGAGGAAAAGGAAAGAAAGTAAAATGAGATTTGAAAAGTAGACAGGCTGGTGGGGACGTGGAAAGGATATTCCATGTGGCAGGGAGTTAATTATCTTGACATCTCATCTTGCAGGAGGCTGCTAGCTCTCCAGTTTAGAATGATCTACCAGTGAATTGCAAAGATATTTTTAAACTTGTCATTTTCATATTCTACCCATGCCTGTGACTAATGGTCAGGCCCTAACGGACCAACTTTTCAGGGAAAATATGGAATATCTTGCCTGTGCGTTTTTCTGCTCTAGACTCCCTAGGCTGAAAGACAATTTTACAACCATTCAAATGAATTCCAAAATTTGTCCAGAGCATAACTAATTCTTTTCGTCCGTGACTCAAGAGTCCCTGGAATAGCATCCTCCTTCCCCCAGGTCACAGACCTTGCTTCCAACCCTGCTCCCTCCTCCTCCCCACCATCATAAGGAGAAACCCTTGTGGATAAACTTCTACAGATGCTGTGATCCCTTCCTCTTCAGTGCGTATAGCTACAGAAGACCCAGAAAAGAAAATTCTTGCCCCCCAGGTCCTTGGCACTGTCAAATGGTTGGGTGAGAAGTGGAAATCGTTTTATCAATGGAAATGATGCTAAAGAATGATGCTAATTTTTTGCTGCTGGACCCTGAGGACCATTGGACCTTTCCATCTGACCAGCTGCTGAAACTTCTCTTGTGTTGTCTGCCTCTATTAGAATGTGAACTTCTTGAGAGCTGAGACTGTCTTGTCTTTTTTTTTAAGTGACTGATTTGTTATTTGCCTTCCATAATTTATAATCAGTAGCTAGACTTTTGAACCTTTTTGCACATAATGATGAGAATAGAAAGCCAAGTAAAGCTATGACCCATTCATTTCCAACAACAAATTGCCTGAAGTGGATAGATCCAAGGGATTATCAGTAACTGACTAGATGAAGTGGGTAAAGTCACTAGCTCACCAATCAAGTCTATCTTGTCTATCTGTATTTCCAGAGCATAAGAATTGCGTTTTGTACACAGTAAGTCTATAATACATGACTTTTCATTCATTAATTAATTCACTTTGCTCATTCATTCATTCAATGGGACCATGGTGGTATCTAGAATTGAATTCCTTAAAGCATATGATTTGCCATTTTATTTCAAATGATACATTGGGCAAAATGCATTTTATGAGTGTGTGTCTTATGATCAAGGAGTTAACATTTGAAAGTGATGTTTTAGGGGTGGCTAAGTGGTGCAGTGAATAGAGCACAGGACCTGAGTTCAAATCTGGCCTCAGACACTTAACACTTACTAGTCATGGGCAAGTCTCTTAACCCCAATTGCCCTGCCTTCCCCCCTCCAAAAAGCAAAAAAAGAAAGAGAGAGAGAGAGAGAGAGAGAGAGAGAGAGAGAGAGGAAGGAAGGAAAAAAGGAAGGAAAGAAGGAAAGAAGGGAGGAAGGAAGGAAGGGAGGAAGGGAGGAAGGAAGATGAAGTGATATTTTATACTTTAGTAAGCCATCACAGCATGATTTAGTGGAAAGAACACTGGAAATGATTCAGAAGAAATTCATTCTGTAGAATGAATGTAAACTCCTTGAGGGAAGGCACTGCTTGCTTTTTGCCTTTGTACCCCAGCACCTACCTGGCACACTGTAAGGACTTAATAAATGCTAACTGAATTGAAGTTTGAAGCCTCAGTCTATTACTTCCTGCCTGTGTGATTTTGGGCAAGTCACTTAAAATTTGAAAGATGAAATTGGACTAAATAATCTCTAAGTTTCTTTTGAATGCAAATCAACTCAACTCCTATGACCCCATTTAAGCCTGATTAACTTCAGTTTCCTCACTGTCAGCTCAATCTTCAACAAGAAAATGTCTCCAGGTCTCAGTTTCCTCAAATATAAAATGAAAGGGTTCGGATTGATGATGATCTAGGCCAATGATCTATGATTTATGACTAAGTGACCACTAAGGTAAATTCCACCTCAAAATTTATGACCTTATGATAAACCTTTGTAGTGCCAACACCAATGACCACCGTAAATATGCTGGCATAGTGCTCAATTGCAAAATATAACAGACTCTCCATATAGAAGACAGAAGCAAAACATTTATTCAGTCACCATAAAACTGAATTCCAAAACCAGTAAGCCAATGCCATCATAGTAGCAAAGAAGTTAATAAGCCATAATGGCTTATTAAGAGAACTGCAGTATCCTTTAGCCTTCCTACAAACCAACATTTACTCACAAGCCCAACTGTCTCCCTTGGTTCTGTCCTCTCCTCCCTCCAGTCTCTAACTGTTCTGAGTTCCAGCTTCTTGTGGGCTCTGCTCTTCCCTTTAGCAAACTCCTTCCACCATGGGCTCCATGTGATTACATTCAGCCTATTAGGGGGCAGGGTATATCTTCAAAGCAGGAAAGACCTTCAAATTCCCATTCCCATTACAATCTTCCAGGTTGAAATCTGTGATAGCCCATGATCCCATGATAGTTGTCAGAAGGAGAAATGCAGAGAGCAAAGCAAAATAGTTATGAGGTCCTCACACCCACTAGATTGGCAAAAATGATTAAAAACAGAAATTGTCAATGTTGGGGGAACTAGGGGAAGATGGGAACACCAATACACAGTTGGTGGAGTTATGAGTTGGTTCAAGCCTTCCAGAAAACAACTGGGAATTGAGTGAGAAAAATTACTAGTCTTAAAGTTTAAAAGTTCCTAAATTCATATCCTTTGATCCAACAATCACACTATTGGGCATGAAGGGCCTATGTTGGCCAAAATCTTAAAGCGATATATTTTGCTGTGGCAAAACCTGGAAATAAAGTTCTATCATCCTTTAATTGGGGAATAATAGAACAAATTGTGGTACCTGGAGGCAAAGGAATATTATTGCACTATAAAAACAAATATGGGGAATTAACTAATACAGAGGAAAAAAAAGAATCAGACCTGGAAGAACATAGGTGGCTATAACAATGTAAAAGAAACCACCACAAGACATTGAAACTCACATTAATTGCAACGAGCAGTCAGCTCCAGAGGACAGACAGTCCAGAACATTTCCCTCTTTTTGGTAGAGAACAGGGGAAATACAGGAGAGTAATGTTGTATACACTGGCAAATACAGTTTTGCTTAATTAGTTTGCTTTATTTCAAAAGAAGGTTGAATGCGGAGAAGGTGTATCAGGAAACAACTGTGATATAAAAGTACAAGACACCAATAAAACATTTTTTTTTAAAAACAGGACAAGAAAGAGAAAATAAAATGTGTTATACCAATGGGGCATCAACATTAGCAAAAGCATTTCTACTGCATTGTTTGTTTGGATTGGTTATTCCTAATGCCCATCAGATTGCAAATGTGGTTTTCATTCCAGCAGCAAAGCTTCTTGCAAGTAGGGATTGTTTCATTCATTCTATTTGTTTCTCCAGTTCCTAGCAGAGTGCCTGGTACATAGCAGGCATTTTAATAAATACTTGTTGACTGATTGATGGATTGGTTCAATGAAATTCAGGACTGTGATAGGCACTTGAGCCAAAAATAAGTCCCTCATGTAGTTATCTAAAATAAACCCACCATGAAAGCCAACAATCACAAAAGGAAGAGTTTCAGGCATAGAGAGGGCAGAAGAAAAAGGACTTTGGAATCTTTGCAATGTTTCTAACTATGGCATCTTGTGACCCTGTACAACTCACTTGGTCCACGTGTGTCTAAATCCATACTCCCGTATGAGTAGAATGACAGTTCTTCATGGACCTTCCAAAGGTCCTTACCTTTTATACACACACACACACACACACACACACACACACAACATTTGGAAAATGAAACATAGCACTATTCATAGAAAGCTAAGAATGTCATGTACCTCATTAAAAAGATGATGTAAATACTTTGCAAATCTTAGAGTATTTTATAACTGCTAGCTATTATGATGAATAAATCTATTGATCCATATGTGCTATTATTCAAATTACATATTTTTCATACTTATTGGATCTAAACAAATGGGAAAAAATGGGATGAATTTTTCAAAATTGCTTTCTTTTTGGCATGGAAACTTCTTCAGGAAAGAGGGTTCTATATTGTACATTCTTTGAGAGTTGCCTGGAGGACAGCTAATTGATGCAGTGGATAGAGCACTGGCCCTGGAGTCAGGAGGATCTGAGTTTAAATGTGGCCTCAGTCACTTACTAGCTGTATGACCCTGGGCGAGTCACTTAACCCAATTGCCTAAGAGAGACAAAGACATAAAGAGAAAATTGCCTGGAGCACTGACAGGTTAAGTGACTTGCACAAGTCACATAATTAGAATGTGTCAGAGGCAAACTTGAGCTCTGGTCTTCTCTATCCGCTGCGCTATGTTGCATTAGTAAATATTTGTTTATATTATTTCATTTTTTAAAAATGGGACTAAGAATTAAGACTAGTTTAGTAAGAAAACATTGCCTGGAGCATGGAAGATAAATATTTTTGCTAGTAAAGATTTAGAAAATGACATGAAGAACTACATACAAAGTACTGTGGTTTAGGTACATCATGGTGTGGCAAGGGGGAAAAAATAGGGGGTAGTTTTCCTCAATGCATGCCCCTAATTTTTTTTTTCAGAACTGGCTTCCCTGCCACTAGATGGGGGTAACTAGTTGAGGTTGACTTCCATGATGAGTTTCCATTTTATCTTTCACAGCATAAGAAATTCTGGACTAGAGGGTTTGGGGCTCAGCATTTCAAATGTAATTTCTTGGAAGCTGTTCAATAGGAATTCTAACAAGGTTGACTTTTCTGGTTGGGCTACAATAGTCTTATTGAGCAAAGCTAGCTTGATCCCAACTTAACATAAAATAGGTCACTATTAGAAAAGACAGCTTTATTGTGTTTGTATTGGGGATTAACGGATAAAATAAATAGTTCTTTTCTTCCCACTGGGGCTGATGAGCCAGCTTTATTCTGAGTGACTGAAGACTTCTGTACTTTCAACAAACACAGTTCTCCAATTAGGAGTTCCAAATAAGACCGTATACCCGAATAAATCTGAAAAGGCCCGTTATAATTAGAAAGTTTATGTGTGGGAAGTGGGAACTACTTTAAGTGTTCATTGTTATTTTATTAGGAGAATGAGATGAAAATTTTTAAAATAAAATCTGAGTGGCTTAAAATGATAAAATAAAAATTGGAAAGCAGGACGTCTGATCTTGTTTCTTATTTTTTTCAAGAAGCTTTCACAAATAAATCCAAAGGCTTAACCTAAGCCATTGGGACAAGTAAGTTCATTTGCTCCAGAAAATCCTATTTTAAATTGATAGTACTTTTTAATAATTTAAGGGTTAGTGAAACATAAAAATGATGAAGCATAGGAAATTAAAGAGCAAAGTTAAAATACCATTGTTATCACATATAGGACTGTTCTTATTAAGTCATTTTTATGGCTGCCACCACTATCACTGCCAGGATTTACTTCAATATTTCAGCCAAGGTGGGTATTCCATCCATCAGTGCAGATTACAACCCATGTGTCTCTTTTCATCCTGTTTTATTCTTGTCCATGTACTCCCATTGGTCTTCCACAGAGGAGACAGCCAATGTACTAGAGGCTGTCCTTAAGTTTTACTTTTGCTTTTTGCATTCTCTTGGTATCAGTGCTGTCTTTGAGTTGTTGATCTATTTCCTCACTTTCACTCCATGGGATGGCCCAGCTTTTGTTTTCTTGAAGATCTCTGTCATTCTGCTTGAGTGCAGGTCATCACTGGAAATACGCTGCAACCTACTTACACCAACCTTGTGCTTATCCATTGCCCAGTGGATCATCTACAATTTTGATTCTTCAGAGATCATTGTGTTCCACAATTTTCAGTCATAAAACAAACATCATAGGGAGAATACTTTTGTTAAAAAGAGGTTTTCACCTCAAAACTACAAGATTGGCTAAGATGACAAGAATGGAAAATGATAAATGTTGGAGGGGATGTGGTAATATTGGGACACTAATGCATTGTTGGTAGAGTTGTGAACTGATCCAACCATTCCGGAGAGCAATTTGGAATTATGCCCAGAAGGCAACCGAACTGTGCATACCCTTTGATCCAGCAATACCACTACCATGTATCTCAAAGATATTTTTTTTAAAAAGGGAAAAGGACCTATTTGTTCAAAAATATTTATAGCAGCTCTTTTGTGGTGGCTAAGAATTGGAAATAGAGGGGATGTCCATCATTTGAGGAATGACTGAATAAGCTGTGGTATGTAATTGTGACAGAATATATTGTACTATAAGAAATGACAAGCAGGATGATTTGAGAAAAACCTGCAAAAGCAAAAGAGGGGCTTGGTTCCAAGAAGATCCTTAAAAAAAAAAAAAACAACCCTGCAATTTCCCCAAAGCAACCCAGTTTGCCCTTCTCCAGTCAACTTATTGTCCATCTAGCACTTATCCCAGATATATGTACTATTTTTTTTCTCTTGAGATTAGGTCTCCTTATTCTGGCCAGGCTGGAAGTTTAGTGACCTCACATGGGCCCAACTTTATCAATGACTTGCATGGGAGCTTTAATCCATTTCATTCCCAACTTGGGCCAGTTTGCCCCTCCTTAGGTGGCTTGGTGGCCCTCTCTTCCTGGGTGTTTGCAGTATTAGTGTTGAACTAGATATAGATATCAGATTGACCTTAGCCCTACTGCAGTGATTGGTTAAGTGATTCACTAGTGTCAACCTCCCTAGCAACAAGAATTACCATGCTGGCTTGATTCATACTTAGGACCAACTTAATGGACTGGTCTTCCACTTGCAAGTCATGACCTGGACAGCAGGCATTTTTCATCCATTTTGTTTTTCCCGTATGGATTACTAGGCAGTCTCATTTGCGTAATTATGGATCTCATTGCAGATGAACTGTAATATTCTGAGAATGGATGCAATGAGCACAATGTTACAAATTGGATCAATTTGGGCAATAAAAGCGGGGGAGACTGGGAAAAACTTCGCCGAGTCTTGAAAGAAGATAGAGATTTTGAAAACTTATGTGAATTTGAAATCGCAGGAAGTGGAATGTCAGCTCTGAGAAACAGTTATTAGTCCAGTTCGGCAGGGTCATAGAGTGCGTGGAGGGTAGTAACATGAATTAGAATTGAAAGGGTTCATTGAAGTAAGATTATAAAGGATATTTAAAGACCATCTGAGGAGTTTGTACTTTCTTCTCTTCACAATTGGGAGTCACTGAATATTTTTGAGTAGGGAAGAACATCTTTGGAGTTTTTGTCTAAGGAAAATTATTTGAGCATCTGTATAAAAGATAGATTAGAAGGGAAGGGATCAGTTAAAAGGCTATTAAGTAGTCCCTACTCAAGCAACTCTCTTTTAACCGACAAAATCTTAGTGTGGGGGTGAGAGTGAGTACAAAGGATATTTGTCGTTTAGTCATTTTAGTTGTGTTGGACTCTTTGTGACCCCATTTGGGGTTTTCTTGGCAAATTTGGTTTTTGCAAAATGGTTTGCCTTTTCCTTCTCCAGCTCATTTCACAAATGATGAAACTGAGGCAAACAGGGTTAAATGACTTGCCCAGGATCACACAGCTAGCAAGTGTCTGAGGCTGAATTTAAACTCAGGTCGGCCTGATTCTGGGGATGGTGCTCTAGGCACTCCATATTGCTCCATATAGGGGCTATACCACCAGGAATTTCTCATTGCTGATACAATCACAGATCCTTCCCAGAGTTTCATACCACAGCCCAGGCAGAGGTGATAGGGGCCCGAACTACAGTTTTGGCTATGAGTAGAGAGAAAAGGATCAATGTTAGAATTGTCAGAGAGGTGGGGGAGGGGACAGGATTTGGCAACTGATTAGATGTGGGGGTTGACTCTGAGGCGACAAGTGCATATATAGCAGAAGTATTAGTGCTATAAGTAAGGGTAGGCTTGTTTCCCATCTCCCTCTCTGACTCCAGAGCCAGATCTCTGCTTCCTTTCATAGGTCCAATCAAATCAAATGTCTGCTTAACCATTCATCCTCCCTGAGGTGTCTGGATGTACAGTAGGGAACAAAGGCTTGATCTTTGGGGACCTTTTGTACACACTACTCATTCACACCCTATCAAGACAATGTCATCAGTACCTTCTTAACTAGATTGGAAATTCCTTGAAGGCAGGGATTCTATTTTTGTACCCCCAATACATGACAAGTGATTGATAAATATTTGCTTGTCAATTAATGTTGGAACTTAATGGACACTGAGACAGAGCAAGTTAGTGCATACGTGGGCACATTCCTGCCACTCCACATCTTTGTCTGGTTTTGAATTCTAATTGGGACACTAGTTTCTAACAGTCATTTTCTTATCTCTAAAGCTTTGCAAAGGGGCTCACATTGTCCTCTTGGGGAAAGGGTCCGAAGCAAGGATATTTTCTTTAATGCATCCACATTACAAATGATAACGGAGCTAGTTTGCCAAATGGCCAAATGACCAAATTACGAAATTACTATGAATTGCAGAAAAAGATCTGAAAATTATTATAAAGAAGCACATGTAAACATCCCAAAATTGTATAAACAAATTTTTAAAAAACCTAGTTCTTATACCCAGCCTCAGCCACTGGATTTGAACCCAGAAAAAAGAAATGGAGATCCCTGTAGAGTAGGCCTGCTTGCCTACTCTCACCACTAAAATAAAAGAGGATGGGGGGTGGAGAGGGGGTAAGAGGCAATTTTTGTACAGAGCATTCCCAACCCCTATAATTAACATTTTTTGCTGAACACTCACCAAGTTGAGGGCCTTGCTATTGAGTGGGTCTTGCTATTTTAAATGTACTGCCACTAAGTTGGTTATTCCTACTGATTTTCTGTTGAGCTTCTAAGGCCATTGTCTCTTTGACAGATGGAAAAAATGATTGTCTTTGTTTGTGACCTGCCAGACTTTATTTCAGTGGCACAATGAACATCCATTAGTGGGACCATATATATTAATGAGCAAGAGGGCGTTGTGGAATACACTCTGTAATTATATACACAAAACCCCCTCACACATTTAATAGGAATTTTGATATTATTTTTTATGCATCATCAGAAACCAATTATTTAGACATGGCAAAAATTTTGGTTATTGTGAAAAACCAAACATTTATCATGTACATGTATACATTTTTGAGGGAGGATAAATGTGATGACTAGTATACAATGAGTTTTATGAAATTGTTAGTTTCCAAAAATATTTCCTTTCACTTCAGGGAGGATTTGCCAGAGAAGTTTTGCATTCTTTTAGTTGTTGAATTCCTTGTAGTTGGTTTTTTAAAAAATCCACAATTTTAATTATCCAACAGTGATAAGGAGAATATGACCAAATAAAGGCTCCTTGATAATTAATCCTTAGGCACTGAAAAGGATGGGAAAGTTATATAAGATCAGACAGAATGTTTTCTACTGGTGAGTAACTGTCCCCTTAGGCATTTTAGGAAGGATATGGTCAACTTCTAAATCAGGAAATTTCTGCCCATGTGAACAAAAGTGAATCCTCATGACCTACAGAGATGAGAGTGCATCTAAAAGTTTCTATCCTTGGCCTTGATACTACCGAGTAGGATCTTGATCATGGTATGAGGCCAGGAATCTCCAAGTGCTTTAATAAAAGAGAGGAAGGACCTGAACATTTCATCTGACAAAAATGTTTTCAGGCTCACAAAGTTTCAGGACGTGTGTGTGTGTGTGTGTGTGTGTACACATCCATACATATAGAGATACACACACACATATAATGATTAAACTCACTGATGTTAACCTTACCCCTGTGATGGAAGGAGGTACCAAGAGTTATTTATAGATAGATTAACCCAGGCTTGCTCACTACTACCACCAACCGCAATAACAGAGGAACTTATTTTAGAATTCTGCTGTAAATGTTTCTCCTTTGTGGACATTCTCTAAATGAGTTCAGCAAGTAGAAGACACAAAGAATTGGAAAGGCATCCTTTTCCCATCCAGCCTCCCTTTACAATCTGTAAAAGTACCTAAAATTTCACCTTTAGAGATGCATTCCTTTGGATCATTTTCTGAGGATGGCTTAATAAAAATGTTAGAGCCCATTGGAATAATAAAAATTAAAATAAAAAAATATTTCTATAGGATATAGCACTCAGAGCTCCTCCATCTTCACAAGCAGACCCTGAGAATCTATTTCAAAGCATACTGTGGGCATGGATTAACATCAACTTAAAATTATCACTCATGAGCCCCCACCAATGTGTTTCTCTTACTAGCTGACCAGTGGTCATATTAGTTCAAATGAAAAGGCATTTAATTAAATAGTATAGAAAGGTAAGTGATCAGATTTTCATTGTACACACAGGGGTACACTCTTTTATCGTACTGCTAATAGAGGAGGAAACACATGTGGGGAACACAGATGGTCAGGCAACATACATAAAGCATCGGGAATACGAGTAGCCAGAAAACATAAACGCAGAAGTATGCACTAGGATACACATGAGGCAATGGCATACTTATGGAAAATACATACGTGTGTGTATCCAAGGCACATGTGTGACCAGGGCTATCCATGCCTCCAATGGTGCAGACCCTGGTTTCTTCTAGTTGTATCATCAGATTAGCTTTGAGCCAGAACTTTTTGCTATTCTATTCTGTCCCACTGACCCTCTCTTCTGGGAGTCTACTTCTGTCTACTCCCCAGCTACTGGTCTTCAAATGTAGTACAATTTGGTTTTATTTCTCACTGGGGCTGGGGAGGGTCTGTCAGTTCCCTAGATCATAGCCTCAGGGATTATCTAGCTCTTTTGTAATTTAGACTCAGCCAACAGAAAAACAGCCAGCTAACTAGAGAAGCCCTTAGGCATCTTTAAATCTCTCTTTTGAACTGACTCACTCCTCAGTCAGACTCTCAATCCAATCCGAATTGTGGTCAAAATTTCTTTCAATTCTTATCATACACTGATCTGGGTAAATAATTTCCCAGGGTTTCACTTAGCAAAACTGCAAAGGAGTTGTGAGATACTGGAATGAGGAGACTGCTTTCAACCTCCTATCTTCTCCCTTAGGTTCCATTCAAATTGCTGAGGGCTGTGCTGGGTGGGAAAGATTGAAACAGGTCAGCAGCCTCAGTCCCACTTTCCACCAGCAACAAAAACTATGGCTGCTGTTCTTCATTCCCATCAGCACAAAAATATCCATTTCTTTACAGCTAATAAATGTTTCCTTACAACAGCTCGGTGAGTATGAGCACCATTCATTACCCCTATTTTCAGCTAACA
>CM053583.1:99528724-99554502 GCA_028627135.1 Pseudochirops cupreus | reverse complement strand
GCCATTGTAAACCCAGCTGGACAAGTAGATATTTTTTGTTGTCCAAATGGTTTTTTAGGACTATTTGGAAGGCTATGTTAATGAGGATATTGTTGTTTATTTAAAATTGTACAGTAGAGAAGTTAGTAGAAAGTGGTTTCTCTGACTAACCATGGACTTTTGGTGTGATGGTCTCTGATAAGGAGCTGTAGATAACAGTTGGTCTCAGGACAACTCATGAACTGATCAAGACCTAAGGTCAGAGTACAAGAAATCAAAGGCTGGAATCTCTCTCTCATGTTTACCCTGCATCTCATCTTCTGTGTATAGTGTCCCTTATTTTGAGTAAATTAAAAATGGACAGAATTGAAGTAGGGAATGAATGTATGTTTTTATTTCAGAAAACCTCAAATTTAAGCAATTATTGGACATGCATTAAAACAATGGGTCCCAAACTTTACAAGTAGAAGGACTTCCAGATGATAATAGCTGTATTATTAGGATGCACTAGTTGAGAAATGGGATGATGAATTGGACTTTGAGGAAATTGTAGAGGACATATAATCCAATCTCTTCATTTTAGATAGGAGGAATTTGAGGGCCAAGGAAGTACATGAGGGCCAAGGTCACACAGGCAGGAGGCACAAAACCTGAGATTAGAACTCAGATCCTTTGACATTAAGTACAAAACTCTTCTGCTGTAGAGAGCTTTCTTTTCCTTGAACGATGATAAAACTACTACAAATTAATGTTTTAAATTAACTTTAATAATCATAAAAATATTAATGTACTTTTAAAAAATATATTCTTGAGACTTTCTCTCTTGCATCCAGGCTGGAAGTACAAGGTTTACTCATGGACTCAATCCCACTGTTATAAGTTTGTGAACTTTGACTTGCTCCCTTTCCTACAGTTCACCCCTCATTAGGCAGCCTGATGGTCCTCCCATCCCTGGGGCTTACCAGCTGGGTGCCAAACTCAGTGCAGACACCCACTTAGTTTTGTTGCAACTCCAAACTCCTAAACTCAAGAGATTATCTAGCCTTAGTTTCCCCAGGAGCAGGATTACAGGCATATGCTACCAGCCCTGGAAAAGAGAAATATTTTTGAAAAATAGTAATATATGTGAGTCAGAATATGTCTGAGATGTATCCTTCAAGTCTAGAGAAGGTATATATTTATTATACTGAGTTATGGAGTAAGATGTTGCTCTGTTTTTCAGCTTTCAAAATCTAGAAGCTAGGTTGAAGTAATGAAATTTTCCACCTTAACTCTGTTTCTACATACAGCTTCTTTATGTTTATATTTCAAAGCAACAAGTACAAAAAAAAAAGACCTCTTTATTAGCTGTCTTAATACACTAGCATTCAATCCAGATCAGCTTTCCCCTCCTACATCCCCTTTAAAAGTGTATTTGTTTTCCAACCCCTTTGCAGTGGTTCTCAACCTGTGGGTTATGTTCAGTTTGTAACAATGAAAATACATCCTGCATATCAGATAGATTCGTAACAGTAGCAAAATTACAGTTATGCAGTAGCAATAATTTTATGGTTGGGAGTCACCATAACATGAGGAACTATTTTAAAGGGTCGTGGCATTAGGAAGGTTGAGAACCACTGCCTTAGAGGGAATAGAGACAGCAAAAAGAAACCATGGTGGTGGGGGATGGCTATTACAAGTAGGAGACAGTCTGACTAGAAGGAAAAGAAAAACTCCAAACTAGTCACAGGACCATACTGTCTCCTATTATTTCACATAGCAAGAATACTTACGTTCTTAAAGGTGAATCCAGGTCATCAAGAAAAAAGTTAAATTGTGTTCCCTATCCCTTGTTTAAAAAACAGAGAAGTATGTAATATATTTTAGAAATATTTCCACCCAAAATTGTTAAAATAAATATAATTTTGGCTTTTTATCTGGAAAATTCCTTTATTTGGAACACCTCATTTCCTAGGAATTATGAATAAATGTGTGGATTAGCACAGAGCAGACATCTTAAAAGAACTCGTTGATAGACTTGCTGACCACAAATCCCAACAGGCTTAGAACTATTGGTTCATTTAAATACTCAGCATGTGGGACCCAGGACACAGTGTATTTTAAATGACAGTACCTTCTGGTGAATTGTGGTTTAGTACACTTCATTTTAGAAGCAAAATTTTCAGTTCAGTTAATTAAGGAATTTCTTTTCAGTGGGAATACTGATTTTATTTGCTGATTTTATAATAGGAACAAAAGGATTGTTCCATGAGAATTCATTTTATAGCCAGATTTTCCTGAGAACAGATCTAGTCCTTAAACCAAAGGGCAGGTTCCTATCTTTCTGGTAATTAAACCTAAACCATTAGGAAAAAAAAATTAACTTCCATGTATAATACTACCCATGTGACCATATATAAGTCACTTAACCTCATAGTGCCCAAACCAACTCTCTAAGACTCTAAGTTATAGATGAACTACTGATCTGCCTCATTGGAAAAGCTTTCTAGGCTGGATATTTTCCACTTGATGAAATTATAAGTCCGGACCCCCAGACTGAAATTTAAAAGAACAACACTACATAATCAAAAGCCTACAAATACTTGAGAATGCCAATTAGGACCAATGGAGAGATATTTTTCCTATGAGAGGACATGGGGCAAGAAGCCAATGTGACCAGAAGTTATGGATGGGGAACAACTGGCACTGATGGATAGACTGTCCATGTAGGGGAAATCACAAATCTCTTTACTGCTGAACCATTTCTTTGCTAGGGAGAATGACCAGGCATTCTCCTGTCTGATGGACAGAACAAAAAGTATTGATAGCTCAAAACCCAAGAAACAGGAGGAGTGATAGAACAAGAGAACCTAGCTACTCTTGATGAGTTCAGGTCACCAGGCTCAAACAACCACATCTACTCAAGGTACTGAAAGTGCTGCTAGAAGGCCAACTACTTTGAGCTGGCTTTACAAGTAGGCATACAACATATTAATGAATAAATATCCATTAAGTTCCTACTATGTGCCAGTCACTTTGTGAGGTTCTGGGGCTATAAATACAAGAAATAATTTCTGACCCTGATGAACTCATATTTTAGTAGGGGGATGGATATACATGTTTGCAAACAAACAGGGAAATGTATACTAAATAAAGCAAAGAAATTTGGAGGAAAGGGCAAGAGAAGGCCTTATAATGGGAGGGAAAGGGGGGAGTCAGAAAAGGTCTCTTGAAGGAAGTGAGAGTGATACTGAGCCTTGAGGGAAGCTAGAATTTCTAAGAGGTGGAGGGGAGAAGAAGAGAGCACACCAGACAGGGGACAAAAGCATGGAGATGGGAGACAAAATGTTATGTACAGGGAACAGAAAGTGAAACTGTTTAGCTGGAGCCCAGATTTTGAAAGGCTTTAAAGGCCAAACAGAAGAGTATGTATTTTATCCTCTAGGTAATGAGGATTCAATTCACTTTCTTAAACAGGAAAGACAGTTGTGTGAAGGGTGGATCGGAAAAAGGAGAGAAAATTTAGAGAGACCAAGAGGAAGTCTTTTGCAGTGGCCCAGGTGAAATGTTGTGAAGGCCTGAATTGGGTTGATGGCTATGTGACTGAATTGAAGGGGACAAATGCAAGAGATGTGGAAGAAATAGAATTGACAGGATTTGGCAGTGATATGGTGGAGAAGGTTGGATGAGAGTCAAAGAGGACTATTATATTTCAAACCACAGTGACTGGAAAAATGGTAGTGTCAGGGGTAGCTGGATGATGGAATAGATAGAGCACCAGCCCTGGAGTCAGGAGGACCTGAATTCAAATCCCACCTCTGACACTGGGCAAGTAAGTCACTTAACCACGATTGCCTTGCAAAAAAAGAAAAAAATAAAACAATGGTAGTGCCCTTGACAGAAATAAGAAGCTGGGAGAAATGGTGGGTTTAGGGGGAAAGATAAATTCTCTTTGGGTGATAATGGAGTTTGAACCACCTATAGGAAGAAGTGTAGGAGGCAGTTAGAGAGGCAAGATTAGAGCTCAGGAGAGAAAGGGAAGTCAAATGTCTAGAAGTAGATGTCTGTATAAGGAGAATAGTTGATGAGATCACTGGGAGAGGACAAAGAGACAGAAGAAGGAAGGGTGTGGGATAAAACCCTGGGCTATATTGGAGGCTAGACAAGGATGATAATATTGCAAAGAAGAAGATTGTAGGATTTGTCGGGTACATAGGAAAATAACCCCGATATCACAGTGTCATGAAAGCCCAGAAGGAGAGAATATCCAGGAAGAGAGAGAGGTCAAGAATGGCATAGACTGAAGAGGTCAAAAGAAAAGTCCATTTGATTTAAGAATAAGATGACTGGTAACCTTGAAGACAGTAGTTTCAGCTGAGTAGTATGGATGGAAGCCTGATTGCAAAGTGTTAAGAAGCGAGTGGGAGGTGAGAAAGTGGAAGCAATAGACCGCATTTTCTAGGAGTTTGGCTGTGAATAAGAAGACAGATATCCTTGAAGGGTTGGCAGGGTTAAGCGAAAGATTTTTAAGGCTGAAGAATAGTCAGGCAAGTTTGTGGAAGGTAGAAACAGGGAGACTGACTCTGTGGTGTGATTTTTGGGGCTACCATTTTCCCCTAAATCCTTGCTCATCCAGCTTGCTGATTCCAAAATTCTCTAACTGGAAATTTCTGTGAGATCTGGGACTTTGATGCTTCTGTCTCATGATAGAGAAAACTTCTTATGTTACTTAGGAATGAATGGTCTAAGATGAGTTTTTGATTTGAGAAGAGACAATGAAGGTCCTGGACACCCCAAGAGCAGGTGGGAGAAACTTCATATGCTTCATGGTTTTGTCAAGGGCTGGTCTAGACCTCCAGTCCTTTGCCTCATGGGGTGACCTGGCTCCCTCCTCACCTTACCTCCTAACTCCCATACATCCATAGCTCTCATTCTGGACACTACCATCTCAACTGCTCCTAGTTGAATATGAACTGAAATACACTAAGACCAGTGCTCTGTCCTGAGAGTAAGGAATAGGAGTTTTATTAAATCTGAGAAGAGGAAGCCTTACAAAGACTCTTTTCTAGCAAAGGGCAAAACTACACTCTGAAATGGCTCCTAGAATCTATGAAAAGTGGATTAGTTCCCCAAAGAGCATGCTGCAGCCCCGGATCCCAACTGCTCAGCTCCCTGGTAGGCTCCTATCTGGCTCTCTCCTGCTCCAAAATGAAAACCTTAAAGAATGACATGTACCAGCAGTTGTGTGCAGGCTACTGGGCACAAGTGACTCTCAATTCAAACAGGAACAGGGCATGTTTGGTTTGAACAGAGTTCAGGAAGAGAAAGTGCCCCATAAATACCTGTTGAATGTTCAGATGAAAAGAGCAGAAGAAGAAATTTAAAATGTCTATGTTTTACTCATGCTCTTTCAAAGACAGAGAGAAGAGTTGGGTTCATCGGATTTTAAAAGGTCCGTCAGTCAACAAGCGTTTAATAAGCTACATATATGCCAGACATTGTGCTGGCGTGTACTTTCTCCCCTTATTTTCAAGGAGAGCCCAGCACAGACAAATGAATAGCTAATCCAGGGCTGGAGAACCTGTGGCCTCGAGGCCACATGTGGTCCTCTAGGTCCTCAAGTGAGGCCCTTTGACCGAATCCAAACTTCACAGAACAAGATTTGTGTTTGGATTCAGTCAAAGGGCCACACTTGAGGACCTATTATAAGGGTAAAAGGGGAGCACATCCAATAACCCCTGCTCTGTTTGCCAGTGGCTGTCATTCATAGCTCTTTCAGGCACAGCTTCATTGCCCATATACAAGGCATAGGTCCCCTGGGCTAACACAGCCTCATTTGAGAAAGCTTCAGAGAAGTCCCAAGTTAAGAAGTAGGGGAAAAGAAAGCTAGCTGCTATAACAGGGGCAACCCTCAAGCTATGTCGCATCCTACCTGAGTGTCATTGTCACTCACATGCCAGACTGGGACTTAGGCATAGCCACTCTTTGGCAATCTTGTGAAACCTTTGCCCCTCCTGCTCTGGAAATCACAGAGTCCGGGGATCTTTAAGACCATGGAAGAAGGCAGACAACAAGAGGGAAACGGAAAAGAAATTGCCATGGCATCTTTTAG
Source organism: Pseudochirops cupreus (assembly GCA_028627135.1). NCBI lineage: Eukaryota > Metazoa > Chordata > Mammalia > Diprotodontia > Pseudocheiridae > Pseudochirops > Pseudochirops cupreus. The sequence goes on along the minus strand of CM053583.1, from coordinate 99,548,432 downwards.
GCCTGGTAACGGGGAACAGAGGAGACAACAGAGATTTCTTTAATGTTCCCTAGTTCCCATGCCAACACCTGGCTGTGAATGCCTTCAGCCTGCTCTGCTGTGTGGAGACCAGTGCTCCCCTGGCAGACGTGCCGAGGGCGGTACTTTTGCAGGGCAGGATTGCTTTTTTTCTTTCTATTTACTTTGCATTCTATTTTAAGTGAATTGTTCTTGTTTCTCATTACAATTTGAGGTCATGTGATGAATTCAAACTGATCTTTAAAAAAGGAAGATTCAGTGGGTAGGGAACTGAGCATGTTTGTGAGTAGTTTTGGACACAAATTTGGGTGAATTCTTAATATAGGAGTGTAAGGCACTGTTACAGTGAAATCCATTGTCTAATAACATCACTACACAACAGTCCCTCCTTATAACCCAACTAAAATCCCACTACTTTTGATTTAAGTCTGGCTCATCTGACCTCTTTGAGATGGAGGTCACTGGTCCTCTATCCTCTGAAACTGATCATTGGGCCCCAATTCTACCAGACCCACCTTACGTTTGGCTCTGTCACCAACACCCCAGTGATGCTGGGTATCCAAGTAGTCTCTCTTTGCCTACACATTCCCATTTCTAAAATTTACCCTTATATATTATATAGCTAAGTTCTTTGAGCTTCCAAAGTAACAGGCACTTTTACCCATTGTTGTTTTTGTTTAGATTTCAGAAGAGGTAAAGTGATAACTTTTTTTTTTAAGCTGGCTCAGGCTCAAATTTTCCAGACACTTTGAGAACCGAGTATATTCTAATTTCTGTTAAATCATTTAAATTTATCCTAATCTAAAAGGAGCTAAAGAAAGCACATGAATATGATTACAGCTATTGTTTCTGCAGATTAAAATGGCATAACTTTATCGCCTTTCTTTATAAAGAGCCAGAAAAAAAGTCAACAAAAATCGGTTGGGCCAGTGCCAATGGAGATAATGCACATCACTTTGGTTTCTGACTATGTGTAGCCTTAAGCGGGTTGTTCAATAATATCTAATCACGAATCCAAGGGCTGATATCAGCCAGTTTCCACCCCCACTCCCTGGTTCTTAATCTGCTATTAGGCTAGACCCAGAAGTGTTACATGTGCCCAGCTGTGCCCAGCACAGCCGTCACTAGTGGCACCATTCCCTGGGGACAGGAAATCATGAGGAAGCTCAGTTGATACCACAGAGATTGGCATTTCCAGAATGGATCTGGCCACAGATGTTATCATCCCTTACTTTCTTCATTCTGGTGTTTTCTGTGCAGAGTAGGAGACCATCAAGGACCATGATTGTGTCAAGGGCAGGAGATTCAGGACCAAATGCACGGGCATGACTACTACGTAATACCCCCCATCTTTGATCTATCCCTTCCAGCTCAGGTTCCCCTTCCTCTATCACAACTCTGCCATCCCATGCTTTCACATCCAAATATAAGTTGCTTTCCACACCCAACGAACTACTTCCTCCTCTTTGCTATTGTTGAGTCATTTCAGTTGAGGTTTTCTTGGCAAGATACCTGGAATGCTTTGCCATTTCCTTCTCCAGCTCATTTTACAGATGAGGAAACTGAGGCAAATAAGGTTAAGTGATTTGCCCAGGATCACACAACTAGTAAGTGTCTGAGGCCAGATTTGACTTCATAAAGATGAGTCTTCCTGACTCCAGGCTAGACCCTATCCACTGCACCACCTAGACACCTCCTATTTTTGGCACCATTAAATTAATCAGGCTGAAGCAGCCTTAACACCATTCTCCATTAACCTCAGTTATTCCCCTTAGTGGGAGGAGCTAGGCAGGCAAAGCCTTCCCATTCTGTACACAGTGTGTCCTCTTCTGCCTCCCCATTCCAGCACTCCATTCTCTGTGCTTTGCTGACAAACAGGCAGTGTCAGCTGAATTCAGGAGACATGGGTTCTAATCCACATTCTACGTATGTGACCATAGGAAGGGCGAGGCAAGGGAACAATCATATATTCAGCTACTGCTAAGTGCCAGGCATTGTGCTTTGTGCTTTACAAATATTACCCCATCTGCCCCTCACAACAACCTGGTGAGGTAGGTGCTATTATCAGCCCCATTTTACAGATGAGGAAACTGAACCAGACATAGATTAAGTGACTTGCTCATGCGCATATAGCTAAGTAGGTGTCTGAGGCTGAATTTGAACTCAGATCTTTCTAATTCCAAGTCCAGCTCTATCTACTATAAAACGTAGCTACCCATGGGGAAGCCACTTCTCTTGAGTCCTGTTTCTTCATCTGTAAAAGGAGATGAGATGAGATAATTACTAAAATCCCTTCTGGAGAGAAAATTCTATAACTCCATAGTTCTAAGTGGACATGTTTCTCAGTCTTCAGAACACCAGGAAAAGGGACAAAGAATTTTATCTTTATAAAAATGTTTTATTGATGCCTTCCGTTTTTATGTCACAAGCAATCTTGAGGAAACAAAACAAAGCAAAACAAAATCTCCTGCCTCCACTTCAGGCTCAACCTTCCCTAGTGACAAAGAAAAATGAGAAAGCATCAATATCTCTATGCAGCAGTATGTCCCGGTAGCTTATTTTGCATCTCTACCACATTTCAGCTGCCCTCTCACCCTGGAAGTTCCCTCAGAATCTGGGGTCTTCCTGCCCTGGAACATCTTTCCACCTTTCTGGATCTTCTCTCCCATTAACAAGTTCCTCCTGGGGCCTCCATTTTGGGGATGGTCCCATGCTAACTATGCCTCATTACCTTCTCGGTTCTGTTTCTGACTCTCAGAACCTTTGCCCCAGATGGGTTTCTTGCCCACATTTTTTAAAATTAATTAATTTATTTTCTTGTTTACATCATTCATTTCCATGAGATTTTGAGTTACAAATTTTCTCCCCATCTTTCCCCTCCCCAACACCTCAAAACAGCCATCGCCTTGTATAACCCCTCCCCCAATCTGCTTTCTCCTATGTCCTCCCCCTCCCCCTATGACTTTCCAGCAGGGCAGGATGGGTCTCCCTACCCCAATGCCTGTTGCCCACATCTTTTAGCTCCCTTTTGCGTATTCTTTTCTCCTATTGGGATGAAAGTACCTGGACATCAGAGACTATCTTTCTTTTCTGCCTATATTTGTGTTTCTAGCACCTACCGCAGTTTCTGGCACATGGTATGAATTTAAGAAACGCTTGTTGCCAAAAGGGATAATTTTGTTTCTCCTTTGCTGATGTTTATATGTTTGATTTTGTTCTTATGTTATTGCTATAACTAGCATTTCCAGAGCTATGTCAAATAATAATGGAGAGAGGGGACATTTTAACTTTACCCCTGTGTGTACTGTGAAATATTCTAGTGTTTCTCCAATGAAAACAATGCTAGTTTGCAAATATGTGTAATTGGAGACTGGTCAATGAAAACCCAATCTTTAGGATCATGTTCAGTGGCTTTGTGTGCTACATCCCCCATGTGGAAGCTGAGTAAGCATGCTTCAGGGCATGAAATAATGGAGAGGATACCTCTTTAAATAGGGATTGCATCTGGCAGAGTACAGATGTCATCTACATTCTATTAAGGGCCATGTTTACATTCACCAGTCCTCATATATATACTTTTGCTCATATTAGGGAATAACCTCTCTGTGTCTATTATATTTAAGTTTTTTAAAGCTAAATATCTTATCTAAGGCCTTTTCCACATCTACTGAACTGATGGTATGGTTTTCTCTTATTTTTGTTGTTTACATTATTAATTGTACTAATTGTTTTGCTAATATTGAACCATTCTTGCATCACCAATCAAAATTTGTCATAGTGAGTTTATTCAGTGATTTATTGTTGTAGTATCTTTGTGAGGATTTTGTTTAAAATGTTTGTATCTATATTTATTAATGAGTTAGGTCTACAATGCTCTTTCTCTGCTAGCAGGCACACAGACTTTCAGGGAAATTTATAACTCAGTACATAATGACATAAATTGACAATGTAATTTTTAACAGTAACCATTATGTAAGCATTCCTACAAACAGAGTGAAAGGAGATTGCCTCTCTTGGGCCCAATTGAACCTACATTGTTACGAATAATGCTGGCTTCCAAAAATCTATCAGCATTGCCAGCTGCTGTTTTACCTAGCAAGAAAGGCTCAAGGAGCAGAACTAATGGCCATTTCTCTATCTATTAGGATGAAAACTAAGAGAAAGTACAACTAACTGACCTGCTACCTGCCATAAAGGGGGCAGAGAAGGGGAAGAAAGAGCCTGAAGAAGATTTGTACATCTTTTAGCCCTGCTCACTGCTTCTGGTCTATTTAGGTCACTTTCCTTTCTACAGTCTTCAGAGTTCCCCCCAAGAACTGGAAATTTCATAGCACTTACATGCCATACTCCATATCAGATCTGAGGATCAGTGGAATTGCATCGTTATTTTATGGACAAGTCAACAGCATCAAGGAAATACAATCCTGATAATAGGAAGGTGCCATCTTAATCCAGTTACATGATATATTGCCTACTTTCCCCAAATCCGTTGTTTTGGCTAGAATTCAGACAGGACAGGGAGAGTTAATTTGTTTTCATTCTAAAACACTGTAAAGCAACAAGGTATTATCATTGATGATTATGATTTTATCAGGAAGACCTAAGTAGGTTGACACCTAACACTCCACCCAGTATAGAAATTAGAAAAAGGAGAGTTGGTTTCTCAGGCACTACCATAACTTGAATATCCCTTCTAGAACTCCTTGCTTAATATATCTATTCTATGATTCCATGTTCAAAAAAAAATCTTTGCTTTTTCATTGTTCTTATTTTCTTTATCCTCTCTGTAACAGTATTGGGTCCTGGTTACTTAAAACTCTCTTCTTCCTTGATTTATATGACATTGTAATTTGCTGATTATACTGTTACTACTCAGAAGGCTTCTTCTGTTTCCTTCCCTGGTTCCTCTTCTTTGCCCTGCTCTCTCATTGTGTAGGGTCTCTAAAGCTGAGTTTTCATCCCTTTGATATTTTCTCACAACACTTGCCTCCCTGCCTCTGTACCCCCTTAAAGTCTTAAGTAAGACTTTAAAAATCAAATGAGAAAGATTGAGGAAACATTAAAAAATATAAAAACAATCCAAGAAAAACAAGAAGATCATGAAAAGAAAGTTAACCAACTGGAAAAGGAGATCCAGAATCTTAAGGAAGACAACAACTCCCTGAAAATTAGAATTAAGTCAAGGGGAAGATAGAGAAGTTATAAGAGACCAAGAAATAATAAAACAAAGTACAAAGAATGAAAAAGTAGAAGAGAAAGTAAAACATCTCATAAGAAAAACAATTGATCTGGACAACAGATCAAGAAGAGAAGACATAAGAATAATCAGACTACCTGAAAGCTTCAATCAAAAAAGGAATGTTGATACAATAATACAAGAAACGATTAAAGAAAATTGTCCTGAAATGTTAGAACAAGAGGGAAAAGTAGAAATAGAAAAAAACCCACCAAACACCATTTGAAAGAAATCCTACAGGGAAAACCTACAGGAATATCATAGCTAAATTCCAAAATCCCCAGCTCAAGGAGAAAATATTATGAGAAACAAGAAAAAAACAATTCAAATATGGCATAGCCACAGTTAAAATCACACAAGACGTAGAAGCTGCTACACTAAAAGGCTACAGATCTTAGAACACTATCAAAAGAGCAAAAGAACTGGGGTTGTGGCCGAAAACATCATACCCAACAAAGTTAAGCATAAACCTGAATGAAAAAAAAAAGACATCCAACAAATTGCCAGACTTTCAGGATTTTATTGCAAAAAGACCTGAACTCAATAGAAAAATTGACATACAAGATTCAAGAGAAATGTAAAGCAAACATCAAAGACTAATTACAAGGGGCTCAAGAACAGACTGTTTACTTTTTGTATGAGGAAATATAAACTGTGAGTGTAAGATTGTAATTTGTAATTGGGTAGTTCAAAAGAAAGATTGGGATAGAGCTGAGTATGATGTGATTCTAAAAAGTAATACTGTCTAGGAAAAAGGTAAAAAGAGTAATTATCTTATACAAATGAGGTGCAAGAGGAAGAACTGACACAGGAATCAGGTGGAGGAGGCAGGCTGGGAGTTCTGGAACCCTACTCTCTTCAGGAATGAGTTAAAGAGGGAACAATACATGTATATCTAGAAAGGTATAAGTCTTCTAATTTCAGAAAAAAATAAAAGGCTAAGGGGACAGGGAGAAGGGAAAGAAGAAGGGAGGGGTTTTTAGAGGGAACCCTACTCTCATCAGATCTGGGTTAAAGAGAGAACAATATATAAACATTTAGAATGGAATAAAAGTCTTAAATTTATAAAGAAATAAGAGGATGAGGGAATAGGATAAAAGGAGGAGGTATAGAAAGGGGTCTAGATGAGTGGGAATGGGATAACAACACATATATTTGGAAGGCTATAAAATTCTAAATTCAGAAAGAAACAGGAGAGCAAGGGGAAAGGGTTGGGGGGAGAGAGGATAAGGGAGGGAAAAGGAAGATTAAGTGATAAGAGGGTAAGGTAGCAAAGTAAAGTAGAGGAGTCAGGAGGAATAGGAAATAAGAGATAAACACAAACCTAAAATAAAGATCAGGAGTAGAATTTCTTAGGGAAAAGAACCAGAATCAAAAGAGAAAAATAGGGAAACTACCCTATATGTCAGTCATATTAATCAATATTGTTTTAGACTATTTAAAATAACTAGACAGTATAAGGTTGAAACATTGCTGTGGTATAGAAAATGAGTTAATGATGAAAAAAATATGGAAAGTCTTGGTCTTATGAAGGAAGATGTTATCCACCCTTAGAGAAATAGAGCACAAATAATTGTAGTACAGTCTTACATAGATGGAGATGAATGTATATTTCTATATATGAGTATGATTATGGATAACTAAGAATATGTATATGTATGCAAATGTATGTGTATATGTTTGTGAGTGTATGTGTGTGTGTGCGTGTGTGTGTGCACATGTGTGTGTGCATATCCACATTTAATTGTAGCCTTCTTGGGAGAGAGGGAAAGGAAGGATGAGGAAGAAGGAGGAAAAAAGAACAAAGTAAAAAGCTCACAGCAGAGAACAAAAGAAAACTTACAAGGAAGCAAAGAAAAGAACAACTCTGAACACAATGTGTAGTATTTATTATATGGGCTTTCTTGAAATGGAAATATATTGTTGTATATTTTGAGTCCTCTCTTAACTTCTGCTGTGCACATGGCAATGCTTTTTTTTTCTTTTTTCTTTTGTATTTAAGTTGAAATGAATTTTTAAAAACCACACCAACACTTGTGCCTCTGAGAATTCTCTAAATCTCATGGCCACAAGAGGTGCATCTGTCTGTCTCTGTCTCTGTCTCTGTCTCTCTCTCTGTACCTCTCTCTCTCCCCTGTCCCCCCCAACCCCATTTTTCTCCTTTGTATATACTCTAGGTATTTCCAAATGTCAACAGGATTTTTCTAATAGAGGGTCCAGCTTTCATTTCCATCTGTTCACGGATATGTTGAAAACGAAATTCTTTCATCAGGCAGGGGGTTGAACTACATTCATTTCCAATTTGAACCGAAGAATAAGTATTGATTAAGCACCTACTGTGTACCAGATACTGCGCTAAGATTCTGCTTGTAAGGGCTTGCTCCTATCCCTAATTGAGCCCACGGAATGGTTAATTCAGTGGAAAAGGAGAACACTCTATTTAGAGTCAGACAATCGAGGTTTGGCTTCTGGCTCTGCTAATTATGACTTCTTAAGGAACGCATTTTACTTCTCTGGGCCCCAGTTGCCTCACCTGTTAAGTGAGGGGGTTGGACTCGATGACCTCTTGATGACCCTTCTAGTTCTAAAGCTATGATCCTGTAACTCCAAACTCTTGTCCTTCTATTATTTCCTGGTTCTTCTCTTAGAGCATGTGTCAGTCATGATTAGTTACTCAATGGTTCAGCCTCTACTTACTAGTCATACCTATTCTTTTCGAGGTCTAGTGTTGTTTCAGCAGTTCATGGCTTAATTGTCATGGCTAAAGACTAGTTTAATTAGATCAGCAAAAATTAAGAATGCAATGGGTACGTATATCATAAAGTGTAGTTACTTTCCAGCTCTCACATTCAGAGACAAAAATTCCCTTGCAGATTGGAGTCTGGCTCTTCCTTCTCCAAAGTGTAACACTGGAGCAGGAGATGTTCATTCCAAAAGTTCAGTGTCTTATAATAGATCTACCATCTCCCAATGAAATGGGAGCAGAACACAGGCAGTTATGCCACAAAATTCCAACATGTATTGAAGAGTGATATAAACGGGGTAATTTTCAGTTTCAGGCTCCCAACTCATAGAACTATACTCAGTCTAGGGTCTAGCTTTTTTTTTTTTATTGTTATTTAGTCATTTTCAGTCATAGTCAACTCTTCATGACCCATTTGGGGTTTTCTTGGCAAAGATACTAGAGTGGTTTCCCATTTCCTTCTCCAGCTCATTTTGTAGATGAGGTAAAGGAGGTAAACAGGGTTAAGTGACTTGTCCAAGGTCACACAACTAGTATCTGAGGCCACATTTGAACTCAGGAAGCTAAGTCTGACTCCAGGCCCAGAGGTCTATCCGCTGCACCACCTACCTATCTGTCAATCCATAAAACCTCATGAAATCCTGGAAGGGAGCACTCATTGGTTAAATGACCAAGTGACTAATACCCAAAGGGTACCACCACCTGACTCTCACAAATCTAAGACTGACCAATGGCAGGAGGACCAGTATGGCAGTACTATTACCTCAACTAACATGTCTCCTTTCTCCTCAGGTCACTCTTCCTGTAATCACACCTATCTGAGCTAGGCTGACTACAAGGCCAAATGGAAACTACTCTAATCCTGGCCCCTCTGTGAACATGCTATCCCCAACAAACTCTTTTCCTGCGCTTTGAGTAAGCATAATCACAGCTGGGTGCTGTACTGAGAGCAGCAAGAATACCTTGGTTTTGATCTTTTGACTTTGTTAATGGAAGGTATGAAGGAACAGTCACTGTTTTAAGCACGAAGCCCCAGGGATCAGCAAAGATAAAAAGTTAGATGGAATATTTTAAGGATCACATTTTCTAATGCCCATTGTAAAGCAGAAACTCCAGTGAGGGTGAAAACAGAACACGCTTCCAAATGCTAAAATAGATCTCTATCTTTTCAGACTCTCAAATAGCAGTCTCAATGAAACATGCTCTAAAACAAATAGAGAGCACTAAAAAATCCATTTTGTTTCCATTGTTTAAACTAAAAGTCACATACTGTATCTGAAATATGTCTTTCTGCCCCTCCCCCAGTTTTACCTTAGTTCCTGACGTTCTCTAAACTAAAAATTTATTAAAAAAAAAATATCAGTGTTTTCCCCCCATGTACATTAGAAAGAGTCAAAGCCCTTTGTTTTTGACCATTTTAGTAACTTTATTTATGGCTTACTCTTTTTATGTTTTGGTGTCAGAATGTCCTGAGTTCAAATTCTACTTCAGATACTTACTAGCTCTATGACCCTGGGCAGATCACTTAACCTTTTCAAGTCTCATTATCCTCATCTGTAAAATAGCACCTACTTTTCAGGATTGTTATAAGGGTCAAATGAGAAAACATGTACAACATTTTGCTCACCTTAAAGCAGTGGTTCTCAACCTTCCTAATGCCCCAACCCTTTAATACTCCTATGTGGGCATTTCTGCATGTGGGAGGATCCGCCTGGAGACGGATAGAGGAGCAGTGTCTCGGTTCCTAAGATCATCAAAAATATGTGTTTTCCGATGGTCTTAGGCGACCCCTGTGACCCCTGTGAAAGGGTCGTTCAACCCCCAAAGGGGTCTCAACCCACAGGTTCAGAACTGCTGCCTTAAAGAATTATAAAAATGCTAGCAATAATTATTATGATTATTTATGATAGCATTAGAAAACAATTTAGACATTTAGGGAAAGCCTTGCTTGCTTTTAAATAAGTGACTCATTCATTGTGCTCCTTTTGGTGACATACTCCAGACATGGTGCTTTCTGTGGGGAGGTCCTCATATATTCAGAATCAAAATCACTGAAAACTCTGTTCATTTGCCTTCAAACCACCCTGGGGGCTTTAAGTGGTAGCTTGGTTCAAAGTACATAGCCCATGGGAATAAATTCTGAGTCTTTTTAGTGAAAATATTTCATCTTCTAAAGGATTTGGAGTGGAGGGAGAGATAACCCAGAGGAGGGAGTAGAATTTCCTCTGGCCTTTCTTTTTCTTGATTCTCAGTACCCTTACTCTGCCCTCCTACATGACTCACCTGGAACTGTCAGTCTTCTGTGCCTCCACTCTCCTAAATCAGTTTAAATTATTATTTGAACACAAGGAGTTTCAAAATATAGAATCTCTTTTATCCTTTATTTTTGGCAACCATCTGAAACACAATATCGACAACCGCAAGCACGCTGAGTATTTGCTAGCCCAGGACCCCCTCCAGTGATCAAGTGATGGGCTCACAGAGACTTGGAATTGCCCAAGATTCTCCACTTCTAGTCGTGGAAGGCACAATAGCCTGCCTTCTGCCTGATCAAAGATCACTCAACTGTCTTTTTAGATACATGCTGGACGTACAAGTCAGTGTTTGCAGCAAAATAATCAGCGTGTGTAAGAAAACCCATAGAAGTTTACTATTCCACTCCTACCGTCTCCTTTCTGTGCTGAGCTAAGCACTGGGGTTTGGAACAGTCTGTGTGCCCCATAAGATTATGTTACAGATCATGCTGCTCTGAACCTTTGCTGGTCCTCAATATAGGCTCCATCACTAAAAGGGGGGAAAAAAGATAAGTCAGTCACTACGGGCTATGATGTCATTGGTAATAATGGCTAGAAGGTGTGCAAAGTGCTTTACCTAGGTTATCTCTAGATCCTCACAGCAATCCTGGGAGGGAGGTGCTGTTATTATTTTTAATAATAGTAGCCAGAATGTATGTAGAACTTTCAGATTGCAAATCATTTTACATGTTTTCTCATTTAAGCCTCACAACAGCTCTGTGAGGTAGGTGTTATTATTATACTAATTTTACAGATGAGAGATGTTAAGGGTCTTTCCCAGAGTCACACAACTAATACGTGTCTGAGACACCATTAGCACTCAGGTCTTCCTGACTCCATGTCCAACACTCTAACCATTGTACTACCCAGCTGGAACTCTATCTACAGAGGTAGCCTTCAACCTGCCTATGCCTTGCAAGTTGTCAGAATTTAGACCTTGGTCTTCCAAATACTAAATCTAGTAATCTATTCACTCCACCATACTGTCTTTCAAAAGTAAAGCTAGAAAAATAAATGTAATTACAGGCTACTTTTAGGAAATATGTAAGGCTGATGTTAGTATATAATGATATGCTGGTACTTAAGTTGTCTGTCATTTTATCTTTATTTCATACAATGGATGGAGAAGCAAGGATCAGTTTGTGGTAATACCCAGAGCCTAGTGCAAAAGTCAGTTAGAATCTCCTGGCTCGCATCCCCAATCCCCAAATAGTTCTGAAACTTTCCTGGTGTTAGAGATGTCCTTGGGCAGGCTGTTTAACCTTTCTGCCCCTTGTTTTCTTGTCTATGAAATGGAATTGAATGAGGTACCATCTAGCTCTAAAATTCTCTGATTCCATGTTCCAAATGGCATACAAGTTAAGATGGTAGGGAATTTGCCCAGCCTACCATTTCTCCAAGGGCAGCTATAGAGGAAGACAATCTATTGCCTGCCCTTGGAGAGCATGATAAGATAGCATGATGTTTGAGAGCTGATCATGCAGATCCTTTTAAACCTTCTCTGAGATGTGCCATGATAAATTAGCCCTGGGATAAGTAGATTCTAGTCATAGGTGAATGAGAATGATGTAACTGGTTTTCAGTCAGTTATAATCTTTTAAATATGAACAATTATAATAATGAGAGTATATCACTAAATAATAAGGTGATTGCCATGATCATTTATCTTTCTTGTTTTTATTGAAACTAATAAATTGCTAACTAATAAATATTGATGACTAATACAAAACAGAAAAGAACAGGTAGCATACCAATCACATCTAGAATTTATTAATTCTTTTATTCTTACAAAATGTTTCTCATACATTATCTCAATGAATCTTCATAATAACCCTTGAGGTAGGTGCTATACCACCATCACCATTTTACAGAGGAGAAAATGGAGACTCAGAGATGTAAAGTCAATTGTCCAAGGTAACACAATTAGAAAGTCAATACTAGACTTAGTTCAAGTCTAGGGTTCTTTCTGCTGTGCCAGGAAGTCTCCATCAACATGATAGACTATGGATTCAGTTATTCTTTCCCCCTGTGAGTTGCAACAGCATTTCTATAGATTATATTATTCCCTAATCAGTGATGAACCTATTTAATCAAATAAATCTCAAAGTTGAAAAAAATCCTTTATCTTTCATTAAATATCTTATTTTCTTAACTAAAATAAATGATTTTGAATTTTCCTACTAATCATTCTTCATGAAGAGAATTAGACAACCAGTTCATTAAATTAGAGTTGTAGAATGATTTTGTGGGGTAGGGGATTTGGTTAAGCATATTAATCTACCATGCAGATAGAATCTGAGGGATTTCAGTCTAAAGCCAAAATACTTGGAGCTAAAGCATTTGGCTAAAGATTGAAGTTTCAAGCACCAAGAGAAATGTAAAGTCAAATTTTGATTCAAGAGAACTAAAAATCCTTAGTAAAAAGATACTTATATTCTTTAAGATGTGTGAGGTCAGATTCTCATCTATGTGGTCACATACATACATATTCACAGACATATATGTACACATATATTTTCTGTGAATTCTGCCCAACTTACTGACTCAATCACTTTGAAGAAAATTTGAAAATCTCATTTCCTACCAATTTCACTGAAGTATTTCTCCTACTGTGGCATGGGCTTTTGGAGCCAATTCCTATGGAACATGAAATCTACTTGAGGCAAAGTAGACATAGTGCAAGAGAGAGAACTCTGGGACCCCAGAGGACCTGGTCTGGAATCCTAGTAGGGCCCTTTATAATGGAATGAAAATGAGCAAGCTATGCCTCTTTTTGGATCTGTTTCCTCTATAAAATGAGAAAGTTGGCCTAGGTGATCTCTAAAGTTTCATACCAAATTCTATCATCCTAGGTTGGGTCTACCTGGAAAGGCTGAGTGGCATCCCACCAACAGATTGTATGTCTCTCCTAGGAGGACTAATCTAAGTTTGGAAAAGATCAGTTTTAGAAGGTTAAACACTGACCAATAATTCAGGGAGGGGGAAAAGGAGAGCTCATAAGGACCATTTATTAAGGTTTAAAGAGTTTGGGATCTGCTCAAGTAGAGAGAATGTCCACACTGAGGGACCCTGGATTCTTGAAATATCTTCTACATGCAAATCTAATAACAAAAGAATTATAGAATCTTAACAGTAGGAAGGGGACTCAGAGGACCCCTTAGTCAGCAAATATTTGACTTACTTGTCAAGTAGAATGATTTGGTAGCCAAGAATCACATCAGTTTAGAATTTGAGCTTTGTTTGTAAAATTTCATGGGGAAGAATTGCCTGGTCTAACCTGAACATAAGAAACTCATCTACGACATACCTGACAAATGGTCCTCTGACCTTTGCTTAAAGAGCTCCAGCAGGGAGAAACTCACCTCTTCGCAAGGTAGTCCATTCCTCTTTGGAATAGTTCTAATTGTTAAGAAGTTGGTGGTGTAGTGGATAGAACACTAGGCCTGGAATCAAGAAGATCTGAGTTCCAATCCAGCCTCAGACACTTACAAGTTGTGTGACATGAGGCAAGTCACTTAACCCGGTGTGCCTCAGTTTCCTCATCTGTAAAATGAGCTAGAGAAGGAAATGACAAACCATTCCAGTATCTTTGTTAAGAAAACTCCGAATGGGGTCATGGACAGTCAGACACAGCTGTAATGACTGAACAACATCATGTGCCAGGAATTGTTCTAAGTGCTACAGATATAAAGAAAGGTAATGTTTACCCTACAACCTACCTTCCTATGAGTTTTAGTCATTGCACCCTAGTTCTGATATTGGATATAGTGAAAAAAGTCATGACTGAGATCATCATAATAGAACTATCTACTTGACTCTTTGTGACCCCATTTGGGGTTTTCTTAACAAAGATACTGGAGTGGTTTGCCATTTCATCCATTGGTGAAGTGGCTTGCCCAGGGTCACACAAGTAGTGTCTGAGGCCAGATTTGAACCCATGAGATGAGTCTTCCTAATTTGAAACCCAATGTTCTATCCACTATGCCTTCTAGCTGCCCCTCCTAGCACATAATGAACACTTAATAAATACTTTTTGACTTATTGATAGTGCTCATGATGAACGTTTGCAAAAAAAAAAGACCCCCATGCAGATAATTGTAGCTTATACTCCAACCTTTTTTTGCCAACAGATGAAGACGTGAAGAATCTCTAAAGAACATGAGCAGACTCACTAAATTAAATCAGCAAATGCTAAGACTGAGGAGAAAACGGGCACTGAGTGAACTCATCATGTGACCTATTCTTCTTGGCACTAAATTTGCTCTATTTAAGTACTCTGGGGAGTTCATAGGAATGACCCTCACCCTAAAATTAAGCCACCAGCCCTGACAGCTACTAAAGCTGTATCCAAACAGTCAGGCTTGGCTTGGGTACACATAATAGCCGTCTATAAAAGACCCCTATAGAGAGTCTTAAATGGCTTCTCGGACCATTGGGATCCTTGCCCTGTGGAAGCTGAACACCAGCCAGAAGCTTCCTAGAGGCCACCATTCACTCCTTCCTGCCACAAGTACCCTTATTTTAATTATATATCCTTAATTAAATAAACCTTACCATTAGAAAGCCAAAGGCCCCTGTTTGTCTCATGATTTCAGCTTTCCAAAAGAGTCCAGCACAATCAGACTTATTGACTTTATTTTAAGTGCTAGGAAAAGGAAGAGACAGTGTGCTGGAAAGTATAGATCAAGAATAAGGAGTGAGGGATGGCTAGGTGGTGCAGTGAAAAGAGCACTGGCCCTGGAGTCAGGAGGACCTGAGTTCAAATCCGCCTCAGACATTTAACACAAAAACTAGCCGTGTGACGTTGGGCAAGTTACTTAACCCCAATTGCCCTGCCTTCCCCCCTCCAAAAAGCAAAAAAAAAAAAAAAAAAAGAATAAGGAGTGAAATGGACCAAAATTATGCAGGAACCTCATGTCTATACATCCTGAATTCTTCCTCTGAGAAAAGAATCAAACAGCAGCGTATATGGCAAACACCAAATGAACCACAAAAAAATGAAGTCAGATGTATTCAAACAGACGGGAAGGAAATTGATATTGATGTGGGAGTTATTTCTGAATCAAATATCTGTGTACATTCATATCATTAACTTATTAGAACAAAGACCAAAATTAATTCAAAGCTAAAAGAATTAAAAAGTGAAAAAACTATGGTGTTCCATATTATTCTAGCCCAGCGGTTCTCAACCTGTGGGCTATGTTCAATTTGTAACAATGAAAATACATCCTGCATATCAGATAGATTCATAAGAGTAGCAAAATTACAGTTATGAAGTAGCAATGAAAATAATTTTATGGTTGGGGGTCACCACAACATGAAGAACTGTATTAAAGGGTCGCAGCATTAGGAAGGTTGAGAACCACTGTTCTAACCTGACCTGTTTAAAGAAGGTGTTGATATAGGAGAATGGGCCACAGATGAAGGAAATTACATAGGCACTGATTGTAATAATTTTATACAAGTTCTACCAATGTAAAGTGATCACAAAACAAGGGGATAAAAAGAGCTTCGGAAGACTTTAACAGACAAGTATTTGACTTATTTGTCAGATGGAAAGATGTCATAGCCAAAATGGCAGCATTTTAGAATGTTGATTAAAAAAAACCATGGAGAAGATTATGAGCAGTTTTACCACTTACTACAGAAGGAAGGATCAAATTAGTTTAAAGAAACCTTGGCAAGAGATCCAATTCAGCCAAGTCATTCCAGGAGAATTTAAGGATGAAACTGGAAGGCCAACAAATCAATGAAAGATGGACAAGATAGACAGATGTTTGTATTGGATTATCTTTACCATCAAGGAAAGGGGAGCCACTACCCTTTGGTTCTAAAATCACAGAGGCAGATATGCTTATAGAATTAATGACATTTTTGGTTTGGAGAAAGAGTAGTACAACTCCACAGATGGAACTTTTTGTCCCAAGATTGTTTGAGGTAACATTTATAGGAATCATGAATAAGAACATTCCAAAACTACTGAGTACTTTCCTAGACCACTTTCCGTATCAAAAAGAATGACTTTCAGTAATTGATGTTTTAACCTTGAATTGCAAAAGAGAAGACACAGTCTTTAGCTAGGTCATGGTACCAATTATTCCTGGTGGATAATAAGATAATCATCTCATGTAGACAGGAGTTAAGTTTGGTTATCTCCTTTACTCTGTTTCAAAGAAAGGTCCAAATCTTTGTTCTTCCTGCTTCCCTGATGGGAAAGCTCTAGAAAGAGATTTGGGATAGATTAATATTATTCCTTAATATTACTAGAGAAACAAAAAAGTATTTTTTTTAAATGTGCTTCCACATTCTTTTAAAACAAGATGTTTCTTATGCATACATTAAAATTATGCAATGTAACTTGAAAGACATAGCAGCAGAGAAGAAGTTGTTCTATGACCCTGTGAACAATAATATCAGGCAAGATATAAAATAAGGTGATACATATTTGCTAAAGGTTTCTGCCAAGGTCCTGGACAATACCCATCATGGAGTCGAAAGATCACATCAGGTTCCCATTGATCTTAATTATGTGAATACCAAAAGAGTAATTACTCTATCTCTTATCCTTCACTCTTGCCACATAGTCAGACCTTTCCTGTTACATATCTTTCTGATAGCATCTTTTATTATAGTTCTCATTGGCTAATAAGATACAGCTTATTAATTCTAAACAGGCATTGTCTTCCTTTTTCACATTTGTCTCCCCAGAGCTTACCATAGTGCCTGACACAGAAGTGCTTAGTAAATGTTTATTAACTGAATGACTAACTTATTTACTAATTTATTACACTGAGTGTCTTCCATTGAGTCCAACATGTGCTTAGGCTTCCTGCTAAGCGACATGAACTTTACTGGGATGATATAGGAAACTCCTTATTGGTCCCTGTAATGCCAATGAGATACCCATAGCAGCTGCTGTGAATATGTGTATGTATTTCCAGGGTTTTTTTTCTGAAAAATATAATAAACCCTCCTCCTCCAAGACAAAACCAAAATATTTATTTGGGACATTGCTATTAGAATACCAAAAAGCAAGGTTTAGGAAAGTAGTCACCACCAATCGATGGAGCACCGCCATTGTAAATGTTCTCTCTGTCAAGCCTCCCCATGAGCAAGCTCCCCTAGACAAGTTCTTCCCTCTGCTTCTCTCTCAGCCCACACCTCTCCCTCCAAGCAATCCAAAATATATATACTGTTTC
Source organism: Pseudochirops cupreus (assembly GCA_028627135.1). Taxonomy (NCBI): domain Eukaryota; kingdom Metazoa; phylum Chordata; class Mammalia; order Diprotodontia; family Pseudocheiridae; genus Pseudochirops; species Pseudochirops cupreus. The sequence continues at coordinate 99,530,942 of CM053583.1, read as the reverse complement.
CAATCAAAGACTTGATTGGCTTAGTGTTGAGAAGCTTGGAAATCAGCATTTAATTGGAAAGGTTTGGCCTAATTGCCGCCGCATCAGGGCTCCATGTGAGGCTTATTAATTGGAAGGGGAGGATCTTATAGCCCATTAACCTTACAGTCCCCAGGATTGGGTGTGTGTGACTAAGGACAGCTTGTTGGTGCAGTGGATAGAGTACTGGGACTGGAGTCAGGAAGACCTGAGTTCAAATACGACCTCAGACACTTACTAGCTATGTGACTCTGGGCAAGTCACTTAACCCTCAGTCTCCTCATTTGTAAAGGAAAGCAAATGGCAAACCACTCCAAGCATCTTTGTGAAGACAGACCCAAAAATGAGTCACAAAGAGTTGGTCATGAAATGACCAAAGTGAAAATGACTAAATCAGCAACAACACATCAAAGATGATTGGTGACCAAGCATCAGGAGAAACAGACTCTTGTTGGAGAAGTCTACTCCCTCTGGGATCTCATAAAACCATGGCAATGTCTGCAAATAAGTGAGACGTGCAAAGTGCTTTAATTCTGTGAACTACGTACAATTATTATTTTCATTTATCACACGAGGAAACTGAGGCAAAAAGAGCCTAAGTGATGTGCCCACCAAGTCTCTGTGGCAGCATTTGGATTTGTACTTAGCTGACTCCAAGTGCCAACGTCCACAATGCCACCTAGCTGCCCCTTAGGAGTTACAATTCACAATACGATGAGGAAATGGGACTTTGAGCTTGGTCCTTAATTGCATTGGGAGTCTACCGAACAACATAGACCCATAGGCTCGATAATCACAGACTTTGCTTCCAAAAAAGAAACTCATTTTTAATGATCAAATGAAAATGCAAATTTAGGGAAAACAAACTGGGTTATTTGGAGGACAGTGTGCACTCCAAGGATGCTAATGTCATTGTGGTTTCCTGTGGAAAAGGCCTCTATTTTGCTTGCAAGTAAAATGTCAATTCTAATTATTCAAACTGACATCCCACAGGAACTTTTATGAAAATCGAGGCAGTTTCTACAGAAATATGCCAGGACCAAAATATTCATTTGGGAAGAATGGAAGGGCCAGCAGCTGGCACGTAGGTCCAGTGGTCGGAAATCTGGACTTTGATGAATCCATTTCTGACTGCGATGACACTTGAGTGGGCGACAACCTCCTGGGCTTCCATTTCCTCCAATCTGTTAAGTAAATAAAAGTAAATTATTGATAAATTATAGATTGCCTTTGTGGCACTTGGTAAAGGGGACAACATGGTTTTATTTCTTAGATTATGTCATTCCATGTAATATTAGTAGTGCATACTTTGCTCAGCATTAAAGTCCTATGCACAAAGAAGAGTTCTGGCAGAATTGTGCATATTTTCTGGAAGGAACTTTGCCCCACACCTTTGCTATACTTCCTTTTGTACCCCTTCCTCTCCCCTCCCCCACCCTACTTTTCACACAACTGGCAGATGTGAAATAATTATTGTGCCACAACCAGCCTGGAAACAATAGGAAACACTAGGGTGGGAGATGTAGGGTAGTATCAGTGGCAACATTGCTAAAGATTCTGTGGCTGGGGGGATGGAGAGTTGACCAGGACTGCAAGTGGCCCAGCTGGTTTGGGCAGTCACTGTCTTGGGACCCTTAGGCCTTTAGGGCAATGCCTAATGAACGACATTGATTTGATGCCAAAACAATGGTTGAAAAGTGAACAATCCAGTTAAACTAGTCATTTGATATGTAGATCCTGAAGGGGAACAATTTTTGTTGACCATCAATCAGTCAACAGATTCAGGTAATTAACCACACTGGAGCCCAGCCCTACCTTGGGCCATTGTTGGCTGCTAGGATTTGGGCAATGGCCAGATTGGATGGACTCTCTTTTTTTTTTTTGTAAACTTTTCCTTCTTTTGGAGACAATCAACGTTAAGTGACTTGCTCAAAGTCACACAGCTAGTGAATGTCTGAGGTCAGATTTGAACTCAGGTCTTCCTGGCTCCTCCTAGTTGCCCCTGGATGGACTCTTGAAGCCCTGAAATGGATAGGGGTTGAGGTAGAGGTGGAGGACTTCCAGGTCTAACCCAAATTTGTCCAGAGGTTAAAAGCATCCCTAGATTCTCAGAAGAGTCTGCCCAAGGCTAAAGATGTCAGGCCGACCTGAAGCCAAAATTATATTAAAGTAAAATTATATTATATTAAATTATATTAAA